>JAGXJF010003204.1:0-372442 GCA_019208055.1 Stipa capillata | reverse complement strand
TATACCCACCACCCGAAATATTTATTATGCCCATAGACCTAAACCCTAGAATCTCGAAACCCTACCACTAACTTAAACCCATACATACACTCTTCCCGGTTTCCGCACAGAGCTACCGTATAATTAACAACCACTTGGATGAAACGGGAATCGATCTTTCAAAGTCCTAAACCCTAACTCAACCCTAGTACCCTTATTTTCTCTTGGTCATGCATATCATCTAGCTCTATTGGAGTTATTTGGATTTCTTCTTAATTGGTGTTCTTTTGGCGCGTAGTTGACGGAGCGACGTACGTGCGTCAGGAGGACCCGGCATCACCCCAGCGTTCGGAGCAAGAGCAAGAACTGCCAGGTAAGCATCCCCACTTTGATCATGTTGAAATCCCATATATGCGAAGTTATGAATATTTTGTTTACAAACACTGCATGCTATGTGAGTAATACCGATATTTTATGTAGAAATAGCTATACCCATTAGTTGCACGATACCTAGGTCTGAATATCCCACATTGTAACCCTAGGCATATTTACCGGTTGTTTCATGACCGTTCAGATAATTAAGGCTATAGGTGTTAACCACGCTTAGCCCTGCTATAGTTACAAACCAAGTTTTGCAACAAGTTCTATAAAACCCGTTGGGATATGGGAAACAAGACCCTCGAGTAGCATGTGCTATCCGAGGTGGTTTTTAAAGAAAAGGATTGTCAAAACCCAAAAGAAAAGAGGAGATGGTTTCGATTCGGGTAAGAATAATAAGAGATGTTCGGGGGTGTAGAGCATCGGACTGGTTAGACTAAGTTTTGATTTTCGGAAGTTGGGAAAAGGGATTAAGGACGTGGGCATGACGTGTCCACAGTGTGCAATTTATGCTACACGGCTGGTAGTAAGGAATTGCTGGAAGAGGTGCCAGTCGTGCTATCCGGGATAGCACGGGCTGGGCACGAATGAGACTCGCTGTACTACCCAGAGTAGTGCAAGCTGAGCACTAGGAAGAGAAGCTGGACGTACTGCCCGGGGTAGTATGGTCTGAGCTGTCTCGAGGATCGAAAGTAAAAAGGTAGCCGGGTCTACCTCAAGATAAATTCTTTTCGTTTTACTTTAAAATAAGTTTTACTAAATTGCCTTGAATCTACTATTCGTGTATTTAAATTAAGAACTTACTTTTCTGCACAACAATCAACTTAGAGTAGAGCTATTCCTCGATATTTTCCTCGCATGAAATATTTCCGTGTACTCTTTCCTGTGGGGATAGCTTGCGAGTACATTCAATGTACTCACCTGGCTTGTTGATTTGGCCAGAAGAAGAAGAAGAATTCTGCTCCGACGAGGAAGATACCGACTTTGAGGGCTAGGGCGCTTCCCCAATCAGTTGCCTGAGGGTTTGGCATATTGATGGGTCTATCTACGTATCTTTTATGTATTTCCGCTGCAAGAATTTGAATTCGGCCAATAGGCCATATTATGTTAAAGACTCTAAATGGCTTGTATTGTGAAACATTCGATAATGTATGACGACGTTATCAAGTTCTTGTATGTGCCGGCTACTGATCTAGGGACCGGTACAGTAATCACAGGAGCGTTTCCGGCCTTAAAACCAGGGGCGCCACAGAAGCTCTACAACATAATCGATTCTGATACTAAACCGGAAATTATCATGGCGACCTTGTAAATAACACATTCATAAACAGCCCATTAGTCTTATAACATAGCCATCAAACTATCTAAAGATCAAGAATAACGTCTAGTGAAGAGGAGAGGAATAGGCTCTTCAAAAATTACTCCTAAATATACAAATGTGTAACAAAATTATGGGAATGAAAACTAACAACCTAGCAAAACATACAAGTAATAGCAACAAGTAATTATGAGTTATGTATGAGGTACTCACAAGAACAAAGACACGTGAAGACTTTTGCCACTAGAGGTGTAGTCTTATAAAATAAATTAAGTTTGCTTGGGTACTTGAGCAACCCATGCTCTAGTTGAGCCTGCTCGCTCAATGATGTTGCTACACAAGAAATAGAGTTATGTGCTAGCAACATCATTAGAGTTCATAGTGGGTGAGTCACTAGATGTAGAAGCACATGTAGCACATTGTGACTCTATAACTAATTAATATGAGATTGATTGCTTGTCAAGGAGAGAGATGTTTTCCCTTAAGGATATCATGAGATATCTTAAGAGTATTATGATTTTGTTTCTTCTTGATGTACTCAATAGGAAGATTTTTATGAGCACTCCTAAACTCCTCGTGAGACTTTTTAAGTCTATGATGTGATTTCTTTGTATTTTAGAGTCACGACTTCATTTTTTCTCCTTCATAGGAAATACCTCTTGCTTCTCAAGAATGGCAACAAGCATATTATAACTAGATATACTCAAATCATGAAGATCATCAAGCAAGTCATTATCCTTATCATCAAATATGAGAGACTTGATGATTGAGGCTATCTTTGACCTTTTAGCCATGAGAAAGCATCTCAAAGGTAATTGGTATAACTACCATACGATTCATCTAGGCCATAAGAACTAATGAGAATAGGGTTTGCAAACCCGACTTAGCATGCCTCGTATGACTCCACAGTGTAGTCTGGAGGCTCCTCCCGCGAATTAACAAGTATTGGATCTCAATCCTACCACGGTAATACTCACTGGGTGGCCCTACTATCTCCACATCAAGGCTCTTCATTTATCTATCGAAAGAACATGGGAGTAGGTGGTGGTGCTAGATCATTACGTATCATCAAACACTCCTGCCCGTGTCGAAGCACTCGGACTTTATTCGAATCAAAACTCACATGAAGATGTGCCCCAATTTTTCCCTCCAATGATTTTATTGTCTTTAAAATAGCATTTACCACTTCTCCGCTCTTCTTGATGTAATGAAACGATTTTCCTCCTTACTTTCATCATGAGATGCAGTTATTAAGCAATAAAGAATGAGTAATCACATTGTTAGTGACAAGCTATCCGTTGAGCCTCAGTTCGCTTTTAGGATATTTGTGTCTGTTTCTTGGATGAGTTCATTACAAAGCAAGCAAGGTGTTACGTTTCATAATCTTTTGAACAGGTTCATTCTTCCCCTTCAGCATATATAAATAGTGGGAAGACATTATTTCTCGCTATCACTATTTTCTTGATGGGTTTACCACTCCTTTCACTACGCTTATATAACAATGTGTTTATAGTCTCACATTAATTACTATCCAATAACACTCCAGAGCTTCCTCATTGGGCTTATACAACAATGTGTCAATGGTTTGATAACACATCAATTATACTTGATAATCGTTTACTAATAATATGTTAACTAGAATATTATAATATGATATCTGCTAACGCTGAAAAAAGTAGTTAGAACATACCCCAAGTGGGATCTAGTTTTGAATTCCTCGCCACGATGAACTCAACGTTGCAAATTGATTGCGTATCCGACAAAAGGTTTGAGTGCTAAAATATTTTAAAATTCAGAATTGTGAGAATCTTTACACTGACATCATCTTTTTTGACCGGATTGCATGCCTCTTTGGGTGCAAGATGGCTTTAATCTAAAGAAAAGGATAGAATAGGAAGAGAGATCAGTTTTGCATGTTTTAGATTGGCATACAAACATCTCAGATATGAGATTATAGAAAGATACCACATGACCTTAGTCAGAGGTCCTTTTGTCTCCTTGTTGCCCTCCGTGCCATCATCTTCATTCTTACGCTGTTTGTATTGGGATGCCTTGAACATCGGACATACATGCGAATTCTTGTACTCTTTATGGAAGAGGATACAGTCATTGTTGTAAGCATGTAATCTTTCAGCATCCAATTCTAGGGGACAAAGAACCTTATTGAGTTGTAGGTGCTTGTGGACAACTGGTTTTCTTCCGAAAGCATGTCTGTCAAGAGTCCTAATAGCGCCATGAAATTTTTGTTTGACCAACGCTTTCAATTTAAATAGTCAAGAACAGATGCCAACCTTATGTATTTTCTCTTACAACCTGGACACAAAGGTTTCTCTGAATCCTCCATCAAGGCCAGAAATTTATCATATTCTCTCCCACCAAGGTTCCCTTCTGCATTGCGCAACATTTGATCTAGATCATTATCATTGGACAACATATCATCATCATCCCGATCGAATTCAGAATCGACATCATGATCCAGGATATCGTTGATCACTTCGTCGACTACCTGTGTAATTATCTGCTCTTCGCTGTGACTAGTCCAGCGTGTATAACTATCTACGTAACCCCTTCAAATCAAGTGACTCTGTATCTGAGCTGGGTTGTTCAACATCTTCTCGTTCTTGTAGTCAAAGCACAAATGACACATAAATTCAGCTCCCTTTCTCTAACATACCCTCCCACACTCTTGTACATTCGTTGACACCATTAATATACTCTTAGGTCACACGGCTCACATCGTACATCCAACTTCGGTCCATCTACAACACACATATAAACACATTTAGTGTATATGTACATCTATTAAACATATATATCTTTTTATACATATATATGTTCGATCATGTCCTAATAACATGGCCTTCCCAAATAAATGCTTCTAAATATTACATTGCATTAGTAATTACCAAGAGTTAGACCTAAATTAGATACTCTCTAATCTTTGATGTTCTCTCTATACAAAATTTCTGCATCACCCTATGCATTAAATCTCTTTACTATAAAGAGCTAATTAAACACCCTATACGTAACTACAAGATCTAGCTAAATCCTAAATTAACCTCTATCCATGCTACACAAGATCCTTTCTCTACATAAATAACCCTAAACCATGCATCTTAATTCACTTCTCTAGCTATTCAATATATATATACATATATATATATATGTGTATATATATATATGTGTGTGTGTGTGTATGTATATATATATACATATATATTAACTAATTATAAATGTATGAAAATACTAACCCCAATTCACCACAAAAATCGCCAACTCTCCCCATAGCTGCCGCCACCAAAACAGATATGTGAATACCTAACAGACATGTCTAAAACCGTCCATAAATACTAGTTGGCGGATCATCACTGATGGTTCATAACTTGAACCTCCTGCGGTGATTCATCTCAGATGTGTGACAAAAACACCCATCTGTGAAGTGATTGTCATCACAGACTGTTCATAATCTGAACCGTCTACGATGCTTATTTCAAACAGTTCGTCCGAGAATCATCTAAGATAACTTGTCATCATAGATGGGTTTAGTTATCTCATATGTGTGGATTTTCTGACTCGTCTGTGATGACTTTCATCTCAGACGATTTCGCTGAAATGTCTGTGATAAAGTGTCTAAAATGAACATTTACGTAGTAATGAGAGTCGTTGCTCTTTTCTTACTCATTGACCTGTGGTCAGGCCACTGCGTGGTAAGGCAACAATAGGCACCGCGGTGGTGTAGCTCGGTCCATGTTTGTCTTGTGCGATGGGCGTTTTAGTTTTGTGTCATGACAACTTTTGATTTATTTCACTAAATTTTTTTGTTTCGCCGATAGTTTTGAATTACTCCGTTAACACTCTTCGATGTTGTTCCACTAATCCTCTTTGTCCACCTTTTTTGTTCCACACTAGTCTTGACGTCTTCCACCCGTACTTCCAATTTTGTTCCACTGACGTCTTTTGTTTCACTTATAGTCATCAACTGTGTTCCATGAGTATTTTTGATTTATTTCTTTATTTTTTTAAATTATTCTCAGTGTCCTTTAGATTTGTTCTGCAGATTTATTTTCATTTCGCTGCTATAGTATTAAATTGTTCCTCTAATGTTTTATTTTTGTTTCGCTAAAGTTTTTACTTCCTCTATTATATATAGGCGGTGTACGTCTTCTTTGAATGTGTGGCATAAAGAACATAATAGTTAAATTAGATTGTGTTTTTGACTATGGGTTTGGAAGATATGTACCCAATATTTTTTACAACAACCTGCACGCTTTATTTATATCATAATAACATAGTTTACAGGTTTATACCTTCTTTTGCCTCCAAGATGTGCTTAACCGTTGATTTGTTTGGGGTGCTCGGCGATGTACAGCGGGTTCTAGGTCGATTGGTGCGCGTTTGACAGCTGGTAGTTTTTTTTGTTTTCGTGCTGGGTGCGCTGGGCCTGCAGACTCCTCTCTATTCGCGTGGTTGAGCTGGGCCACAGGCCCACCTGAGCGATGCGGCCATGGAAGAGCCCAAATGCATCGGTCAATGCTGCCAGCTTTGTTTAGATTCCCTTTTAAAAAAGCTATGTTTAGATGGTACTTTTGTGCAAGCGTTCGCTTAACCAGTTACTTCCTCCGTTCACAAATGTAAGACGTGCACAAAATTTAAAGTTCAATTTTAACTGACAATTAAACCAATAATATTATATTATATAACATAAAAGTGATATTATTTGAAAATATATTTGAATATGAATCCAATGGTACCACTTTTGTGTCATATAGTTCAATATTATTGGTTTAATTGCTGGTTAAAGTTAAACCTTAAATTCCGTGCACGCCTTACGTTTATAGACGGAGAGAGTATTTCGCTTACCTCTAATGGTATTCTTTCCATTCACAAATATAAAACATGTATATTTTTAATTAAAATTTTATTTAATAATATGTGGATTACATGGTATAAATAGATACGTTAAATTTGTATTAAAGAACACTCTCTAATGGTATCGATTTCGTATCATATAATACGTATATCATTAAAAAAAGTTTTTATTAAATATAAATTTTAAAAAAACGCGCGTATATTATATTTATGGACGGAGGGCTTAAGGATTTCATTCGAGCCAACTAGCATGCACATTTAACCTCAGTTCTAGAGCAGGCAGAGCAATTAAAGTAGATGTCCTATAGTAACAAAAGTAAACAGAGTACTAGCTACTAGTACTAACTACTACACCGACGTACACGACCAAGTCCGTCTCTTCGCTTGTTTTACGTGCTTATCGTGACCTTCTCCTTTGACCCCGAGAGTTACTAAATTAAACCAGATCCAAGACCTAATGCATGTCTAGATCGAACATCTTTTCGAGGATCGTTGCACTGGAACATGCCCAGTTGTACTCATAATCTTCCAAACGATTCTAGTATAGTAGCTTGAGAAAGGACAAGAACCCAACGCAATCTTGGACCCTGGTGATTTTCCCCTAAACCATACATATGCTCCCAGTCATCTGTCCAAAACTGAAACAAGATCGAGTGACCGGACTACGTACTGCTCTGCTCGTGCATGCTCACCAGCAAAGTGCAGCGTAACACACATTATACATAACGTGCATCTAGTCTACACCACACATGTAGCAAAGACATAGCCGCCTGCATCGCTGGATGCAGAGGTTAGAAAAGATCCCTCTTCTATTATCTGAGAAAACATATGTAGCAAAGATGTATGTGTAAGTAACAGTTTACGCATATAGATTCGTACATAGATGAGCACATGGACCAGGCTAAGAATAGGCTAAGCTCGTAAGAGTGTAAAACCACCAGTTTTACCAGCTCCAGCAAAGAGAGTGAGAATCCGGCAGGTAGAACGGCGCGGCATGGCGTGAGTTCGTTACGGAAATGCGGGAGCACGACGTGACGCATTTGAAAATGCAGGTCCGGAGCACGGTGCGATCCTACGAGCACGCTTTTGCGCTCGCATCGCAAGTACGCACGCACGCATGCAAAGCCGGCGACATCGGCCGTGCGGGGCAGCGAAGGACGAATCAGCATCGAGAGGCCAGTCGAGCAGCGAGCACGCAACGCACGGTAAGCACCGGACGTACGTACGTGCTCACTGCTCACTGCTCGTAAAGCAGCAACCGTGCAATCACCATCCGGATACCAAAATTACGACGCCTTATCCGGGACACAGAAATGAATCAGAACAATCATAGGTAGCCTAACACGCTTGCTCATACTACTAGATCTGGCGCGAAGTAAGTAAACCAATTTATTTACGCTCGATCTTGCCTGTTCTCCAGTACCTGCGGAAAAAGTACCTGGACCGAAGCGCCTCGAGAGCTATACATCGACAGCCTAAGTTAAAGAACTGTCAATTCGTATCGACGTCCTTGTCAACAAAATCTGTGCAAGTCCGGTACAATCCTTTACGCCCGGCCCGTCCGGCGTGGTTATAATTGTCTACAGAAATTGTACTCTACTGGTTGTTATTTTCATCCATCATGGTCGACTACAGTTAATCGCTGCAGGCAAACTAGTACTCGTACTTGCTAGTTACTACCTGGTCTTTCTTTCTCGCGAACAGTTACTACCTGGTCTTGGTGCCTGTGCTCTGTAAAAAACTTCGTTGAAGATACTTCCCGGCTAGCTTAACAATGTTGATACATCTCTGAAAATATAGACGATTTATTTACGGAAATTCTATAGATCGCACCTATTGTCCGCAGAAACAATCGATGTATGCCTGCTCGTGTACATGTCTTTTCTGTCAAAAATAAATACTCTCTCTGTTTCAGATTGTTGGTTCTTTTAGTCCCCTTAAAAATTTCTAAAATGTTAGTTTTTCTACGACCCCAATGCACATTTACAATTAATGTTTTCGGTTTTACCCCTAATTAATGACTCCGTAATTTTGAGTTTTAAAGTCAAGTTCAAGTTGGCGGTAATCCTTGATTTGGAGGAAAGCTGAAATTTTCACAATGGCTAAAAACTGTCCAGTGCAATAAAATGGATCATGTTGTGGCGGTAAATGTTTCTGGCGCAAAACACAGCTTTTGTTTTAGGCTTGTGACATGCAAGCATTTATTACTCTGAGAATCGATGAGGTTTTTGTTTCACTCGTGAGGTGCAAGTATTTATTGTACTTTGATAAACGAGGAGGTGCAAGGAACTGGTTTAGCAAAATCCAACGATTGATCAGTAGTTAATGAGGGCAGAAGTGTCTTTCTATCATCCTTTTTATTTTGTCTAAAAAATACTAAAAGAACCAACAATCTAAAACAGAGGGAGTAGTATTAAGAGGAAATTTCTTATATACCACGAATAGCACTCCAATTCGTCATCCGCTATAAAATTAAAGAACCTATTACTTCCATGCTCCTACATCCATCACGGTGAGACCTCCGTTGCAGCCCAAGCACCACCTCTCCCCTAATATATAACCAGGCAGCACACCGAAAATCGTAAAACAGGGAAAAAGTATTTTACAAATTTCATTTATGGAGTTTTGAGCAATTTCTAGTCTTTTTGCATTGGTTTATGGGTTTTCCAAAATTTTAAGAACTAAAAAATTTTAAGAACTAAAATTTTGACAACCGTTAACAGTTTTGAGCAAAAAATAAATTTTATGTATGAATATACAATCTACAATTGCAGGTGAGGGAATAGACTATTGTGGAATTGTCAAAATATATATGCCAAGGAAGTACACAAACTGGATTGCTTGTGTAGTTGTATGATTGATGCGCCTTCTTGGATGTGACATCTGTTAACTAGAACAATCTTACTAGGTGTACAATGCAAAATGAAAAAAGGTATGCTCCCATGTCGTTTTAAAGCATCCCAAAATTTTCAAAAACTATGCAAAAGTCATAATGTATGCTATAATACATGATCCTGTAAAGTTTTGTTAGAGCCATAACCATATGTGGCCTGCAGAAAAATAACAATATACTGCAATACTATTCACTTAGCTCTTTTTCATATCTGTGGCCTGCAGGATAAAATTATCATATTTTTATGAAATTTTGCTTGTTCATTATAGCATGCTCTATGTCTATGAATTTCTTAAGAATTTATAGACCTCTGCGGTGCCTCAATATGACATGAGAGCGTGTGCTCTTAAAAAGTCTCGAACAATATGTTGCTTAGCTTATTAATAAGAGAAGAGAGAGACCGCATAATGTAGTGCAAAGTAACGAGCTCTATAATAGATGATTCTTCATCTTGTTACTAAGATCTCTTAAGTTCTTCAATAGATTTTTGGTGGATCTCACTTTAAGAAATAGCTATAGCCTCCAACAATAAATTTTCTTGTTTTTATCTGGTTGGTATTAGCAACAAGGTCATCTCTAAGACTAATTTCCTTCTCTCTCCTTTACATCATCAAAAAATTGATGTGGCAAAAGAAATGGCTGACATGGACTATTAGAGATGCTCTTAAGAGTATAAAATGTTTTTGCATACATATGGATGATATTTTCCATTGGAGATATGTTGCTACCCACACCCCCCACCTACCCGTGGTAACACCACCCCTAGATCCACCGTGAGTTCGTGCTGAGATTTGCATATTTCATCATTATCACTGGAGAACACCCTCATTTCACGTTTTATGAAACCAACATACTCAATGTGGTCTAGATTCGACTATCACTGAATCTTGAGTTTATTTTCAGTGCCTAGCATGCATGCTTGAAAATTGATTTGTACAAACTAGATATAGATTAGTTTATCATGGAGAATTCATTACTGCATAGTGTATACTAACCATGGGATAGCACAAACTTACGTTGGATTTAGAGGTGTATGCTAACCACGGGATAGCAAATCCGCACTTATTTTTCATATTACATAGCACACTATAATAGAGTAAACCTAGACATGACCCTTGCCTGTTCGTCATGTACCTAATTTTGGCAGTAGCTACCAGCATATAATTTTCTATCTTTTTTCTTGGCCTAGGCTGTTTACATAAACTCTGCTCGATTTTATTTATTACTTAATGAAAATATGAAATTGGCAAAAAGAAAAAAAAACATGACCCTTGCTACTCAGATAAAAGTTTCTCTATGTTCACATACCCAAACCGAGCCTTTATTTCAGTTTACGCGCTACTGTGCTTTTCTTGATGACAAGTACTGTCGTCATTTTCGACCCAGCGTCTCGGCAGCAAAATACTCGGATCCTATCTCCATTGGTGCTATTTGTACTATCGAGTCTCTACATAGTACATAAGTACAGAACAAGATCCAGACAAAGAGAAATGACAAAACAGTAAACATCTTAGCAAATGTGGTCACGGTTTATTAAAAGAGTTGCACATGTGCACGATTTTTTTTTCCGCCAGATAGATCTAGCATATCGTGTGATTGATAAACATGTTCGTGATTTGCGAGTGAAAATTAAGCAGCGTTTAGTTTACTATCATCCTTCACTATTTATAAGAAGTTGGCGATAACGATATATCGCGCCGCTACCATTCCCTCACAAAATAGCAGCGCTGACAGGTGCTCGCCCGTGCTTTCTTTCTTTGTCGCGTCTCTCACTCCCTCTTTCTTCCGGACCAACAAACCAGCGGTACAAATTTTATCCAACGTACTCTCGATCCCTCAACATCATGAATTAAAAAAACAAACCATCGGTATAAATTTTATTCAAGATACTCTCGATCCCTCAACATCACGAATTAACATTTGGAATTGCATATATAGAAAAGTATTATTTTACCAAGCACATTCCACAACCAACCAACTAACTATGTATTAACCCACCACACAGCACTACATTGTAGAATATTTCTATAAATTACTAGCCAACCACGTCTCAACCAATCACTCAGCACCACGTCGTAAAATATTTTCGTAAATTACTATTTTTACAACGTCATCATATATCTAGTAGTACATCGTAAAATCTGCTCACATATTACGATCAAATGAACTCAAATTTATGATCACTTCTAGTTGTAGTATACTACAAAAATAAATGTTTCAAATACTTGGTCACAACCATGTACATAGTCCAGTTGGTTACACGAATGGAGAGAAGTGCACGAGGTGCACAGTTTGAATCCCACCCGCTCATAATTTTTTTAATTAAAGTGAGACAAAATATAAACTCGTTGGTGGTAAAAAATATGGCCACAAGACAGTAAAACATGACAACAAGATCGTAAATTTCAGATGTGGGATGTGGGTTTAGCGTGGGGTGGTTTGATGGTAAAAACATGGTCATATGTAGTAATTGACGAACGATTTTACGATGTGGTGCAGTGTTGCGTGTTGTGATGTTATTTGTTGGCTAGTTGAGGTTTGATCAGGTGTCCTACATGTAGAATCATTGATTCTATATGTTCTAAGCGTACGTATAGATCCATGGAGCCTGGGCTCTACGATTTCAAATCATGAATTCAAGTTAAACTTTGGTAAATTTTTTAAAAATTGCAGTTTTTAGGTACATACCTGGTTATAACAATTCAAATGAAGTATATACATTTTAAAAAATCCACTGGAATTCAAATATTTTAGGTATACTAGATCACATACCTAGAATTCAGGGTATGTGATTCAACATATCCTGAATTTTGGGTATGTGATCAAATATACCCTAAAAATCATTACATTTGAGTGAATTTTTTGAATGGTATATATTTTATTTGATTATATATTTGTGGGCATATACCTAAAAACTAAATGTTTTGAAAAATATATTCAAACTTGCTTTAAATTAACGTATTTGAAGTCATGGAGTCTAGGCACCATGGAGCACAAGGTAATTATATTATATTATACTCATCAATTATTTATATTATATGGACAATCAAGAGTTGTCATTGCCGTATGTTTCTCCTTTATTATTCATATTAAGATGGTGAAATCACGTGAGAGATTCACCAAAGTTAAAGAAAACATATACGTAACAGGTAGAGAGAAACAAAGCTAGATGGGTACACAATAATCATCAGGAAGGAAGGAAGCGGAAGAAAGACTGTAGTAGGGATGAAGAAAAAATGAACGGTAAGGAAGAAGAGGAACAGAAGGCTGCACGGTGGTTGTTGGAGTGAGAATATGAAGAGAAATACGTCTCACTGCTATAATCACAACATGGTCCAAAACCGCACGCTCGTCGTGCTCGATGCATCGTGTTATGAAATAGAACTACTCTCTCGTCAGTGCATCGCCACGTCCTTTCATTTTTCCGTAACGACGCAGGTTCCTAACTAGTGTACGTATATATGCAACTAAGATTTATTTGATTGCTTAATGGATCAAGTACGTACAACTACTAATCGACTAAGAGTATTCCCCCTAAATTATGTCATGGTTGTTGTGTGATTTAATTCGGCTACATGAGATGCTAATAGTTATATCCATATTTCACTATATCTATCTTAATTTAAGATGTTCCGTTCTAAAATATTTATCTATTAAAAAAATTAAGAGTATAATCATTGTGTTGTTTCCATTCTATACCCCTACTTGAATGCTTTGAGAATAGTTAGATTGTAGTGTTATGTTATTTAATAGGGGTATATATTGTCATTTATTTTTCTAAGATCTAGTACTTTCTTGGTTTGTCCGAATGGTAGATTGGGGACATATATAGTGAAATAAAGGGAATAATTGGCTACTTTTCTTCAATAAAATTATGGATCTCCACTTCGTCGCATACCCCTCTTCCCTAACAGTATCCTCTATTCGTTCCACCCATGTCCGCTGCAGCTACTCGAGGCTCTATTTGAGATTTGGCACTTTGAGCCTAATAACATATCATGTTTCTACTAGAATTCCAAACTTTCAATAAAACATCTCATCTTTCAACCACAATTTTCTTGCGCCTGACTCTCGATTTTGGAAATTTCCATCTAGGAGTGACAATTGTCAGGAGGGGAAAGGAAACAAGAATGACATTGCTCAGCCATTGTGCGGTTAGGGTTTTTCGGGGAGAGGATGGGTGTCAGTGAGGATGTTATGCCGCGTTGCAAAATCTGGAGATTGGCTTGGGAAGCGTTGAACCCTCTCAAGCCTCGGACGTTTATTTATATATCCTCAAATGACAGAGTTAGTTACAAAACAACACTACTACAGTATGGGCCTCTGCTGACGGGCGAGAAACCCCCTCTACTGACGGGCTGGGGGCCCGTCAGCCTGGGAATGTCAGTGGAGGGGTGCCCTCCACTGACGGGCCCAGGGCCCGTCAGCAAAGACTTGGTCACCACTGACGGGCCGGCCCTGGGCCCGTCAGTAGAGCCTTGGTCACCACTGACGGGCTTTATTTAGAGGCCCGTCGGTAGTAGGTTTTAAGGGATTAAAAAATAAAATTCAGAAAATAATACATTATCACACATTACAACCATCAGTACAAAATTAAACCACATTTCATCCAATTTCATCCTACTGCCGCGCCGCCGTAATGATCTTGAATTCAAAAGTAGTACTACTTGATTTTGTGGCATTGAAAATATACAGCAAGTTTGTGAAAAAAATGTACGGCAATGTTAGTAGAGAATTTATCAACTAACTATATTGACATCCATGTCCTACCAATGTTCTATTTTTTTCAGATACGTAAGAAGCAAGAGAGAAACAAATATGTACACATTTTGCTCACAAAAAAATCACAATAAACAAAAAAAACATTGGTATGCACCTATAGCCTTTTGTTCCCATTTGCTACTCTCTTGCTATGGATCTGCAAAGGAAAAATGATAAGGTTTTAAACTCTGTGCCACAATAAACAAGGTATAGATAGGTGAATGCAAAAGAGGGAGGGAGAGAGAAAGAGAGGAGAAGAACCTAGAGGTTAGTATGAGAGGGATCGATGAATCTGTAAGCAGATTTTGCCACAATCGAACAAGATTTAGCTAGTCTGTGCAAGAGAAAGGAGGAAGACTAGAGCTCGGGGAGGAGGAGGGCGACGACCAGACGGAGGGCTCGGGGAGGAGGGGGACGGCCAGGTGGCGGCGCGGAGGAGGGGGACGGCCGAGCGACGGCGTGGAGGAGGGGGCGGCCGGGCGGCGGCGCGGAGGAGGGGGACAACCGGGCGACGGCGTGGAGGAGGGGGGCGGCGGCGTGGAGGAGGGGGAGAGGACTGCTGGTTCGAAAGAACGCGCAGGACTTGGTGAATTTTTCGCCAAGTCCCGCCCGTTGCCTTATAGACATGCGGAGTCTCCACCGACGGCCGCTTCGTAGCTGCTCGTCAGTGGTGGGGGGAGTCTCCACCGACGGGCGCTTCGTAGCTGCCCGTCAGTGGTAGGGGGTCTCCACCGACGGGCGCTCCGTAGCTGCCCGTCAGTGGTAGAACTTAATGTGAGATGTGAGATTTGTAGTACCTTGCAAAAATATTTATTCAAAATGCTCCAAACTTTTTCTACATGGAAAATACTGCATTACATTGTTCATGTCAAATTTTGGCATTTTTCTAAAATCATTTGCTATTATTTAGGCATTAAATGAATATCTAGCTATTTACTAGATATAATTCAAATTTGAACTACAAGTATCTTAAAAAAAGCCTATAAATGGAAAAAAAATTATATCTAAGTACCTATATATGTTTTTAGCTCCTACCCAGAAAATATATAAAATGTTCAAACATTTTCTTCGGAAAACTCAAACCTTTAGTTGCATCATATTGGTTTTTTATTTTTTATAAAATCTAAATGTCGTCTAAAAAATATGAAAATTGGCATAGGGTCATTATATGACCTCATGAGGCTGTGTTTAAAATTTCAGACAAATTCACAAAAGTTAGACTATACATTTCTTTGTAACTCAAGCGTCTCCAAGGAAGCATCATAACACTCAAAGGGAAAGTATGAAGATTGAAGTATACATCACAGTTTCTTCATCATTTAAACTTGAGATTTGGACTACAACTTGATATTACACTATTATACGCTAATATTTGTTGATGTTCCATCTTGTTATGTAATAATTTGTATTTTCTATTTTTTGAAATACTAATTTGAGGTACCATGTGCAGTACCTTCCCGAAATATTTATCTAAAATGGTCCAAAATTTTTATACATGGAACATACTACATTATATTGGTAATGTCAAAATTAGGAATTTTTTTGAAATCATTTGCTATTTTTTAGGCATTAAATGAATATCTAGCTATTTATTGGATATATTTCAAATTTGAACTACAAGTATCTTAAAGAAGGCCTCTAAATGGAAACAAAATTCATATATAAGTACCTACGTATCTTTTTAGCTCCTATCCAGAATATATATAAAAAAATTCAAATATTTTCTTGGGAAAATTCAAACCTTTACTTGCATCTTAATGATTTTTTATTTTATATAAACTCTAAATATGGTCTAAAAAATATGAAAATTGGCATGGAGTCATGAGATGACCTCATGAGGCTGTGTTTAAAATATTAGACAGTTTCACAAAAGTTGGAATATACATTGCTCTGTAACTCAAGCATCTCCCAAGAAAAAATAAAAAATAAAATAAATACTATAAATTCCAGGAAACTCAGAAAATTATGAAACTTGATCTGCTGTCTAGATCTACTCATTTTACAAATTTTACAAAAAGAATCACTTTATTTGGACTTATAGATCAAAAGTTATTGATGTTTGTTGATGCAGTGCTTTTAGGCTGAAATACCAGTGACGGGCACGATAGACATGCCCGTCAGTGGAGATAGCCTCTCCACTAACGGGCACTTAAGTAGCGTCCGTCAGTGAAAATAACACACCATCTCGGCACAATTTGTTCATCTCCACTGACGGGCCGCGTTGTTGCCCGTCAGTGGAGACTTCCTCTCCGCTGACAGGCACTTAAGTACCGCCCGTCAGTGGAGATGATCTGTCATTTATGGCACCGGGGATGCGTCTCCACTGACGGGCAGCTTAAGGGTCTGTCAGTGAAGGTCTTCCGCTGCAGCCAGTCAGACTCCTCTGCTGACGGACCTCTAGGTGCCCGTCAGCGGTGAGACCCTCCAACGACGGGCAAGAGTGCGCCCGTCAGTGGAGGGGGTTCAGCAAAGGGTCATTCTGCAGTAGTGCAATTTACAACTTGATCTCCAAGCTATATCTATACAAGATGATTCAAACCTAGAGATAGAGATCGTATACAATTCAAGTACTTTAACAGCCCCACTCAATCATAACTTATCCAAATTGAGATTGCGCTTAAAATTTTCAAATTTCATAATGGCAAAGCTTTGGTGAAACCATCTACCACTTGATCTCCTAAAGGTACAAACTGGATGTCAAACATCTTACTCGCAACACTTTCTCGAACAAAGTGATAGTCCACTTCAACGTGCTTTGTTCTAGCATGAAATATAGGGTTAGCCAAAAGATAAGTTGCACTTAAATTATCACACCACAAAGATGTCGTTCTTGACTAAGTTACACCAAGTTCTCCGAGGACCGATTGGACCCATATGTTGTATTAGCCAATGATTTATACTTAGCTTCTGTACTTGAGCTTGATGTTTTAGTCTGTTTCTATGCACTTCTCCAGTGGATCTCCTATTATCTAGATAGCCTACCCAATCTGCATCAGAAAAAGCACTCACAAATGTCCAAGAAGATTTTTTAATTTTAAGTCCAACCTCTAGAGTATGCTTAAGATATCTAAGAGTTGTTTAACTGCAGAGCAATGCTCATTGTGGGAGAATGCTGAAATTTGGCAGATTTTAATTACTGAGAAGGAAATATTTAGACATGTCATAGTCAAGTACTGTAAAGCTCCAAGTACACTATGGTACCTGGTAGAATCTTTAGGTCTGAGTGGATTGCCTTCTGTCACCGAAAGCTTCTCCGTGGTGGACATGGGAGTGTTCACCGGTTTACAATGGTTCATACCAACTCATTTTAACACATCTGCAGTATACTTTCCTTGTGATACAACTATACCATTTGAGGTACAGTTTACCTCTATTCCTAGAAAATCATGTATATCACCTAGATCCTTTAAGGGAAAATCATTTCTCAAGTCTTTTAGCAAGGCTGTAACGGCATGTTCTGAAGAATGGGTGACGATAATATCAGCCACATATACCAAGACAAAAATTGTGACACAATTATTACTGTAAATGAACAAGGAAGTATCTGATTTAGAGGGACAAAAACCAAGTTGTTGCAACTTAGAGCTGAGCTGAGAGTACCATGCCCTAGGAGCTTGCTTCAGTCCATAAATGGCCTATGAAGTTTACATACATGCTACCGTCATCTTTTCTCCTCATAACGGCAGTTATCTCATATACATGTCCTCTTCCAGAACACTGTGAAGAAACATGTTCTGTACGTCTAGCTATCGTAGACTCCACCCCTTGGATACTCCAATAGACAATACATATGAATAGTTGCTAGTTCTACCACTAGACTAAAGGTGTCCTCGTAGTCAATACCATATCTCTGTTTAAACCCATTTGCTACTAATGTTGCCTTGTATCTATCTATTGTTCCATCAGACTTTGTCTTGATTTTATAGACCCATTTACAGTCAATCAAGTTTATTCCTTCCTTGGGAGGTACCAAGTGCTAGGTTGTATTTCTTGCCAAAGCTTCATATTCTAAGTCCATGGCCTTTTTCCAGTTTTGGTCACCTACGGCTTATTGCAAACATTCAGGCTCCCCTATAGAACAAAAGTAGCCATAACAGATGATTCCATCATAAAATTGATGAGGCTTACGAATGTTGTTTTGGAGGCAAGTGACTGGTTGTTAAGGAGCTGTGATAGACAGGACTGCAACAACTACTAGATCTGTGTGCACAAAAGACCCTCCCTTCGACACAGATTCAGCTGCAAAAGATCTAGGACACAATGTGGCGGCTAGAGATGTTGGCAAGGCATAGAAAATCCTGACGCGGGCGATGGGGAACCTGGAGCTGATCCAGCTGAGACTCCCCCGCCTTCCGTGTTCGCCATGTGGTCGACAAGCACCAAGTTGCTGATGACATGCAAGTGCACTGGATCAATGTAGCATCATTTTACAGAAATATTCCAGTTTAATATTGAACCCACTGAAGATGTTATTAGAAAACGATAGGTCTTTCCACAACCACAGTGTCACTCGTAGTTGCACCTGCACTTGAACTAGCTAATAATGGATAATATTTTTGGAGGGTAATAAATAATAAAAATAGAATTAATAAATGTGATAAATAATAACAAAGAGAGCAATGAATGACCAAAAAAGCTAATAATAAACAGTGGTAGGATAGGTTAAACGGGAGGTGGTTCATGAGATCATGTAGAGATAGCTAACCATGTGCAAGGATGCAAATAAATCCAGTGCATAGTTGAATTACGTTGTAGGAATGTGCCTATAAATAGATGTCCTCTTATCAAACACGTCACTTTTGTCCAAATTAAGATGATCAAAAAAAGACTCACCGGATCAAAGAATAAAGCATGGTGGCACATGAGATTCCTCGAACTCATGTATTGAAAGCCCCTCATCTTCTCTCATTCAATGGGCGGTCGATTGGATAACATGAATAAGCATTTGATATTGCAAGATACGAATAATAATTATAAGATCATGTTGCCTTTGCTCTAGACAATGGGTATTAAGGCTAGCAATAATAAATGACAAGCAATAAAGAACACTATAGCAATCTGAAATTATTTTAAAAATTAATGTAAAATAGCATCATAAACATGTCAACATAAATAACCAACGGTGGACTACTCAAACATAATAAGCAGATGAAAACAAATAAGTATTAACATGATGATCACAAAGATATACAACAGTAGCAACTCCCCACAATCAACTGGTGATGATCTCCCTTGGTGGTGGACGAAGATACGGTCGTCGATCCAGCATCCGATCTGAATTTTGGTGGATACGAAGCAATATGTGGATGCGAACAGTCTGACGGCATTTTCCGTCTTGAAAGAAATCTCCTATGGAACACACACATCGGGAGGAATATGTAGGCGAAGCAGCCACGTCAGGGGCCAGCCCTATAGGCCACGCAGCAGAGGAGGGGCAGTAGGCTTTGCTGCCTGGGCCCCTGTGGGCCTCCTCTCACAGTTTCCCTTCTCTAGTGTTCTTCCCCTCGTATAACTAGGCCAAAAAATCACTTTTTCACAAAATTACAAAGTTTTCTGCACATACTAAACAAAATATGGTTTTACAGAATAACAACGATAATCAATAGGTAATACAATAATATCCAGAAATTTGATAAAGAAACTCTATGAAAAGCATGGGAAATATATACACGTTTTTGACGTATCAAGCTACCACCAGCTTAACTTGTTGTACGTCCTCGAATAATGGAACTGATAAATATATATGGCAAAGTTTTGAAATAAATGTCACATTGAATGGTATGAACTAGTTAACTCTTCTTTAAAATTTGCTAAATTAGAAATGTTCATGAATATTCATATAAGCATAAGCAACCTATCAACATTCCATTCCACAATTGACTTAAATATCAAAATCATCTCATGTCATGAAAATAACAATAACCTAGTTAAAAAGTATGAGACTATAATAAATAAACACACTGCCAAAGAGGGAACATAATGGTTCCATTAATGATTTAAGAGAAATCAATGATTTCACACTCACGACGGAGCTCACCTACTAGAGGCAAGTCACAAGAATTAACTTGTATACCAATGCAGAGCTCCTCAACAACAGCACGCCACTTTTGAAAGACCAAATCATGTTTTTATTATGAGTGCTACTCGTCCATCAGATTAACCATAAATGCGCTTGAAGTCTTATCATTCTAGTCATTGGAAAATAATGAGGGGGTTAGGAAGCACTCAATTCAATGAATAGGAAAGCTTATGCAATGCAAAGTGATCCCGGGCCCTAGTGATGTCCCATTATCAATATTGTATAAGGAGTAGTGATTTGTCAAATGATTGCACAATGATGAGAGAGATGCAATAACTCAACTAGTAAGTGAAGAACATCTCAATGAAGAATATAAATAGAGCAATGATGATATGGAACTCTAATCAATGATGAAAATGCAACTCTAGAGCTATATATGATGAAGCTTGAATCCAAAGATAAATGCAGGTCGCCAAGCTAGTAATCACTAAATGGATTTCAAGCGCCAAAATAGATGAAACCATTTCACTAATATGAATAATATGTGCTCTACTGAGTGATAATATCATGGCACCTCTCTTCTATCTTTTTTCTTTTTCTTTCCTTTTCTTCCTTTTTCTTTTTTCCTTTTTCCTTTTTCCTTTTTGCTATTTTTCTTTGCCCTACAACATGTGAGAGATACCACATAATGATGAGCTCTATACAAATGATAATAAGCAAGCTATAAGGAATGATGACTAGCAAACATAGTGCTATGAGAAAAAGAGAGCGCTAAATAATATGCAACACAATGCAAGCGCTAAAAATGAAGAACGTGCTCCAATAAATGACATGATAATAAAAACTAAAAACCTCCAAGATATGTATATGATGAATAAATATGCATGTCAAATCAACTACTATAGAATGGTATATTGGTGAAGTGCCATGATAGGTAGTTGTGGTGGACACAAATGACAAATACGAAGGGCTTCTGGGATGTCTCTCCCTCATCTTTTTCTATTATTTCTTTTTGCATCGCATGTTTTGTTTCACTGGTCTTTATTTTGCCTCCTCGGTGTCATCTGTATTTTTTTCTTTATTTAAAGAGAGACATACCCCATAGATTTGGATGTACCAACAAAGCATGTGAAATATCAATGTAATAAGTGTAAGGCTGAGTACCGTAGAGGTTAGAAAATAAGATGGAGTGCGACCGCCTTAAATAACTTACTTGAGAATTGCAAAATCAAATCAAAACATTAAGCAACTCACTTTATTATACTCAGCGTTAATCTCTATTAGTTAGAAGCTGGTTCCACCAAGGAGTGTCCCCTTATTTGAATGCTAACCATGCATTATTTAATAATTTAGATTCAACAAGGCAGTGGTTCAAATATTCCAAGCATGCTCATGTAATAGACCACATTATTATCACAACAGGATCAAATTTATTACTTAAGTAACATGGATTTTATGATGCTTCTGAGTGTAAATTCATACATATATAAAAAGATAGTTAAAGAACTCATACTGATTCTCTTCCTGCATTCACTTCATCCCACATTAGCTCAAATTGACATAGTCCAGCTATCCACTATACATTTACTTAAACTATTAAAACAAGAAAGATAAATATTTTGGGCCTTTCTAAATTTTAAGCTCCTACTAAAACAACCAAATCTTTTTGGTCTTTTATTTTTAACTCAACAAGCAATCAAATAAACAAGCTAGCTAATATTTTTTGGATTTTCAATTTCAACAAAGTAGACATGCAAGCAATTTTTTTAAATTTTCCATTGTTCATACAAGAAAGTAAACTTGCTAATAGAAAATAAAACTAAATATAGGCTATCATGCAACTTACTCTGCCAAGCTTAGGCTTTTGGCCTAGCTTGGCTCTCTACTCTTCTCCAAGAAAGTGTGGCGGCCAATAGCTATGCTACTGCTGCACAAGGTGATCCCACGGTCCTGGCTGTGGCTGTGTCTTCCATTCTTCCTACTTATTTATGTCCATCTATATATATACCTCTATATATACCTACATCGGTACATTTTCTCTGTCCTGCATGTCTGGCCCTAACTTCGCCTCTCTGAAGTTCGAAAACCTTTACTCGCCATCCTTGGACACATGAACCTGTGTTCATGTGCCTCCTCCCCTTCCCTTCTCCTTAAAGTCAAAAGGGATAAAAACCGTAGTTTCTTCTCATCGCAAGTTTATCCTTTCAGGCTATCTAACCCTAGCCTACCTTCCCAAAGCCCTAGGCCATTCTTTGCTTCCCTGCCTATTTGATCAAGTCCGCATGGAGTCATGCACTTCATCTTCATCTCTCCCTTGTTTCCTAAACCTTAATCTGCCGGAACCATAACCCCTCAGCACATTAGTTTTCTCCCCAGCTTCCTCAGTTCTTCCAAAACTAAATATTGGAAAATGTTTGAAATAGGAATTTTTATCTAACCTAAAACTACTTATATAATTTCAAAATATCACTTGTTCCATTTTGACTCTATTCCATTTTGAAATAAAAGTTGGAAATAAATCTAAATTAGAAAAACCTCAAACACATGCTTCTTTATTTTTCCAGAATTTTTTTCAAAATATGAGGCATGTGATATTTCAAATTTTATTAAATTTTATCCCCTTTATAAAAAACAAACCCCACTCCTAAGTCTATTTTCCAATTTCTTTTGCAATATTTAATTTCGGGCTGAAACCCATTTCATGTGGGTCCTTGACCTCCAAAAATTTCCATAAAATTTGACAAAGCTCGTAACAACAATCCTATCATGTTTATAAAATAGTATGGTGACTTCCAGTTAAATTTTTTTCAAATGATTTCAAATTTTCAGTTGAGCTGATTCTAAAATTTACTTAATGCCCTGTTGAAAGAGCATCTAGGCCCTAATTTGGTTTTGATGGTTAATGGCAACCTAAACCGAAATCTAATGTTTACATTTGAGTGTAAGCAGATCTTACAGGTTCCATGATGAAGGGCTATCCAGAGAAGGATGGCCACCAAAAAGGTACATGGTGGGTTCAAGGACAAAGAGATGGCTGTGCTAGGCAGCTGTGTCACAGCTGAGAAGAAGCCGGTGCTGTGCAGGGAGATGCAAGCAAGGTGATGGTGGCTTGATGCGTCAAGGGCCGTGACTTCAGTTGGTGGCAGGTGAAGCCTAGATTTGCTAGTTTCTTTGAGTCCATAGGAACCACCCGTACTATCAAGAGGGATGAAATAGTAGCAGTTGTCTAAGGGAACCTTGCTCATTGCTCAGAGTGTTGGTCAAGGGGGTTGGTGCTTTGAGGCCAATTGCCCTGTGTCAATAGCTTTGCACAAAAGTATGTAGCTGTGTGAAAACCCTAGAGCCTTAGGCACCTGTGTGACACAGCTGTGTCACAGGTGGTCTTTTGCTCTATGACTCAGGTACACCTCTGTACCGGGAGAGAGCTTGTAAAAGCTAAGGGAACTGCTCTGCGATAGGGTCTGCTGTGTCAGGGGCCTGTCGGAGGTTCTCTCCTTTTCAGGTAGCTTAGATAGAGTATGCTGAGGGCATGTAGTGTGCCAGGACCGGGCTGAGTAGTGCTGCTATCAGCTGAGGGTTCACCTGTGTGTGCCGCCGGTGACACAGGTATCGGTCTGCCTAAGCCGGGTACAGTTGGGCGTAGGGTGTAGCTGTGTCACCGGTGGTTGACACCGGTGGCTCACTTAATCCTATGTGGCAACAGGGTAACGGTCAGGTGCCTGTGGACCCTATATATAGGGGACCAGGGGAGGACTCTGTCCTCAACCTTGCTCAAATCAGTGATTCACATACGACCGTTGTAAAGCCTTCAACCACTCCACAAGAGCCAAACGCCTAAGGGTTAGTTCGAGTGGGTTTGTGAGCTAGAGCACGAGCAAAGGTTCCTCCAAGAGATTGCTGCTGGATCATCTGTTACTCTTGGAGTTTGTCTGCTCCTAGACGGGTGTAGGAGTTGCTGGTATCACCCAAGCTTGTGTGGGCTGAACCAGTAGTTTGTGAAGGTGCTCTGAGGTCTACCTGCTGCAAGGCAAAAGGATCTCCACAAGCAAAAGGAAGAGTCCTGAAAGATCAGGTACTCGGAGAACAAGCACGATTCAGTGCTGGCCAACTCTTAGGAGTGGTCTCTCCAACGGAGACGTACCTTCTCTGCAAAGAGTTGGGAACTTCGGTGAAAATCCTCTGAGTCTCCTTTACTTCCTGTATTGCATGCATATCTGCTCATACTTACCTGCTTGTGTCTCTTAGACTTGATCTGCTAAGCTTACCTTTTCACCTGTGCTAGATCACCTTTATACCTGTGTGTGATCATCTGTTACTCAGCTGTTTCATTCACTTGTATTCACCTGTGCTAGCACCTGTGTCACAGTTAGCCTAAGTAGAGCACCTGTGTCAGGTTATCTCTTCACCTGTGCCTTTCACCTGTGTGACAGCTGTGTGTTAATTTACACATAGTTTTCATCTGTGTCACTCACCTGTGTCACAGCTGTCCACTATTAACTTGTGAAGTTAATCTGATAACTTAAACAGAAGATTAAAAGGGGAAATTTTATAAGCCAACTATTCACCCCCCCTCTAGTCGGCATCTCGGTCCTTTCACCTGTGTTTTAAACCCCAGAAAATTCTCTAAAAATTATGAGAGATGCCTCTCATAATATATAGGTCAAATCTATGCTAATTTATCCTTGTGTTTTTCAAAAAAAATTTAAATCTAAATTTCAGCCTAATCTGAATGTGGCTTGTCTCCAACTGTTTTAAACCTCACCAAAATTCCACAAAATTTGGGGAGCCTCCTCTGTACATGTTGGATCCATTTTGAAAATACCACTTCTATTCAATTTTTTTGTTTGAAAATTCAGATATATCTCAGGGCTAAATCCACTGTTTTTCTCTGTTCCTATCCCCTCTTTCCTTGCTAGGTTCACACACGCTATAGCAACTGATTAGCCTGGTCTTCACTTCCACGTGGGCCCTAACTCCACTAACATCTCCCCCATCCCCATCCTTCTCTCACACAGCATGCCTACTCCCTTTCCCTCTCTCTTCTACTACTGGCCTGCTGCTACAGTGCCCCTACACCGTGTCATCCCTTCCGCACTAGGAAACGGCACCAAACCTTCTATATAGATGCCACCATTGCCGAGTCCTACTGCTGCCGGCGCCGCCCTCGTGCCCACGTGCCCTCCAAACCCCCAGCTGGATAAGGTCGAGCACTCCCTCGAGCTCCTCCACCATCCTTTCTTCTCCCATTCCCTCCTCTACCTCCTACTCCATCCCCTCTACTCTCCACCGGCTCCCTTACCTCCCTGCTACCTGAGCCGAATGCCAAAAATCGCCGCAAGCCCTCTTTTTCTCAAATCCGACTATGAGCTCTGCCGGAATAGCCAAGCAACTCTCCCTCCCTAATGGCCTTCTCTGTGACTCTTAGAATTTCCCTCTCCTTGCCTTCACCACAAGCTCATCTCAGTGCTGATCTGTGCAGGGAAGCCTCGCCGGCAAGGCACCCAACTTTACACCACCAACGAGTTTCGGGGGTCTTTGCTGCTACCACTTCAGAGGTCGATGGTGTTCGTCGAGCCTTCCACAGGCGTGCCCAGACTCCCTCTGCCCGCCTCTGGCATCGCTGCCACTCCTCCGGCCTTCGGCTGCCACCGACGAGTGCAACCATCATAAGCCGCCGCCGTCTACCCCATCTACTCTTTCTCTCTCTGAAAAGCCCTAATCCGTATTAGCATGCATAATAACGGTTCAACCATAACCGCCATCGACGGTATGACCCATCTGTCGGGATTACTAGAAGCGTAAACTTTTGTGTACGCTTTTACTTTTGGAAGAAGCATTTCTGTTTTTCTTTTCCTGAAGCCATCTCTGTTAATCGAAGACATATTTCCGAAGTGCACTGTCGACGTCAACCCTATCCTCAGACCAAAACACCCCCATCCTCTTATTTTCTCTCTCGACAAATTTTCGGAGGACCATATCTCCTCCAATATAACTCTAAGTGAGCCTATTCCTTTTCCTATATTCCTATAAATTCAAACCCTACCCAACAATACCATTTTCATAAAATTTGTATTGTGTCGATATGTCTTGGTTTAGCGATGGCAAACAAATACTGAGAATGGCTCATCGGGCGGGTTAGATGGAAGAAAAGTCTCGTTAGGGCTAGATGGAAGAAAAGTCTCGTTGCGATATTCCTGTCGGCATGCCTCGTGAAGTGTGCTCATCGTATCCTAGTAACAAGAGGGAGTCACTTCTTGTGGGAGCCGTACAGCCTCTGCAAAGTTTCAAAATCTATTTGAATAACGTGTGTGCGGTAATAGACACAACTTGGTTAGGCCACACATTGGTTAGACTATGTTTTCTTTTAAAAATGTGGGACATGGGATTAAGAACGTGAACATGACGTGCTCACAATGTGCAGTTTGAGCTATGCGCATGTAGCGGGAGCTGCAGAAGTGTAACTTTAGTTGTGCAACACGAATGTAGCACGAGTGGGTTTGAAGATGACATGAGTCAAAAGATGGAATTATCAGCATTTTAATTAATAATATGATGGTAGGTGCTAAGTCATCTTGGAAATACTTATCTTTCTCGTCAGTTATGATTTATTCCACAATTGGCATCTTTTTCTTCTAAGTGCCAGCCAAACTGCTTGCGAATTTGCGTCACCCAAGCCCGGGATTGTGAGGAATACATCCCTCCAGGGCACTCCACACTTCTATCGCCGAAGTTAGCGACACGGCCTGCGTCAGTACCTCCCTTGACAAGGAGGGGAGAAGCAAACTGAGGACCTACTAGTCCTACGCTACCCAGGGTGCATACGCTGGGTTTGGCACCAGGTCCGTAGACACCATAGTGCCATCTTCTTTCATGCGCTTCGTCTCCATGAGCTTGGGCAGCACAACTGTTGTCCCATCCAGGTAGCCGACGAGTTGCTGTCCTCGAACCGACAGCAAGACCTAGGCCTTCCAAAGCATGTAGTTTACCCTCATGAGTTTCTCGGTGATGGGGTGCCCGAGACGTGTTGCCATGGCGGAACCAGAGGAGCCGGAGGTCGACATGCTAGATCAGATGGAAGAGCGTTGAACCCTCTTGGACCGCGTACGTTTATTTATATAGCCTCACATGGCAGAGTTAGTTACAAGAGTTTGTTATAAAATAGTTTACAGCTTGATCTCCATGCTATATCTATACAAGATGATTCAAACCTAGAGATAGAGATCGTATACAATTCAAATACTTTAACAGTCGTGAGGGAGAGAATAAGTAGTATCTAGGGGACAAAGAAACATGGACGCTATGTAGAAGATAGTTGGTGGGTGGAGGCCAGGAGAAGGGACATTTGTACGTATTATAAGTGAGAGGAAGACAAGGAGGTAACAGATCCACATGATCTATTTATCGTACGGATGGTATGATGGTTGCTCAGGACTAGCTAGATCAAACGGTAGACATGTGAGTGGTTGCAATTGTATCTTGCTCCTGGGCAAGTGGCAAAATAGCAAAAACAATAGTTCTATAGTTACTATGGGTTGTAGCCTATGTGGTTGATTGCGTTTGACATTATGGTAGATTATGATAAACATGTTTGGTTCAGCTGCTTTTATATATTTTATTCTTTGTCTATTTGCTTTTGATACGATCATTGGAAAACGAGATTAATCATGCCTAGTTAACAGAAAAGTAAAGGAGAATATGAACACTACACAAGTTATTATAGGAGTAAATAAACTCAAATACATATACTAATGATACTGGGAAAATCTACTTGGCACACATATGCCCGTTTGTCTAATCGAACGAACGAGTATACCTGTCCGATTTAAAATTTATTTTGATCCCTCACCGCATGCACACGTGAATCCTGCATGTAAATAGCAACAATACAAAATTAGTGACATCAGCGAGATTTCCTCAATTCTAAAATTTCAAAATGTTTTAGCTCTCAAACTGTTAATCCAATTCGTGATCTATTTTCATAGTTGGATTTGTCTCGACGAAGCCTTCAAAA
Source organism: Stipa capillata (assembly GCA_019208055.1). NCBI lineage: Eukaryota > Viridiplantae > Streptophyta > Magnoliopsida > Poales > Poaceae > Stipa > Stipa capillata. The sequence continues at coordinate 344,214 of JAGXJF010003204.1, read as the reverse complement.
TTAGATCCCACTTCGGTATGTTTCAACGAAACTTTTTTTTGTCATCAGCAGTTACCAAGTTACAGTGTGCTAGTTACTAGGTTAAAAATGAACGCTTACTAGGATATTAGTGAACGGTTACCACGTAATAGTTGAACTAATCGGAGCATCGTCACACAATTATGTAAGTTTAGAAAAAAAAACATAAACTGTTATCAAGTAGTAATTGGTATTATCACATTAGAGCATTGTAATGCAAGTTTTAGAGGTGTCAGAAAGATGTTCAATTACTTGATAACACAAGGACTATAATATGCTAACTTATCACTACCCATATGATAACTCGGTCATTATAATATGGTAACTACTTGGCTGAAAAAAAAATCGTCGAAGCATATCAACATGAGATCTAGTTTTAAAGCTCTCCTCGTGACGAACTCAAAGATGAAAACGGATCTCAGATCAAATAAAACATTTTAATTTTCTAGAATTAGAAGAATCTCGATGATATCAGCATTATGTACTCCTATCTATGCATGTATACATACAAAAAAAAACATGCATATAAGGAAATGCCGCACCATATAATTAGAAGTGCACGGTCACCATATAGTGGCTCCCCTTGCTAAATATATGTCTACCATTTGTGTTTACATGGATAAAAGAGTAAGAAAAAAGAGCAAACTATATTCGAAAGAGTTTACACGGCCGGTACAAACCAATATACCAACGTTTAACTCCCGACTTAGGCAACCTTTCACGAGTCGGACGGGTTGGCATTCTTCTGGCCGAGTCAACCGCTCGGCTCCAATCACAGCCGCTCATCCACGATCGAACGGCTCCTGCCGCTCCGGCCGGCCTTTTTCCAAACGGCGGATCCAGCGCATCGCGTCGCAAGCACTGTCCTTTCCTGCGTCCACCATTCCCGCTCCTGCTGTCTCAATTTTGGCGTACGACCGCGTGCGCTTTCCCGAAGCACTCCCTCCCCTCCCCAATACAAAGCGCGCAGCGGCAGCGGCAGCAGCATCATACAACTGCACCGCACATCGCAAAGCGCCTCGTCCTCCCTCCCTTTGTCCTTGACACCACCACCCGCTCTACGAGTCTCTGCTCCTCCAAACTCGCGCACCGGCAAACCAACCAAGAACGCAGAGCAGGGAGGAGCAGGAGAGGCGAGGGGACGCCAAGAAAAAGCCCAGGCTCTGCTGGTGCTTGGCAGGATAGAGAGAGGGATGGCTCCGAGCTGCTACGACGTGGCCGCGTCCATGCTCCTCTGCGCCGAGGACAACATCGGCGTCATGGGCTTGGAGGAGGAGGAGGAGGAGGCTGCGGTGGTGGTGGATGGGGATATGGCGGGGAAGCGGTCGATGGACGGCGGTTTTAGCGCGGATTTATTCCCGCCGCAGTCGGAGGAATGCGTGGCCGAGTTGGTGGAGAGGGAGCGGGAGCACATGCCGAGGGCCGACTACGGCGAGAGACTCCGCGTCGGCGGCGGCGTGGATCTCCGCATCCGGGGGGAGGCCATTGATTGGATTTGGAAGGTGCGTTCCTGATTGGTCTGATGCTGGCAAATTAAACTGAACGTAGCCCATTTCCATGATTTGCTCTGCTCATTTAGAAAGATGTGTCTTTTCTTATGTCGTAAAAAAGATGTGTCTTTTCTACCTTTTTTTTGGATATAAACGCATGCTTCAACTTTCTTGGTCAGTTTTAATGATCTGCAGCGTTCTTTGTTTGCGCAATGTGTGGATGCGTAGTAGGCGTATAGGAGAGTAATTTGTGCGAACATTTCGCTGCTCTTCGAGGAATAATACCTTCTGGTAGCGGCACAAGTTTTGGGGCCATCTCGGCCGAAGTACATGTTATTGTCCGGGTTTCCTTGTTCACGAGACGTCGAGATGCAATGTCTGATTCTAGTACATGTTTTTTTCTCGTCAAAAAGTACATGTTATTAGGTCAAAAACCGTCCTCTTTCGATGAAATGTTTTTGGATACAGGCAACCCTGCCAAAGTTTTGCCTCTTTTACATGTGATCGCTAACTTGTTTCGTTGTGATCTCTCCACAGGTTTACACATATTACAACTTTGGACCTCCTACTGCCTATCTTGCTGTAAACTACCTGGACCGTTTCCTCTCACAGTACGAACTGCCGGTAAAAATCCTTAGATCATATTTCTAGCCATCTCAAGAAGTAGCAAATGTTGTCCACATCAGTGCTCTGCTTGATGAGCTTAACATTTGGCTCCAAAATGCAGGAAGGTAAGGCTTGGATGACGCAGCTGCTCTCGGTGGCGTGCCTGTCTTTGGCTGCCAAGATGGAGGAGACTGCTGTGCCACAATCTCTGGACCTTCAGGTGAGGAGCAAACCGTGCCAGGCATTGTAATGCACCGACCTGCGCATTGTGTTCATCTAAATATTGCTTGATCGTGTCGATCAGATCGGCGAAGAACGGTACATGTTTGAGGCGAAGACGATCCAGGGAATGGAGCTTCTTGTTCTGAGCACCCTCAATTGGAGGATGCAAGCCGTGACTCCCTTCTCCTACATTAACTACTTCCTAGACAAGCTCAACGGCGGCAATGCGACGCCACGGAGCTGGCTCTTTCAATCGGCGGAGCTCATCTTGTGCATAGCTAGAGGTATATATGAATGTAGCAAGATTCTGATCATGGTTCTACCCGTGAAATTCATGTGGGTCAAACCATTTCTTGTTCTTGGATTAATCTGATATTTGTGATGATTTGGATCCATGGCAGGAACTGGATACCTAGGGTTTAGACCCTCGGAGATTGCAGCCGCGGTCGCCACTGCTGTGGTTGGAGAAGCGGACGACCTACGCATTGCAAAGGCTTGCACCATGTAGATAAGGTACAGTGAAACAAAATCCCATGACGAAATTCATCCTCCTAGTTCGTTATGAAAAAATGCAACTGGTCTAGTATTTGGATCCACACATCATTGCTATCGCTGGAATTTTATTTGACTAAGAATAGTCCTGGTACAAATACGTGAAACGCATTTATATCCGTATGAGTCCGGGGAGTTAAATGTGTTGCTCGCCTTTCGCTGCTGTGGCTGCAGGAGAGGGTGTTGCGATGCCAGGAGCTGATGAATCAGTCCATCAACACTGTGACACCTAAATCTGCAAGCACCAGCGGAGCCTCTGCCTCCTCTGCGCCGCAGAGCCCTGTTGGGGTGCTGGACGCTAGTTGCCTCAGCTACAAAAGTGATGATACAACAACTATTGCAGCACATGGAAGCTGCTGCTATGATAGTTCACCGGTTACTAGCAAGAAGAGGAAGATTAGCAGATGACTGAGCAGTCAAAGTGCCCAATGATAGGTTACTCCTCTCTACACCACTCATCTCAGCAAAGTGCAAAAAGTCAGATGTTTTCGATTGCAACGACTGTGGGGAGCTACGGTGCCGTATAAAAATGAACACTGAAACGGCAAAAGAAGGGGACCAAAAAGGAGGGAATTTTGACATGACGCGAGAGCAAGAAGTTGATGAATAAAGTGGTGAGGTAGACAACACCTAATTGCTGAACTTTTGCATGAGTAGCCAGCAGCCGTGGTGTGCCCCAAAAGAGCGAAACAACACAAAGCTTTGTGCGACACAAAGCTAAATGTGATTAGATGATCGAGGTAAAGTAGTGTTGACAAGTCCAAGAACTAGGCACTGACCCGCACTAGTTGTATTCTTTTTCCATTTGATTTGTTAAGAGAGTTAGCAGAGGGACAATGCATTTTGTGATCAAGAATGATCATTCAAAGGAATAAAATAACAGGGTAAGGAAAAAGGGAAAAAAAAGAACAAAACCCAGAAATGAGGCAGGTAGTTTCCTTCAGTTGTAATCAACATGTTGTTTTATCATTTGTTTCTCATTTTTTGTATCTTTCTCTGCCTGCCTATATTGTTTGACTGCTTGTCTGCTTTAAGACCATGAGCATGGCTTTCCCTAGGAAATAAAAGAAGGGGACCTTGTCAGGAGGAACCTTGGGAACACAAAACTTACAATTTCATGCGGATGCAGTGTTGAGCATCTGTTTCTTAGTTCAATTTAGTAAGTGCCCCAATTTTATACTCAGAAGGGCTATCAAGATATGAATAATCCCATACCGAGGTCGATTTGATCCTATTCAGAGTTCAGATGGTCTAACTTAGTTTCACCATATTATCGTATTCAGCTACAATTGCTGTATAAGCTATCGCTGGAATTATATTTGAAATGCTGTACAATTCTAGATGATCCTACTCACTGCATTGGATTGGAAATTCACTACTAATCCAATTTTGGAGTATGATTGTATTACACAGCATTTCTCACTGATTTATCCTAATAATTTTTTTAGTGTGTGAATGATCATACCCCCTGCATTCTTCGAATTGGGAGCACCGGGTTAGTGAGGTGAGTACATTGGATATTGCTTCTACATCACTAACGACTAGTCCAAGTATATATGTGGTCCATACTTTGTTTTTCTCGATCTCATGAGCACATTACAGACCACTCGATCGGCTATTCCATTTCTCGGATACAAAATGCAGTGTCTATTTCAGCACTCGGATCAGGAAAAGCTCGTCCTATCAAAGTCCGTGATAGGGAGTAGGGACTGTTTGTACTTTGTAATCATGCAATTTCTCTGGCAGCATTCCAAGGAAAAGATCGATCCCATTCAACTCGTAGCAAACCCTAGTACGTATACGTAGTACTATGATTTATGTGCTGGCACCGTCGTAGAGGGGGGATTGGCCCACAGCGTTTAGGCGTCTACCAGCGATTAATCTAAGCGAGATTCGCCATGATTCCATGAACTTGATCTGCTTGGCGTGAGACTGTCACATGCACATATCTATACTGTAGCTTTCAATTTTTCAGTGGGCGTCAAACATGATCTGATCATCTCGGGTACGTGCACATCAGGGGCAACAGGGGCGAAGCCACCATATTAACATTGGGTAATATTGTTCATCGGTATTCATTAGTGGGTGGAGATCTATGATGTAATGAGATGACCCCAATGCTCTTCTCGTCTGGCTTCAACCCTATCAAGTAAGCATGCTCTTGGGCACGCAGAAAGGTCAGAAGGCCGGGAACCATGCATTCCAACAAAAGAAAAAAGAAGACGAGTTCCTTTGCTAGTCGTTTGTTTACATTTTTACACAAAACTCGTCTGTCCCTGCTGTTGCTGCCAAGGTTAACACGCGTGCTCTGTAACCTTGCGCCCCCTCTCGAACGACGACGAATCGGCAGCGCAACAAGCTAGGCATGTACGTACGAAGGAAAAGCCCCGTAGTCCCCAGCAATGGCATGCCAAAAAGCAGGAGACCAAGATGTGTAAAAGATTATAGACCCGATTGCTGATCAACTTTTTCTAGTAGCCAGCAGGGAATAATTAAGCGCATCTTTTAGCTAGCTATTTTTCACCCGACGCCGTGCGATGCGATGCAGTGCAAGCGCAGCGCCTGCGTCCAACCGTAACTAATCCTTTCCTCCCTGCAGCGGAGCATGGACGAGTAGTTAAGCATATCCGCCAGCTAGATCGTTCAGTGATTAACAATAACACGGCGAGGGCTCGGGGGCGTGCGTTCCAGGCACGGTGCTGACCAGAGGCACGGCGCCCCGATGCGGCCGCCTGCCTGCGTGGTCAAGTGACTCGGCGTCGGGCCCTTCTTCAGCCACTATGCGGATCATGTAGGCAGAAAATTGCAGGTATACCTATACCCCTGACCGGAAGGTACGGGTTCCTGCTAAACAAATTTGGAGGAGCTGCTATATCTCCCGAGAAATGGTGTGAAATTATAATTCCCTCTTTAGACTGTAAGAATTTTATAGTATTTTTGTATGATTTTAATTTTTAGGAATTTTTCCTTTAGATATCTTTTGGATTATAGGAATAATGCTATCAAATTTTTATGGATTGTTTTCCTATGTCCCAATTTTATAGAAATTTTAGTATCCACTATATCCTGTTTTTCCCGCTCATTCACGTAGACTAGAGGTACTTTTTGTGTGTTTTTCTTTGTGTTCCATCCAAACCACTATTCCTGCAATTGTTCCATATTTTGCACTTGTATTCTTATCAAATTTCTATGTATTTCTATTTATGTGTTTTCATTTCTATGATCTAAAGAGGCATTATTTTTCCAAACAGGTATGTGACACTATATCCTGGCCTAAAGGAGCACCTTTGTAACCTGTTTCGGAGATGTCGCAGGAATTTTGTAGGAGGATTGCGGACTCCGGTACAACTGGTACAAGATCTCCCACCAATATCATCTATTCCTTGATGCAAAAACATCCATAGGCACAGTTTCGTGATCACATCCTCAATAGTATGCTCTACAAGTGACTGGACCCAACCTAACGTGGAGCTATGGAGTGTTCTGCTTTGCTAATCTGCTTAGGGCGCCAGCCAATCAAAGGAACTTGCTCGAGCCATCATGGCACGGGGCCTGCAAAAGGAACAATTTGGCACGGGGACCGGCCGCCTCTACAAGAAATCGCAATGGCGGGAGCTGTGGTACGTGAACGCGGTGAAGTCCTGCCGTTGTGATGATCGTCTCGCCAGCCACGTTTGGAATCATTGTCGAGATCATCTCTAGCGGTGGACCAGATCCAGTCCACCGAGATTCGTGCACGCTTGCGGACTCCTTTCGTGCGTGTGTAGAGGAGTAGAGTTGCATTTTCTTTTGTCAGGGTGGCCACATTGGATGCTTGATTTGTTCAGGGCACCATGGGAAACTGCGTAGTGTAGGGATGTATAATTACACACCACCATGTTGCACGATGGAAGCAGTAGCTACCTACTAGGCACTAGCTAGGAAGAACGGCATATTTCACTGGAAAGTGCAGGTTACGCCAGAGGCATACCATACGTCTCTGTGATCTATGCTCCTCGACATTGGCCAGAGCAAAAACCACACACTACTATTCAGTAGTCGTACCACATCACCGTGCTCTTCCAAGACTGTTACTTGCAACGCTTTAATAGGCATTGCCGCCATGCTATCTATGCAGCGCACCGCCCACGCGGCGGTGCAAAGAAAAAGGCTCCTCTTTCGATTATTGCCGGAAGATTGTTACACAAATATGCAATAATAGAATGGGCACAATTGTATGTGTTAAGAACTTCGGTCTGCAATAACCACTTACATTTCCAGTGCAAAGTTCTGCTAGAATACATCCAAGATACCATATATCTATCTTTTTGTCACAAGGCAGGCCCAGTATAACCTCAGGTGCACGGTAAGATCGTGATTGCACGTAAGAGCAAAAATGATCTGTCTCAAAACAGCTACTGCCAAGGTCAATGACCTTTACTTCTCATCTACAATAGCTCTTTACCAATATGTTCTCTGGCTTCGAATCACAATGAATAAGACCAAGTCCATGCAGAAACTGCAGTGCTCCAGACACTGAATAGATATTGACTGCACAAGGGGTCCACCAAAGGAATAGATCAATTACCGACATAAAAGGTTGGATATCATGTCCAATTACTGAGTGAAAACGTTGGATCAGTACTAGTGGGTGTTACAGCTTAGTGATACCTGCAGTCTTGGCATCGTGAAGTAAATCTCGCCTCCTGATTTCTCTATTAAACCTTGAAATTCATACAGCTTTGCCTTCAGAAGTTCACAGACTATCAACAAATGTTCCTGCAAACAAAAACTTGAACTGAGTGCTACAGAAAACACAGTTGACTTGTTATAGGATGTCATGACCTAAATTTGACAAACATCATACTTGAAAATGCCTAAAGGTAGCAACCCAAATATTCTAATGGATTGACTTGAAGAGGAATCTCAAAGCATTTTTATGCCAAATAAACTAAACCTGCAGACCTTCACACTATCAACTAATAACCCTTAAATCATGCTTGAAATAAGTGCTATACCAAACATGCCAGATTTTGTTACACGATGTAAGGGCTTAGATCATTTGGCAAACGTCAACCACTGTGAACACCAATAAATACAGACATTCTAATGGATCATATTATACACGAATCACCAACCCTGCCTTAACACCTAGAAACTATGAACTATGAAATTTTAGTCTACATAACAAGGCCTGGAATTAATAATGTCAAGATAACTGGACAGGAAAGGTGTACAGGAAAAAGGACAAAGAAATTAATCTATAAGCAAAATTAACATTAAAAGCAGAGCAACAGATATATTAACCGCCAAAATATGTTTCCAAGAAATCCTGAATCTAACAGTGAGACTGGTTCAGAATGCATCAAATTTAGTACTTCTGGATCCAAAAGTTGACCATCATACTGAGCTATCATATTGTTATCAGGAATGCCATGTCCCATTGGCCCCTTTGAAGTACCTACCTGTGCAATGTTCTTCCCATGAAAATATGCTCACCAGATATGTAGGAATCCTCCTCAACAAATGATTGGTCATCGTCATCGTCCTTTTGAGGATGATCATGTCGATCAGTCCCACTTGTGTGGCCAGTTGGCTTCTCATTCTCACTAGAATAGTCAATCTCATGTGCGAGAAACCAGGTTTCATCCTCAATTGGTTGTGGGGTGTAGCCAACATCATAGTCATCGTCATACTCATCAGAATCCCAATACTCATTTGGATATTCAAGTGAATCATCACCAATTGTTGCAAAGCCAGATACCAAGTCAGAAGTATCCTCTGCAATACCTTGACTGACAGATAACCAACTACTGCCGATTGTGCGTCTTCCACCTGAATTTGTTAAGATATAGGTCAACCTTAAATGCAACAATTAGTCAAGCTAAAAATAGGCAACACCATACATTAGAGTGGCTCTGAAGCATGGAAAAACACTCTGATATAGTTTCACTATTTTCATTTTCAAGCAAACAATATAGTTTCTTACTAAAAATTTGCATATCGATATTATCAAAGATGAAGTTATCACGTAAGACTGAGTTTTCAATTTAAAAATCTCACATAAGATTAACAAGCAAATGGGAAGTCGCTTCATTTTAGGGAACAGATGAAAACACAAATTTAAGAGCATATGCTCGCGTGATAATGGCATCACAGTAGGCCTGCTTACCAAAGGGCCTGAGCAAACAATGATGTAACTGTGTGTAGCCTTCAAAATGAAAAGTAATCAATAACCAGGTCTGTAGCAAGTACATAAGTCATAGGTCTTTCTAGCAACTTAAAAAAAAGAGCATATGACACTGAATACAAGCATCAGTTTAGAAGGTCGCAAAATGTTTCTTTCTGTCATAATGAAGAACACCACACAATAAATCTATCATACAATGCTTCAGCTGATGTCCTTACGCGCTATTGCAGGCATATATCATATAAATCACATGCAGAATTAGCTCATTCTCAAGCTTGCTATCATACAGAACCAAGATCAAAATTTTGGTCTGGACAACTTTCAGGTACAGGAGAGTTCTTCTTTACAAAATAAAATGATTGAAAGGTCACCCCGACCACTTGGCAGAAACCAACATGAAATACGGCTCTACAGTTTACAAAAGGACGAACAAACATGAGTCAAAATGCATACTAGTTACAAGTTCATTAAATTTCTACACAAAATCATTCAAGTCATGAGAGACTCCACAATTTCTCCAATTGTCTGTAATGCTCACACACAAAGAAAAACGAAATAAAATTTCTTGAAGTAGCTCCTATGTAGTCATCTTCCTTATCAGTTATCACAGAAGAGAAGGAATAAATCCCATTGGATACTCTAAAGTTTCAGTTCCATGCGGCAGGTATGAGCAACACAGTGGCAGGTTACATAGATAATTTCATGTAAGATGAGCAGGTAAAGAATGAAACAGGCTTCTATAGAGTGAACTGCTGTGCTGCTTGAGGGTGAGGTAGAATCAACTTTCAGCTTGTGTTATAAATAAAAGATGAGCATGCCGTCATGTCACTATTAAACTCGTAAGTAACATACCTGATGATGTTATTTCCTGCCCAATGGGAACATCAAGATAAGACCCAATCATAAAGGCATGATCAGCAGTAGGGTGCTTGGCTCCAGATCCATGGTGATCGATCTTTTCCTCCCAGTTCATATTAACAAGCTTGTCCTCGGACTTGAGCCGCACAGGAGGCGACTTTGGGAAACTCCTCACGTTGGCTATTTCCCATAAGCTGCAGATCGAAGCAACGGTCAGCAACCTGATCTACATTATCCTGGGAGTTTCCTGAGTAATATTGTCTGTTCCCCTCATCAAGCTGTCCCTTTGCTGCTTTTCCAGAACCATCTGCATTGATGCTCTTCTTCATGTCTTTCCTCTCATTTCCATCATGGTGTGTACTATGGTAACTAGCAACAGACATGCAGTTGTTGTCAGTGTCACTGTTTTCTCAACATCCTGCTTGACTGAATACTCAGAAGCAGCTTAGAAAATCTCAATACTATTTTCACACCTCATATTTCTATAGCTCTCCTTTCAGTAGCATATGTGTAACACTCATTTCTTCTCATCTTCAAGTACCTGCCTCTTGATAGATCTGCTCACAACTAGGGTATTATACATGGCAGTCTAATTTTCTCAACCACCTAAGTCACTGCATAAGTGATCAGAACAGAGGGCTACAAAGATTTTACCCCAATTCAAACAGAACTCATGCTCAAAATGCTGCAGGGAATTTGTCTTTTTAGGGATCCACATGTGCAACCATCTGCCTAGCAGTATGTACAGAAGTACTCCGGAGTGGCAGCATCATCCTTCATTTTCATCTCCATTGCTATAAGATTCAGCAAGGCATAAATCTCTCTTGAACCAGGATGGGTCTTGTCTTGGGCAATAAACCTGCACAGCCTTCCACCAACATCAATCTCACTAAACCCAGGGACCTTTTTCACTCCTCTTTCCTCCATCACTTTTCTCGCTTTCTTTGCCTCTTGCCACCGCCTAGCAACTGCATAGATATTGGACAATCCAATGTACCTGCCATCATGGTCTGGCTGCAATTGGACAAGCTGCCTGCCGACTACTTCCCCCAACTCCACCCATCTATGCAGATGACAGGCATTCAGGAGAGCACCAAGTACGGAAACACTGGGATTCATCGGCATACTCTTAACAACACCATATGCTTCTTCCAAGCGACCCGCTCGACCAAGCACATCTACAAGGCAAGCATAGTGCTCGACATGTGGTCTAAGCCCTTGAGCTTCAAGTGAGCGAAAGAACCTCCAAGCCTCATCTACCAGACCACCATGCACGCAAGCACTTAAAACACCAAGGTATGTGATCTCATCCGGCACAACCCCAGAGTGCTGCATCTCATAGAAAAACTCCAACGACTCCATGCCCATCCCATGCATTGCAAGCCCGCCAATCACGGCGTTCCATATCAAAACATCAGTGCTCGCAGCAGGCACAGCCCGGAACACCTCAAGCGCGTCGTTGATCGCCCCGCACTTGGCGTACATGTCTACAAGCGAGGTGGCTAGCCTAAGGTTTAGCGGGAAGCCACGCTCTGACAGGTACCGATGCATCTGCCTCCCCCGCCCGAGGTCCCCCAGGTGCGCACACGCGCCCAACACACTGATCATCGTGACATCGTTCGCCCTTACTCTATTGCCAGCCCCCACGGCCTCCATCATCTCGAACATGGCGAGCGCCTCGCGGTGCTCCCCGCACTTGACACACCCGTCAATCATGGCGCTCCAGGAGACCACGTCCCGCTGGGGCATCCGGTCGAACACACTGCGGGCGGCAGGGAGATCACGGCACTTGGCGTAGCCGTCGAGGAGGGCATTCCACGACACTAGGTTCGGGCGGGGGATTTCGTCAAACAGGCGGCGCGCAAAGTCTGGGAACGCGCAGGCCGCGTACATGTGGACGAGGGAGTTGGCAACGTGGAGGTCAGCGGGGAGGAGGCCGAGCCGGAGCGGGTGCGCGTGGAGGGCGAGAGCAAGGCGCGGGGAGGCAAGGCGCGCGGCGGCGCGGCCGAGGAAGGGGAAGGTGAGGTGGGAGGGGCGCAGCGCGGAGCGGAGGAGGAGGAGGAAGAGGGAGAAGGAGAGGTGCGGGGTGGATAGCGAGGAGGAGGTCGCGCGGATAAGGGGGTCGAGCAGCGGCGTGGAAAGGGCGCGGCCGTCGAGGTGGCGGAGGAGGTGCGGCGGGAGGAGAACGGGGAGCGGAGGCCACATCTAGAGAGAGCAGAGAGCAAGGACAGGAATGTTTGCACCGGCAATTTTCTGCAGCTAGTGACAGTTTTGCACTTTTTTAATGCCAAATATCGACTCAATGTCGAAAGAACCACGGAGCAGTAGCCTCGTTCTCGTATAGGATCGGATTACTGTAAAAACATAAAAGTTAGTTATTATTGGATTACCGTAAAAACATAAAAATAGGTATTATCAGACTAATGTGAAATGATATTGTTTTTCTAAATATGTGAGATAAAAGCTATATTATCACAACATTGATTTCACTGAGCAGATTCCGTGCAATTAAGATAGTTTTTTATCCAAATAAAATATACTTTTATATATTAAAAACTCATCTTATTAAAAATAAAAACCAAACCACATATGTGTAGCATTTATCTTTTTTTTAGTTAAATATCCCATTTGATTTTCCAGTAGTCATATGTTCCACACATCGACCAGCTTGTGATAATAACATAAGTTTGAAATAAAGTATTCACAAAATTGGTTATTATTTTTTGACATCAGAAATAGATAATATCAGATATTATAGACACAATGACCCCTCGGGATTTTGGTTCAGGCTTCAGCATTGATGCGATATGGGGTACTAGTCTTATTGATATTTGCATACAATTTCAAAGATCTTAGAAGAGATGACATCACAGTATTTTTGTTCTCGTTCTGTCATTGTCGCGATACATCTGCCTTATGTGCGGAATTTTAAAAATTCTGACTATACACATTCTAAAACGGCATCAATTTTGACGATGGAGGAAATAAGAGATAGCATAGCAGCTGCAGAGATTATTATTTTTTTACGAACCTCGTCAAGAGAGTATGGAGTTTGCAGTTTCATTAAGAAGAATGAGTTGGCCCTGTTTATGAGGAAAACTAGACTAAGAGTCTTATAGAACACAGTTGATTAAAGAACAACCATACAAAAACTGAGCAAGCCACCTACCTAACCTAGGCCTAGAGTGCTGCCCGACGAAACAAAGCTTGTAAAGCCGACTCAGCACGACACAAAGGACAAAAAAAGCCAACCCATGCTGATGCTGACAACCGGGTCATTATCATCGCTCATCGCACCCGTGACCGGACTAACTAATCTGACTTCTCCGCTGTAGTGAAACTCTACTTGTGACAAATCATAGATTACCTTACTTGTGGTTTTGAGTTGATGTCCTTAGTATCTTATAAACGCTTCAAGGTACGAAACTCCAAATTTAGGATCTACAAAGCTCATGTGTTGCCCAGGCTGTTGCCTGTTGGGTCTACTTTCGTTCCACTTAATGGGTAAAAATCAGGAAATCAATAATCATTGACGGCTGCTAACCTGCTCTCAAAATTCTTGATCAATTGATGTATCACATGCAAATTAAATCACAGCTCGCTCAGTGCCGGACTGCCGGTTGAAAAGCTGGAAGAAATTGCACAACTCCAATGAGGAGGAAGAAAAAACTACACATATTGCAAAAGGCTATCGGCTTACCACTCAGCCTGATTTACCACGGTCCATGGCCCACGGCAATGGTGCGGGGGAGCGGCTGCGGAGGGTCAGCGTGCCGACGACGACCAGCGGAGCAGCAGGGGGTGGCGGGACAGTGACGGCGGCGGCTATCGACAGAGCAGCGGGGGTGGCGGGATGGTGTGAAGCTCTTTGTGTGTGATCCTCTGATTCTACTCTTGTCCGGTGTTTCATCCTGGTCAGATTGGATCATTGCAAAACAGATGGCGTGTCCATGAGTGCTTTATAATTTCTATCTTCATCAATCATAATCCATAAGAGTAGTCCTTCAATATTCTGAACTACTGATTTGTTCGTCCATCTTAGCAACCCCTCGTGACTAATCCTTTATTGACCCTGTTGTTATCTTAAATTTGCTCATCCGAATTGTTCCCTTTTCTATGCTTGTTATACTGAATTTGGCGTCTTGATATATCTCTGCAGGTCAATTGCTGCATGGGATACAATATATGAATTTGTTCGGTTGCAATTTTTATACATCGAAGAGGCTACTTCCCGGTTGTGAAACTATTCATTGCACAGGGCTGGAGCCCTCTGTGATTTGCATACGTTAGTTCTGTTAGGAATAAAAATTCTTGTGAACTTGCTCGTTAGGAACGAAGAGAGAGATAACAGGGAGGAGGACGACCTGGTCGGCTTCGGGCGGGGCTTCGGTGGCAGCGGTGGCGGTCCGGCGAAGTAGTGGTGGCGGCGCAGCTGAGGAGGAGTGGCGGCAGCAATGGGGAGGAGCGGCGCGGCTCGGCCAGGGGAAGGAGCGGCGGCGGCGGTCCGGCTGTGGAGGGGGAGGAGCGTTGGCGGCCCGGCTGTGGAGGGGGAGGAGCGGCGGCAGCGACGGCGGTCCGGTGAGGCCGAGCTGCCAGGGGAGGAGCGGCCCGGCACGGTCGGGGAAGGAGCCGCGGCGGCCGGCCGGGGAAGGGAAGAAGCGGCGTGGCTCGGCCAGGGGAAGGAGCGGCGGCGGCGGTCCGGCTGTGGAAGCGGAGGAGCAGAGGCGGTGGTCCGGCGAGGCCAAGCCTAACCCTAGTCGGTGGCAGGGCTGAGCAGAGCACGGGCAAGACTCGAGGCGGGGGGAGGGGGGTTGTTTTGCCTCAAGCTGGACCGGCTGACGAGCCAAGACGAGCCGACTCGAGCCAACAGCGAGCCCATGTTTAGGCTCGCAGCAGCATAGGAGTCGAGCTGGCTCGGCTCGGTTTTCACGAGCTCGTGCGAGCCGGCTCGGCTCGGCTCGCGTCCACCCTTGGCCCTTGGGAGACCCCTTGGAGATTTGTCAAGAGGACATCCCGCTCGCCCCGTACGTGGTGAGTGTGGATCATCCCATGCCTTTTCTCTTTGGAAAACGCCGGTTTCTTCATCCTCCTTGCATCCAGCCGTTCATTTCTCCACCATTCATCCAACCATCCAGCTCCTCCTATAAAATCCCCTAACCACCAATTAGGGTTTCTTCTCTCCCCATTTCACATTCTCACCGTGCCCCCGCCGTCCTCCTCACCGTCGCCACTGCCATCCACCGCGTCATCCACGGATCGACGTCGTGCCACACTCGTCGTCCATGTCGTCCACGGATCGGCACCGCGCCACCGTCGTCCTCCACGGGCGCCGCCTGCTCGACGACATGGCCACGGTCGCCACCAACGAGTACCATTCCATCGTGTTCCAGAGCCGTGCTTTGTGGAGTACTTCCAGTCGGCGACGCCGGAGACGAAGTATGGGCGGATGAACATCGGCAGCCGGCCGTCTAAGCGGAAGCCCCGGCGGCGGCATCGAGTCCCTGCGTGCCATCCTGTGGATATTCGCGTGGACGCAGACGCGGTTCCACCTACCCGTGTGGCTAGGTTTCGGCGCCGCGTTCCAGCACGCCATGCCGCAGTAGCGGCGACGGCGACGGCAAGGACCTGCTCGACGTCTCGAGCAGCCGGACGACGATGAAAACAAATTATTGTTGTATATGAAGCAATTTTTTGTTGTATAGGAAACAAAATACCTAGATGAAAGAAACCAATTTGTTTCTGTAAAATCGGATCTACGACGTGTGTTGCATTGGTTCAACAAATTTATTGCCAATGTCTTAACTATATGTTTCTGTATCACGACAACAATGTTTCCACGCAAATCTACTCTGGCCAATCCAATCGTCCATTAAACCAATTAAATTCGCAGTTTGTTTCCTAAATTTTTGGGATCAATTTCCTTAAAAATTGGATCTATGATGTTTCCTTAAAATCGGATCTACAACGTGTGTTTCCATTATTGTATTGGTTTGAAAATTTTGTTGCGCAAGATTTAGTAAAGTATTTCCCTCTCGCTATACAAATGTTTCCATGTTGCATTAATAGAAGAAGCCCACGCTACGTGCTGCACGCAGATAGTTGTAGATGTTTCATATTGTCTCTACAATTGTTTCCTATAGTTACTAAAATTGTTTTCCATAAATTTAGCTAACCATGTTTATTGCTAATCTTGTCGTCACATTCGACGGCTGTACACTATGCCGATGGAATGCACAAATCGGCATGCCGATTTGTAGCGCTCGCTTTTCTCTTTTTCTTTTATTTCACCGTGCTCTTCTTTCCTCTCCCGCCTTACGTCCTCATCTCAATCTCTCCTTTTCTCACAGGAGGGAAGACGACCGCGTACTCTCCTATCACCCCACGAGTGCAGAGACACGCCGAGGGGCATATGGCGAGCGGAGAAAACCTTTCGACTAACCATTGCATGCGACATCCTCTAATTGGCATATATTTTATTCTATTATATATTAAAAGCACATGCCGTACTAATTAAAAAAACATACTAAAAGCTCTCAACATAATCATCCGTCCATTGATTTGGTGAATCTATTGACAATGGGTAGTACTACAAACCGTATATTCGTGCCCAAGTCGGTGTGTCCTAACCAGAATCGGAGAACAACTCTCGACACGCCTTTTGGAAGGAGTCCAACTCGTGTACTACGAGGACTCAAGATATGGTATTAAAAAGGAGTCCAACTCATGTACTACAAGGACTCGCCTTATTCTGTCTATATAAGGAGCACACACCCCTCAAGGAGGGGACAAGCTCAATTAGATCGGAAAGCCAGAAGCTCAATTAGATCGGAAAGCCAGAACTTCAATCAGATCTACGGGCCCTAAGTCGACTAGTCATCTCTAAGATCCTTTAGCCTCAAAATCGATCTCGCCGGGTTCCCTGCCCGTCGAGTTCTCTCTGTAAACCAGATCTCGTCGAGTTTCCAACTCGCCGAGTTCCCTTTGTAATCATCGGTATTTCATACCGCATATCAATTAAGTCAAAGTAGGACGTAGGGCTATTACCCGACTTGGGGGCCTAAACCTGGGTAAAATCGGTGTCGAAGTACCAAGCTAACCTGAGTCTCCGTCCCGCTACCGTACAAATACACGCTGTACGAGTACCCCCGTATACCATACATCGACAGCTGGCGCCCACCGTGGGTCCCTCGCGTCAGCTTAATTCTGCTTCAACGGCACTCAACCGACAAGATGGCATACACGAGCTTCGACGACACGGACTTCTACGATGTGTCGCTCGGATCTCGCAATAGCTACATCAACGCCCCTTACCCTGCAAAGGCTCTACAGCTTCAACACCGACTCACAGATGCAGACAAGCAACCTCATCCTGCGGCCTTACGAGTCATCGCTACTCCGCACGGCCGCGCAAGCTTCAACCGCTTCTGATCCATGTGATTTACGGAGCACAATTGCCTCAAGGCACAACCGGCGCCAGATTGCGCCCCGACAAGCTGCTACCGAACTCGATCGCGATCAGATCGAGTTGCGTCCCAGCCGACCTCAGGCACCATCTGAACAGGAAGCGTCTCTGCCCCGCCACGCGACGTCACCACCGCGACATTCAAATAGTTTCTACCAAAACGACTCCCCACATAGCAATCAAGGATCAAATACTCTCGAAGATGCCTTCCCTGCGAATCGCTCAAGCACTCGCTCAATCCGAACTCCAAAACAGTTCGACTACGACTCATGAACGTAAGACAACAACTACGTAGGTAAGGTCTGAACTTTATGTTTCGATGGATCACTTACCCTCACAGGCTCGGGGGCTGGCGTCGTCATCACGGTACCAACGGAAACAAATTATCTCCCAATCGGGAAGGACCCTACACCATCGTCATCAACCCGCAACTGGGTGCTTTCAAAATCGTCGACAACGCCTCCGTCCTGTCCAACACGTGGAACATTGATCAATTCTCTAATTATTATGTATAGCTTCCCGGGGGCTTCACCCCGGAGGACTTCTTTATCGATAACCCGTGTCTCCACGGACATCTATTTATTACCAGTACCAGAATTCGTCCGCCTCCATCAAGCAAATACTTGACACACCTCTAACATGCTTCGCTCGGACTCGGAGATCGGCATGCACACGAGCTTCTACCTCGTTTCGCCCTCGCTGATCGCGGCACACAAGCATTCGACAACTCGAGGCAAGGCACGAACACGAGTTCGCGCCTCGTTCCGCCTCCTCGAGTTTGGTCGCTGTACACCGCCTCGTATGCGCTCAGGGGCTGGCACGTACATGGGTTCGCGCCCCGTTTTGCCACCCCGAGTCATGTCAGCTATCCATAAGCCTCACTGCAACGTCCTGGGACAAGCTTCCCTTTGGGTTCCTCAACTTTACGTTGTTCCCCCCGACACCGGCACACAGGCCCCACACCCAGTATCCGCCCGGGGGCTAAATAGAGCACGAGTTTCACAACTCACTTCCTCTACCCCGGATCCGGTGGCACCAGCGCCTTGCAAGAACTGGCGAGTAAACCGACGTTTTTTAACTCCGTTCGCCTCTTCTGCGCAACGGTGGACAGCTGTCTCGCATCCGCGCGGAGCCAGGCATGGCACGAGTTTCTCAACTTGTTTCGCCTCCCCGACTACAGCTACCTACCCCGAGGCTCGAGGGTCAATCTTCTCACGCTACTACAGCGAAGTTTTTCAGGCTGTTCATCCGAGTTCCTGCTAACTCGCACAAACAGTCGAAGGCTACTACTGTGAAGTTTTTCAGACTGTTCATCCGAGTTCCTGCTAACTCACACAAACAGTCGAGGGCTACTACAGTGAAGTTTTTTCAGACTGTTCATCCGAGTTCCTGCTAACTCGCACAAACAGTCGAGGGCTACCACAGCGAAATTTTTTCTGACTGTTCATCCGAGTTCCTGCTAAACAGTCGAGGGCTACCACTGCGAAGTTTTTTTCCGACTGTTCATCCGAGTTCCTGCTAACTCGCACAAACAGTCGAGGGCTACTACAGCAAAGTTTTTTCAGCCTGTTCATCCGAGTTCTCACCAACTCACACAAACAGTCGGGGGTTTCGGAGTCATATACATAGTACATCACGCAACCCTAAGGCAATACAACTACACAGCAGAATAAAAGAGTTTTTCGCATCAACCATAAGACGACAAAACGCAACAAGATCCAGATTGCATAAGTTAAAAGTTCTTTACAGCACAAGAACGAGAACACACAACCAAAGGGAGGCGGGTCTAGTCCTCCTTCCCGGCAGTATCACTGCCCCCGGAGATATAATCACCCTCGCTATCTTCAGCAGCAGCGGGCGAGTCCCCCACCGCCTCAAACCCGGCTTCGCCGATGAACCTCTGCACCGACTCGCACCAGTCGTTGATCCGTGTGTCCTCCACTTCTGGTGCACGAACAGGCTCACCATGCGACAAAGTGGGATCATGACATCACCATCCGTGAATTCTGCCGGACGGGTTCAGACTACAATAATGGGCTAAGCCCACTAAGTTCCATAACAAGGGACCATCACCTCAACTTGGGTTTGCTTTGTCCAAATCTCGGCTTCATCACGCATAATGATGGAGGGCTTGATGATGGGTAGTACTACAAACCGTATGTTCGTGCCCAAGTCGGTGTGTCCTAACCAGAATCGGAGAATAACTCTCGACACGCCTTTTGGAAGGAGTTCAACTCGTGTACTACGAGGACTCAAGATATAGAATTAAGAAGGAGTCCAACTCGTGTACTACGAGGACTCGCCTTATTCCGCCTATATAAGGAGCACACACCCCTCGAGGAGGGGACAAGCTCAATTAGATCAGAAAGCCAGAAGCTCAATTAGATCGGAAAGCCAGAAGCTCAATTAGATCGGAAAGCCAGAAGTTCAATCAGATCTATGGGCCCCAGTCGACTAGTCATCTCTAAGATCCTTTAGCCTCAAAACCGATCTCGTCAGGTTCCCTGCCCATCGAGTTCTCTCTGTAAACCAGATCTCGTCGAGTTTCCAACTCGCCGAGTTCCCCTTGTAATCATCGGTATTCCATACCGCATATCAATCAAGTCAAAGCAGGACGTAGGGCTATTACCCGACTTGGGGGCCTGAACCTGGGTAAAATTAGTGTCGAAGTACCAAGCTGACCTGAGTCTCCGCCCCGTTACCGTACAAATACACGCTGCACGAGTACCCCCCATATACCATACATCGACATCTATATTATTAATGAACCACAACCAATATATCTTTATAACTATATCTCAACATTATCTGTCATTGACACACATATAAACTACCAGCCACTGACACGCAATTCGAACTTTAATTGTGTGTATTGATCTAATATCATGTACAACCGGTAAAACTGGCTAATTTGATGTTCTTGCAAATATTATAATAATATATACCTTTTTGAATTCAAAAACTTAACATAACTAAAGACATTTTTTCGCGCAATTACAAAGGACACCTTGCTTGTTCCTCAAAAAGACACGACGCCCCCTAGGGATAGCTTATGTACTAACTTATAGGTCCAAATAAGCTGTAAGTCATTACTAAACATTTCTCAAATAGAGCTTAATTTCTAAGCCCTCCTCAATTCCTGTTACTACCAAGAAGCGTCAACTGTGAGGCTTCTCGAGCTTCTTCGCGCCCCACCTCTTCAGTCCGACACAATGCCCTTAAAGTTGATTCTAATTACAAAAGATTTGCTACCGATTATAAAACCGAAAAACTTAGCAATTTTTTGCCTCCTGTCCATGCCTCTCCCAACTCTCGAGTGCCCCACTTCCGCCGTCACCGTCCCTCCACCTCCACCAGATCCGCCATCGCCCCTCCTCTCCCTCCAGCGGTCTTGGACTTCTCTTCACTGCCAAGCAACCCTCCTTCCCTCGCCCGCGCCGCTTTTCCTCCCTACGTAGGATCCCTCCCTGCGATGCCTGCGCTGCTCTCCCTCCCTGTGCCGTGGACCACCCCAAGCCGACGCCACCAAGTGCCATACCATGGACGAAAGCTCCATGGCTTGGGCGAGAACGGGTTGACCGACGAGCGTGAGACCCAACACCATGGACGAAAGCTACTGTTTGTGGCTACCTCATCCACATATCTTGGCAAGCACGGATTCATTTCTCTACTTTTGGTCATGTTGTCGGTCCGTAGTTTTTGTTTCTTGCTCTTTCCGATCCGAATGCATGGAAATTGTCATTTTGTGTTGTTCATGTGCAGATTCTTTTTTTTTGTTCATGTGCAGATTCTTTTTCTTTTGTTCATGTGCTGGTGTGCAGATCAACATCTTTTGTTCATGGCTGTTAATCCACAAAAATATATGTTTAATTTCTGATCGAGTCATGACTAGTGTACGACTTGTGATGAATTTCTGCCTTTTCAGTGCGCATAGTTAATGTGGTGAATCAGTGCTAACCGTGTCCTAATTGCCTGGAACTATTAAAAATATATGAATCAGTACAAATGTTGGATGAAACGGTGGTGATTGCGCATAGTCCTGACAATCTGTGCAAATAAACATCTCAAAACAACGATTCTATCTATTAATAGCAAAGAAACAAATTTAAGAGTATTTTAGACTTTGCATTATTTATCATAGATAATAAATTCAAATTCATAAGCTGTTTCCTAACAGGCAATTATAAATATGGCAGGCTTATTTCAACTGTAACTTGTATAGAACTTATCTGAACAACCGGTATATGTCTAAGCTTAAGTCATGCCTATAATTCGCATCACACCGTTAACATGCGTTTGATTCAGCATTCTGTTCAAGCACCAATCGGATCAGTAGGACACACGAATGGGACGACATTATACAAGAGTTTTGTTTCGGTTTAAGCAATCAATTATTGCTGCATCAAAGGGGTATTTTGTTTATGAGGCATCAATTTATCCCTCGTCTCTCATCTTTTTGTTTCGCTCCACCACCTCATTATCGCCATCTGGACGTAGTATCTGAGCAACTACACATACCCATTCCTGCCTCTCACTACTACAGATAGCATTTAACGGGACACCCCTTGTACAGACGGCAATCGGAAGACGTCTGTACAATACTTATCCCAGACGGTTCCCAACACCAACCGTCTGTACAAATGATAATCAAGGATGGCGAACAAGCGGGACGGAATAATAAAGACGGTTCGCACGCGGAACCGTCTGCACAAATAATACAGACGGTTGCCAACTACAGCTGTCTACACTGTGTATCACAGTGCAGACGGCTCTCAACAAGGACCGTCTGCACTAATACCACAGACGGTCCCAGTTGGGAGCCGTCTGCACTAATCCATACAGTGCAGACGGCTCCCAACCGGTGCCGTCTGCACTAATGCCACAGACGGTCCCAGTTGGGAGCCGTCTGCACTAGCCCATAGAGTACAGACGGTCCCAGTTGGGAGCCGTCTGCGTTATTTATGTAGACGGCTCCCTACTTGGAGCCGTCTGCACTAAAGCTCACTCCCTCACTCCCACTCCCAGCCGAGCTTCGTGTCCTCCGAAACCTCGAGCCGCCTGCAAGCGCCGCCGCCGACCGGAGCTCGTGCCGCCCGCCGCCGACCTCCCCAAGCCGCCGCCGCCACCCGCCGACGCTCTCCCGCCGCCGCCGCCGCCGCTAGGCCAGCCCCCGAAGCTTCCCCGCCTCACGGCCTCCCTCGCCGCCGCCTGCCTCGCCGCGCTGCCTCCCGGTAAGCCACCGCCCTCCGTCCTCCCTCCTCCGTCCGCCGCCACTTCCCGCGCCGCCGCTTGCCGCCGCGGTCGATCGAGCTCGGCCGGCGTCCCGGCCGATCGACCGCCGGCCCTCAGGAAGAAAAGGAAAATAATAAATAAAAATAAAAATAAAAATAAAAATAAAAATATGACCAGTGGGACCCACCTGTCAGGGCCCACTATTTTTGAATTTAGTTATTTATTATTTTTACTGAGGAAAAGATCAAAAAGAGTATTTAAATATTGAAATCTTATAAAAATCATAGAAAATTCATTATTAGTCAGAAAAATGCAAATAATATATCAAAATATTCAGAAAAATAAGATCTATGCAATTATGTCATTTTCATTCGTGTTTGCATTGTAGAAAAAATAAAATTGACTAAAAACTCAAATTAAGGTTTCCGGAACCGCCGGAGAAATTCGGATCGCAATATTTTCAGCGTCCGGACTCCGATTAAATTGATTACATTTGCATTAGTCTTTTTTTTATGTCCTCTATTCCATGACATGCATTTCATCTGATGCCGATGTTCCGTATTTTGATATTTACGTTTATACGCTTAAACCCTTAAATTGCAGTACGATTTCTACATAAGCTCCTTTTTTCGATGAGAAGCTAGGTGGCTTTCTTTTATTAGGTCAATTTAACACTAATTTCCTTGTTGTGCAGTGCGTGTAGCCAGATGGATCGGGTGTGGATGTACGGTTCTCGTACGAACCAAGCGTACCTTGATGGTGTGACGAATTTTCTTAGAGTCGCCGAGGAGGATAGGTTGAAGAAGGGTGTTCAATTTACATATTGTCCTTGTTGCGATTGTAGAAATGAGAGATCATTTCTCGGACACAACTCAGCCCTATAGATCCAAGCGCACTTGATTATTAGGGGCTTCAAACCGGACTACACGTGTTGGACCAAACATGGTGAAGAGCAGAACATGTTACACGAAGACGTTGGCACCGTCCAAGAACCCGAAGTCAACGAAAGGAGAGAAGATGACGACGAAGTACGTGCAGACGATGATTGTGGCCACCATGAGGAAGTACGTGCAGACGATGATTGTGGTGGCGCAGAGGACGATGATAGGTTGGATCAGATGCTGCGCGATGCTGACGTGAACTTTAATACTGAGGGAGACCTAAACAAGTTCATGTACTTGATTGAGGACTCAGAAAAACATTTGTTTCTGGGTTGCAAGCCGAAATACACAAAGCTGTCGTCCGTGCTCGAGCTGCTTAAATTGAAAGCAAGCTATGGTTGGTCAGACAAGAGTTTCACGGCGCTCCTAGGTCTCCTCTCAGAGATGCTTCTGGATGATAACGAGCTGCCCAAAAACACATACCGAGCAAAGCAGGTGGTTTGTCCACTGGGGATGGAGGTAGAAAGGATACATGCATGTCCGAACGACTGTATCTTGTACCGGAATGAATTATCGAACTCGCGTTCATGTCCAGTGTGCAAAGCATCTCGCTACAAGCGTAAGAGCCAACCAGACGACGGCGAGTCTTTCATCGAGCCGAAGAAAGGAGTTCCCGCTAAGGTGGTGTGGTATCTTATGAAGACACGAGGGTGCACGGAGTTCCGTTAGCGGCGGGTAACGCTAAGGTGGCAGTGGACATGGTGCATGCGAATTGCTCCTCCTTCACACTTCCTGTACCGCCGGAGGACGACGTCACGACACTGGGGCAGGCCGTCAACAGTTTCATCCAGTGGCCGAAGAAGTACATTTCCCTGGTTGCCCCTCCACCTCCTGCACGGCCCCTGTCTCCGGTACGTTACGGTCCAGATTTCTCACTCCGTGCTCCTCCACCGAAGGTGAAATCCGCTTCAGCACAATCCAAGCAATCTAGCAGATCTAGCCAGCAGACTGCCAAAACGACTCCTCAACCTCAGCGTAGGGCCACCAGAAATAGCACGAAGTCGGCCAAGGGCAAAGAGGTAGACGAAGAACCCGAGATAAGAGTCTACACGGAAAGGCAGCCGCTAGTGACACGGGCGGCGTTAGAACGACTTGGTTGGGCAGCTCAGATTGTGTACGAATTTTACATGAAGAGGTCCAACGAGGAGAGAGCGCTTCCTCAGAATATCTGCGCCATGTACAAGCGGCAATATTTCCTCCATCCAGGTGGAACCTTTACCATCGAGTTCTTGGATTTAGCCGACCTCTACCATCATGACGCCCTCGATATCAGCCTATTAAGATGCTGGACACTATAAGTGTTCTCAATCACTGTTTAAGCTAACTACATTGCCTAACTTATTGATACGCTCTTTCAATGACATTACTTCTATGTGTAGACATATGATTCAAGAGGGTAGGACAGAAAATTCTAATATCGGATTCCTCGATCCACAAGTAGTCATATGCACAATGGTCCAATTCCAGCCGAACGAGGTCGAGGAATACATTTCGGACATCATGCTCATTCACTCTACTAAGCGTGTCATTCTTCTGCCGTACAACTATGAATTCCACTGGATGCTCGTCTGCCTCGAGCCAGACTATCTACATGCCACGTACTTCGACTCCAGGAACTACCCACCAGAGAAGTACGCAAATTTGACGAAGGTGCTCACCGGGGCGTTCAAGAAGTATGTTGAGAAGGGGGGATTGTGAAAACAACATCTACCGAACCGACCCACCAATTTCATTTCCCGGTAATAATTCCTCCCTCGCCCAAGAATAATCACCTCGCACGTTCTAATATGTATTCGGTAAAACTAAATTACCCTGTACGTAACCATGATTTCTACAGTGTCACAAGCAGCCGCCGGGCAACAATCTCTGTGGATACTATGTCGCGACATACATGGCGCAGATCGTTCACTCTAGTCCGGTAGAAGTGGCGGTTAGTGTCATTACACTATGTAGTTCCATTTTTCATCGTTCGGGACGTCGTGCCTAACCTAGCTATTTAAATTCCTTCTGCAGAGTTTTAAGTTCCCTACAGATGAGCTCGACACGGAGGGCGTTCGCTTTGTTCAAAAACAGTTAATAGCTTTCATACTTAGAGAGGTGTTGAAGGAAACCGGAGAATTCCATTGTCCTCAAAATGTTCCTCCTCAATGACTTGAGAGTTTTTTTCCCTAGTAATGCATGTGAATGACTTTGTGGTTGAGAATGACGTTTAATGTTTGTTTCTGAATGCTATGTCTAAGATCAATGAGTACATTGTGTGCCTGTGATTGATCACTTTGTTTCTAGCGTTTTCACTGCCGCGCCAGGACCGCTCTAGAGTTTAGGAATGCTAAGCCATAACATCTACATGTTGTGTGTCTGTACCGCACCGGGTATCGTTACCCTGCCGCACGGCTGTTGCGATAGCAGGTGGCAACACCGTCGCCCTGCCGCACTACTGCCGCGGCAGCGGAATCAGCCATTTCCGCTGCCGCGGCAGCAGGTGGCAGCAACGCTGCCTTGCCGCACGGCTGCCGCGGCAGCCGAAACCTCTGTTTCCGCTGCCGTGGCAGCAGGCGGTAGCACCGTCGCCCTGCCGCACGGCTGCCGCGGCAGCGGATTCAGCCATTTCCGCTGCCGTGGCAGCAGGTGGCAGCAACGCCGCCTTGCCGCACGGCTGCCGCGGCAGCCGAAACCTCTGTTTCCGCTGCCGTGACAGCAGGCGGTAGCGCCGTCGCCCTGCCACACGGCTGCCGCGGCAGCGGATTCTGCCATTTCCTCTGCCGCGGCAGCAGGTGGCAGCAACGCTGCCTTGCCGCACGGCTGCCGCGGCAGCCGAAACGTATGTTTCTGCTGCCGTGGCAGCAGGCGGCAGCGCATTTTGTACAACCAGACTGCTACCGCTGGCGCAGCAGAAACGCTGGTTTCCGCTGCCGCGGCAGCAGAAACGCTGGTTTCCGCTCCGCGCGCGGCAGCATGGTTTTCCTACCACAGCAGTAATACAGACGTTCCAGGCTAGAACCGTCTGTACAAAGTATTTGTGCAGACGGTTCTATGTACGGAACCGTCTAGAAAAATGCTTTCGACGTACTGTTCAGTCCATTTGTGTAGACGGTTCTAAGGACGGAACCGTCTAGAAAAATGCTTTGAACGTACTGTTCAGTCCATTTGTGCAGACTGTTTTGTGGATGGAGTCGTCTGTACAAATGCTTTCAACGTACTGTTCGGTTCATTTGTGCAGACGATTCGTGTGTATTTGTACAGACGGTTGAATAACCGTCTGCACAAAGATAATTTGTCCTGACTGTTTCGGCCAGACGGTTCGAAAAACCGTCCCCGCCCGGTGTTTTCGAACCGTCTGGACAAATCGTTTCTGTAGTAGTGTCTATATATGATTGTATTTTTGTGGCCATGTTTGCATATGCATACATGCAAACATCTTTCAGTTCTTCACTTGCTGGGAGCAGCTCAAAGGACGCCAATTACGGGCCAAGGCATCATGGCAATATCTTCAGTTCTTCACTTGCTGGGAGTGGGAGCAGCTCAAAGGACGTCACATGTCGTTCGCGAGAGATCTGGCATGCGTGGTTAGAGTAAAGTTCAGGCGTACGTACGGCCAGGCTACGTCTAGATTCACTTCCACACATAAATAGTAGAGTGTTGACGAAACCTTTCTGTACACCCGTTCATCGTCTGACTGAATCTCACTTGGAAAATATTACCGTCCTCCGAAGGGTCAAGTCGATGGCCCCGCTGGAGTAACAAGTCCCGGCCCCTCCAGCTGCTCCACATCAGCTAGCAGCCTAGCAGTTGGCACGCCGCACGACGGAATCACCTGGTTTCGTGCCTTAGCGGGGGCAAGGGAGTTCTCGGACTCGTCGTTTTAGTCGACATCCGGCGGGAGTCATGCATCCGGAACATGGAATTGCAACGCAACGGTTTGCTACAGTCCAGCCAACAGAGAGCCATGTGCGTGACGCAACACTTCGGTCGACAAGTCATTGTGCCCACCGACACGGCACAGCGTAGATACAGCTACAGCATTTGCTGTGATATGGATCCGATACGGCAATGGATATCTCACGCAGCCCTGACACCCAGCACAGCACGGCGCCATCAAGCACACAGTGTTGCAGCGGCGTTGGGCGGCAGGCAGTCCCCGTGGGAGGCGCGGAGCCTTCGAAGACGCCAGTTCCACGGCAGGAAAAGAGAGAAGCGGCTCTCGCGGCTCAGCGACCATCGTTCTGTCCCTTTCATGTACGCGCGCGTACTAGCTTTCCCCTGCCCGATACGTCCAAGCTTTGGTGTAACGAGTAAAGACGCCAAGCCCTTGCGTACGTACGCACGTAGTGCTGCATGCAGCTCGGGCACATCGCTGTAGCTACTTGAATCGACGCGATCTTGTCCTGCCGCAGCTGCAGTTAGGGGTGCACGTGATCACCGGCATGCGATGCACACGCACGCACACACACACACACATTCTCTCTCTCTCTCTCTCTAGCTAAAGGTCGAGCCGTGCATGGGTTCTTTAACAAGAATCGATCATAGGACAGTGCTAAGGTTGCTCTGCGCACTGCTTTGAAGCCGTTCGTGTAGCACTTCTTTACTTTCACCTTTCATTTTCAAACCTAGTAGACCTGTTGATTTCTGATAATGGTAATCGGGGCCAATCCCTTCTTTATAAAAAGAAAAGGACAGAAAGCTGAGCTGCTGAGGTGATCAGCTGGCCTTTCGGAACCTTACTGCCGCTGCGCGCGGTCAGCCCGTCATGGAATTGATGTCGTGGTGTCTCTTTACGACTTTATGCGCCTACTGTACCAAACACCTTTCAGGCTTTCTTCTTCCTTTGCTCGCTTTCGAGGAGTTGGGTCGAGGCACTCCTACCTCTGTACTATGTGCGATGCAAGCTAGATGCATGGGCGAGAACATGGGCGCTCCCGACGTCGTGTCGAGTGCGAAGGGGAGAGAGAGAGCCTCTGCCTGCGCCCTGCGGTGCCGATCGATCGCTGCTGCTTTCGTGGCTCTGGCCCCGCCTTGGTTCGGCCCAAAAGAACGCCCACAGGCCCCCACGCTCTTTTGCCGCTGACAAAAGGGCCGCCTCAGCATTTTGTCGCATCCAAGCAAAGCGCTCGATCCCGTCCAGTCAAACAAAAGGACGAAGCAAAAATCAACTTCTCACTGCTTTCATAGTAGTAATTACTAACAAAGTTCCCAAATATTAACTTGAACAAGAATGACGTATCTGTTTGGTTAACCAGGTGTCTATAGCAGTACAATGCAACAGCAGTACGAAATATATGTATTTGATGATTCACTTGTGCGGGCGCTCCACTTGCGGACGAATATATGCCCGAAAATGACCTCAAGTGGAGTAACTATCAACTATATTTGGAGCGCTTCAGCACTATTTCAGCGAATCTGGCGAGGCAGGAATGACCTATTTTATTATCATTGCTATAAAAACACTAAATCTTAAACAATCATTCAAAACATCTCATCACTGATAGATAATGAATACATTTTTTTTTCAAAATACACGTTGTGGACTGTTTGAGAAAACCGTTTATACTAAGTAGGTGATCACATATGACTCTTATTAAAAAAACATCTGTGATGAACCATCTCTGATATGGCCTAGCCCACGCAGGCTCATGAAGGCTTCGTCTATAAACCGCGCCCCACCCTTCAAACCCTAAACCTCCTCAGCACTCTTTCCCTAACCCGCGCCATCTCTTGACTCCACCTTCCTCAACCACCCTTTCCCTAACACGCGCCACCTCCCAACTCCTCTCTCTTTGGACACTCTCGTCCTCCTCCGGCCGTCTCCTTCCTCCTCGTTTGCCACCCCACAATCTAGATCCGCGCTGCCTTTCTCCTCCTCCCGGCTCCCATCTCCAAGGCCGATAACAACCGCATTGAACCGATGAATCCTTCATCCAGGGCTACACCCGGTGTTGGTGGCGGCGGCGAAGGAGGCTTTGGCTCTCGTAGTTGGGGCAGATCTCACGGTGAAGACTTCGACGCCTGTAGATCTGGTAGCCACTACAGTGGCTAGGACGAGTGGAGGAGATCAGATGGTGGAGGCCTTGGAGGTGTGATGGCCAAGGACGCTTGGCGGGTCGGTGTCCACGCTGTTCCTGTGTCTCAACGTCAAAGTCCACGTTCTTCACCAAACTCCTCGGCATCAGATCTGTGTCAGTCGTCCACCACTGCTGCCATGAGCCGCAAGAAGGAAGCAAGGAAGGAAAAAGTGAAGAGAAAATGGAAAGAAGACCCAGAGCCATGGACGATGGAATGGACGAAGGGACCAGAGGTGGTGGACGGCGTGCTTGTTTTTGTAATTTTCTGTAATTAGATCTGAGAGACTATCTATGATGTATTTATCATTATAGACACTTCTATACGGACACGTAGAAAAACCATATGACAGACCTTTTCCGTCCGTGTATAATGACCCTGCGTGTACTAGTGCATGTTCGATCGGTGCTCGTGGTGTTGGTGCTTGCAAGCACTAGCACCCGCGCATTACTGCGCAGCAAATCTCGCCTGGGATGTTTGCATAATTGCATAGACCATCGAGCACGCTACCGCTACGTACGTTCTGCATAGAGGATCACGTATCTGGCCATGGTGAAAACCAGGAGGTGAGCGAGAGGACTGGCCATGGTGAAAATCAGGGGGTGACCGAAAGGACTCGGAAGCCAGCGTATTCCAGCCTTGCAGGCTTGCAGCGCACGCGGTGCAAGGACGAAATGCATGCCTAGCATATCATGATCAATCACTCACAGTTGGTGCAGAAAAGGCGTAACCTGTTAGTACAGAAAAATGGAATAACTACAACAGAAGGCCAATGTCCCAAATTATCCTCAAAACGTAGGATTAGAGATGACGACGTGCTAGGAAATATCAGCAACATGATATGTAAATTGGCTGTTTTAAGAAAAAGATATGTAATTGGCCCCTTGCTAGGCCCCTTTTCTTGCCATGTGAACTCTCTCTCTTAATTAATAGAATGAGGTTATTTTTTTGCCTCCGTTTCAAAAGTATATATATTTCTCCAACGCGTTATTGTATCGGTAAGGTATCGTGTTTTCTAGTCGAACCTCGTGAAAGTGAAACATAAATTTGTTGAGCGTGCTAAAAGCTAAATTTGTTGAGTTTGAGGTCAAAAGCTAGATTGTTTACCATCCAATTCCACGGTTAGCCTATATACTACATTGACTAGTGATTTCTATCTTGTTTTTCCAAGAGCTTCGTAGTGCGTTGATATCTGATTCAAATTTTAGTGAGAGGTCAAAGTCTATTGTAGCGGAGGCTGGTATACTATGATGAAGGGAATTGATTTTACTTTTCTATTTTTATTATATTTTTGACTCTAGTCAGTTTTACAACATCGTATATATCCTTATATGCTTTTAGAAATATGTGTTTAAATGTTCTCTCGATATATTGAAGATACTCACTGTCCGCTCGTGATTTTCTTCCCACAAATTTTTTCATAACACGGTGAATATCGATCGTTACAGAATTAGAGTTGCATGCTTCCATTTTCAGTCCTATTGGTCTTAAACATCCGTAATGGATTCCCCGCAGAAAAAAAAACTTCAGTAATGGATGTGACCAGTCAAACAAGCCTGAAGTAGTGCGTGCATTAATTCGTGTACCCTCTACGTTTCAGAAAAGGAAAAGATTCTTCGCTCATCTGCTTAGATCTACTTACACCATTGATCTCCTGTAGTCCTGTACTTCCTGTACACACACCAGTATCTCCCAGCATACTAGAACAGATGTTATTGCAGCTTGATGTAACGATAAATAAAAGTGGCATTATCGACCTTACCGCGATAATCATATTGTATAAGAATATCCTTCTTTTTCTGCGGGGGAGTCGAATTGTATATTGACCATTAGTTTCTATATATTTAATTATAAACCTAAGAATAATATAATACCAATCATGACTGTATTATATTAAGACAATCTACTTTCTTTTTTTTACAAAGAGATGTTACTGATATAAATTCAAGAAATTCAAATTTACAAATTGTACTTGAGTCGGTCACAATCTTCAGTTGATATTTCAGTAAATAGAGAGGTTACCGTCACTCTTCCATCCTAAAAGACCCTTAGCAATGGAACTTAAGATGGTCATGGGTGATCTTAAAGCAAAAAATTTAAGAGAAGAATTTAAGGTGTGCTTCAAGAGATTAAGATGAAGTTAGAAGATGAGAATCTCAAGATAAGCTCAAAAGAAGACGAAGGTTGATCAAGATAAAATTTGGAGATGAACTAAGGGGGTCAACATATGAGCTAGACAATATGCCACTTGTGATAATGTAATCAAGTGGACTTGGTAAGCAAGTGTGTATTGTTTTTAGTGGACTAACCCATTCTCTATATGTGTTCATAGAGTACATATGGGTTAGGTGCCATCCATGGGTTTGCATCAAAAGGTTAATTCTATTGAGCCCATGAAAGGATGACATCGAGCA
The DNA here is from genome assembly GCA_019208055.1 of Stipa capillata. Taxonomy (NCBI): domain Eukaryota; kingdom Viridiplantae; phylum Streptophyta; class Magnoliopsida; order Poales; family Poaceae; genus Stipa; species Stipa capillata. The sequence continues at coordinate 312,193 of JAGXJF010003204.1, read as the reverse complement.
GTGATGGTCATCAAGGTTGAAGATAGAAAGTCCAATATACGGATCATGAGAAGATATAGGCTTTAAGCTTGCGGTCCATCAAATGAAGATGGACAAGTGAAGAAGAGTTCAAGAGAAAGCTTCCTGTAAGGGATTCTGGGAAGCTAAACGAAAGACTTCATCTAGTGCCTTGGTGAAGGTATCGGCCAATTATTTTTCAGTCCCTATATCAACTCCATATCTCCTTTAGCAACATGATCTCTAAGAAAATGGTATCGAACATCTATGTTTTTTGCTTGGGAGTGTTGAATGAGATTGTTGGCTATCTTAATTGTGCTTTTGTTATCACACAATAGAGGCACATTTTTCATGTCATGATCTTTCAATGTTTGCCTCATCCACAATAATTGAGCGCAACAACTACCCATGGAGATATACTCTTTTCCATCGGTGGATAGGGCAACATAGTATTGTGTCTTGGAGGAGCACGAAACTAATAATCTACCAAGGAATTGGCATGTACAAGAGGTGATCTCCTATCAATCTTACAACCCGTATAATCTGAATCCGAATATCCAACAAGATCAAAACTAGAACCCTTGGGATAGTAAAGCCCTAAGTTTGGGTTATGAACAAGATATCTAAGGATTCTCTTGGTGACCACTAAGTGACATTCCTTTGGAGTGACTTTGTGGCGTACTCAATTTTAATGTCCAGATAACCCTTGTGTTTCTTGTACCGGCCCCATGATCAGTAGTCAGTACACACAAGTTAACTTGAATACCACTATCATACACGTACATATCAGAGCCTGATACACAAATAGACTTGTATGCTCAGAAACCTTATATTTGTAGCTAGCTGGTTGAAAAGACTGCAGCAGAAAAACAAAGCGATGCTATGGACCCACCGACCTGTAGGCAATCGACTGGGATTACGCACTAGCCTTCGTAGTCACTATCATCATCTTCGGAGTAGTAGTCTTCCTCGTCTAGCCAAATAAACAAGCTAGGTGAACACATTAAATGTACTCACAAGCATCTCACAAGAATAGTATAAAGGCTAAATACATGCTTGGTTTTTTTCAAGGAGGTACTACCCTAGGTTGCGTGTTGTGCAAAAAGCTAAGTTCTCATTCAAATATATGTAATAGATAGACAAGCATTGAAGAAATAAGAGCATAATCTTCAACAATTAACATACAAAAAAATATCATATGAAGGGTAGCTCCTACTACGTTCTCATAACAATCTTCCAATAGCTTCGACTATCAGCTTATATCATCACCATCGATAGCTTCGACTATCAACCTATATCATCAATATCGATAGCTTCGACTATCATCTATATCATCAAAGTTATCCAACATGTACTACATCCTTGTAGTACAGGTCTAGGTTACACGTCCGTAGCTCCCGCTATCTTCATCATAGCTCATATGCACACTGTGGGCAATTCATGCTCCATGTTGTTAATCTCATATCCCACATTTCCAAACCTTTGAAAACATAGTATAACCAATGTGTGGCCTAATCAAGTTATGTCCATGACTGCGGATACTGCTATTCAAATAGATTTTAAACACTCTGCAGAGATTGTATGGCTTTACCCACAAGATATGAATCTCCCTTGTTGCCATGCCACATGAGCACACTTCTTGACGTATATTAGCTGGGATATCACAATAAGACTTTTCTTCTATCTAGTCGTAATGATGAACCCTCCAGATGGACTTAATCCACCTCTAGTTTGTATTCGCTACAATAGGAAAACATCTCTACAGAAGCTACAAAATCATCTACACATATCATCTATCAGCTATGTGTTTATATGCTAGTCCTAAATGGAATAATAGGTCAAGCCCTTCCCAATTAGGCATGTGGATGTACAATATGAACTTGGGTCAGCACTAAGATTTGGTCCTTAGTTAATCCAAGTACAATTCCACATTCCATCACCATAGTCATGCTACAACGTGCTATGACAATATTCTCCAAGCTCTAACTTACATTCTCACGCGGATCTAAATCATCTCCCTTTTTATTTTTGGATTCCTGACATAAAACTATTATCAAAAACACTCCTTGGACAATAAATGTGTTCCAAGGATTTATCCCACAAAATAATGTTCAAGTTATCCACAATCTTCTATTAAAACTTGTTTTTCTAAGGTGGGTCTAAGCCATAGGATATCATTATATTTTTATCTAGGTTACCACTAGTGCTACCACGACCAGTGGAAACTTATCCTAGGTTGACAAGGACCTAGGTCTTAGATTATCGAGGGATCATTACATTCATTACTAGGTTGTAACTATAGTCTAACATAAAATGTGGTTTGTACTAAGGTAAACATGCACATTTGCAACCAAGATAAATATGCTTGAACATATCTAGTTCAACATGATCAAGGTGCGAGCTTGCTAGGCGAGTCTTCATCCTGGCCTTGAGCTTGTTCAGTGTGAGATACGTCAGAAACTAAATGTTCAAAATAGAGAGTAGGAGATAGTTTTAAAAGGATTTTAGAAAATTTATTTATAAGGTTTTGGATGAATATAATAAAAGATATCCATTTAAAGAGATAAGAAGTTAATTAAATAATATGATATACTTTACTATTTTAATATAAAATTTAAATTTCAAACATCTAACTAAACCAAAATGTTGGTTTTGGTTTCATATGAAATTAGGAAAAAGAAACAAACCATTTTTGGGTCTATCAAAAGAGATATCACATGCTAAAATTTGCATTAAATTTAAATATGAAATTCATATAAATTTTGAAAATTTTGGAAATGGTACTTTTAGGTAGATTTTGAATTTAGGCACATATGGGAGAAAGAATGGAGTCAAAATAGGAGTTATAATGGAGGAGAAATAGATGATCGAAGTTTTTCCAGGAGAGAAAATGGAGGAGGGAGTCTTCCGGCAGAGATAGGGGTGACGTCAAGAGCGTAGTCGGGAAGTATGCTTTCAGCATCGGAAAGGTGGAAACGGAGAAGGTTTTGGGAGAGATTACGCTTTCTAGCCAACAAGAATAACAGATGGAGTATGCTTTCAAGCGGGGAAATGTAAAGCGAGAAATACGCCTCCACCAAATCTGATAGTGGGGTAGGTTTGTCAGTGGAACATTACAGCTTTAAATCATTTTTGGCACGTGCTGATAAGGGTCTCCGGCTACAAGGATAAATAAAAGATAGGGAAGGGTAGACATGCTCGGGAGCAGCTTACTAGCGGCGCGGTGGTCGCTAGCGATGGCCAAGGCATGACCAGGGGAGGTAGGTGGTGTGGCTGGCGGTTGTAGCTGGTGCTGGCAGTTGTCGAAGCGGTGGCACCGGCGGCAGTAGATCTAGCCGATGTTGATGGCATTCAAGAGATCTCGTCGGTGTGCTTTCACGGCTGCAAAGAAGGAAAAGGGGGAAGGATCAGAAGAGGTCAAGGAAGCCATGAGTGCGAGGAATGAGCAAGGGGATCACCGGGGGACGGAGCCGTGCCAGGCAACCGTGACGGTGCTCCTCAATGGAGTGGAGGGAGAAGGCCAACTTGGCCGGTTATATGGCTCAAGCTAGGGCCTAGGAGCGAGAGGAAGGCTAGAGGAGGAAGATGGGAGGAGGAAGGAGCTCAGGGAAGTTAGGGTGGTTCAGCCTCATGGAGACTAGAGGGGGAGATAGAGAGGAAGGAGGTGCTAGCACGGACATGGTTTCCTCCACGGCACGACATGGTGACACACACGTCAATGGAGACAGGGAGAGGAAGGGGAGGCACAAGGTGGCATCGCTTCAGCTTGCGGACGAGACGAAACGGCTTGTAGATGACTAGTAGAGGCTCTCACAATTTTGTGGAATTTTTCTAGTATTTAAAATAGAAGGAAACAAGATAGGTTTTAATTTGGCTGAAATTCATTTTTGAAATTATTTGAAAATTTTGAATTGGGAAAGGGTGGATGAGAATACATATGAACTACATATAATGAGAGGCATCCCCCATAATTTTTGGGCAATTTTTGGAGGTTTAGAACTTAGGGAATTAACCTAATTTTAAAAATAGTTCAAACACAAAATTGAAATTATTTGAAAATTTTGTACTAGAGGTAAAAATATTCTTGCCTTTGCCTTGTTCAATTTAAATTTCCCATGTCTATCATTTGAGATTGTAATCTTACCCAATCTCATTACCTTGCCTTTGACACTGTCACCAAATTCAATATTTTCATGTGGTGATCTTTCACTTATCAATTGTTGGAACATACTCTTTTCTCCGGTCATATGATTAGTGCATCAATTATCAATTACCTAAGCACACAGGATCATCAAATACACCACCACCACCAATTGTCTTACACAGTTGGCATTTTCTTGTCTCATGCCCATCGAAGATTGATGTCCACATGTACTTACCCTTGCCATGATTGAACTTGATCTTTGGATATCAATCAGGTAGTCAAACCTTACCATTCGCATGAAGCTTGGGATGAAGCCAAGTCCCTCATGACTGAAGTTCTCGACATGATGGCTCAATATATAGTTCATTGAGGGCCTAACTACTCTTGTGGCACTTGAGCAAATCAAGACTGAGTTGAGCTATCAACTTGGCATTTTGACTTATCAAAGATGCTTCATTAAAAGTAGAGTTAGTAGCAATTTAGAGCATGATAAATTTTTATCCTCTATAGAGGCACTAGGCAACTCACAAACTAGAGAGGAAGTTGCCTTGAGAATGTCACATGATTTGGAAAGATTCTCATAGAGCACCATAAAATTATGAAACTCTTTGTCAAGTTGGTCATAATCTCCCTTAAGAGTCCTATAAGCCTCCTCAAGTTTAGCATTTGTATTTTTGTAGCCTCATTTTTCTCTCTATCTCCTTAGAGAGGGCTTGTCAACAATTTTGCTCTTTTTCAAGAATTAACAAACAATCTTGTTTCTCTAGAGTAATCTCTTCTTTTTTATAATGGTCATGAGATCAATGATCCTAGACACGTCAAGATCTTTAAGATCATCTAAAAGATTATCATCTAGTAGGTCATCTTCACTATCATTATCTAAATCACTACCAAAGTTAAGCTTAAGAGGTGTGGTCTTGATAGGAGATGATACCTTTAAGCCCTTTCCCACTTGGCAAATAGGCGACTTGTCATCACTTGAGTGATCGAAGAGAGCCTTGGGATGTGGTGAAGATATCATGGCAAGACCAGTAACTTCATCATCATCATTATCGGAGTCAGAATCTGTGTTGTCGAAGTCCCACTCTTCACTTATGTGAGCTTGACCCTTGTAGTCCCTTTTATGGAACTTTTCCTTCTTGTGTACTCTTTCTTCTTGTACACCTTCTCCTTGCCTTTCTTCTCATCCGTCTTCTTGTTCGGACATTCAGCAATGAAGTGGCGAGATTTTTCACATTTATAGCAAGTCCTCTTGGAGAATCTTTTTCTACTCTTGCCAAGGAACTTGCCCTTACCACATTCTTGTTGAAGCCTCTCTTCTTGATGAGCTTGCCGAATCTTCTCACCATCAAGGCCATTTCTTTTAAGTCTTGTTGGACTTGGTTAACCTGAGCATCTTCCTCCTCTTCACTTGAGTCTTCCTCAACAACTCGCTTGGCCTTCAAGTTTGTCTTCTTTGAGCTTGAGCATGGCTTGTTCAGAGCTTATATTTCTCAAGCTTCTTGATCTGAGGACATCATGAGGAGTGTCATCATTGAAGTTGTTCTTCTTGCGGATGAGGTGACCAAGATGCTGCTCCTGGGAGAAATGGCATGAAGCATCTTCTTGACCACATAATTGTCGATCATCTTTTTTCTTCCATGACAAAGTGATTCTCAAATGGATGAGGTGCCTTCTTGGATCTCCTTAGAGTGGTCCAAAAGAGTCTTGTCACTCTCAAGTGTGCTCACCTGGTTGAACTCTTCTCCACTCAATGCAAAGAATAGCACATTGGCGTGGATAAGTCAATCTTCTTCGGGTGTTTGATTCTCCTCGTCAACCACGGTGAAGCCAGTTTGCACTATACGCCAAATGGAAGGGTAAATAGAAATCAAGTGCATTTTAATTTTGTGCTTCCAAGATGCATAGTGTGATATATCAAAGATTGGTGCTCTACTAGATGAACCGCCCACATATATAAGCATTACTATGGTTATAGCTAAAGGGAGGTGGTACGGCACCAAACGAGTTGCCACTAGAACCACCCGAGGCGCATGCTCCACCACTAGTCCTACTATTCTCCTTGTGCTCATCGTCTGGCATCTTGCTCTTTCAAGGCGATAAAGCCTCAAAATAGAGACAATGCTCTTAGCAATTAAAGGATCAAGTTGTCAGCATAGAGAGGAGGGGTGAATAGGTGACTAACAAATTTTAACCTATTTTACATATTCTTGCAAGTATACAGAATAGAAGGTTATCTAGTGCAAGAACAATATGTGCACCCCTAGATACTAATAGCACAAGCAAACAACAACATAAATAAATTTGTGAAAAGTAAAGTGTGGAATGTAAAACCAAGAGGAGATAAAGATGTTGCCACTGAAGTTCGGATCCTTTGGGAAATTCTACGTCTCCGTTGAGGGGCATGGTCACAAAGATCAAAGCTGGCTCTCTTTCAAGCCTTTTCCTTGAGGGGCGTGGTCACAAAGATCGAAGCCAGCTCTCTTTTAAGCCTTTTCCTCGAGAATGTGCACCGAGTGACTCTTCCCTTACTTCTTGCGAGAGGCGGATCTCGGCCTTCACAAACTTCTTGAGGCTCACCACAACTTTCTTGGGAACTCTCAAACTCTCCTAGCCATCCAGGAGACTCCAATATCTAAGAGTAATAGGTGCGATGAAAACATGGAGATAAACTCGATGCTCTAGTGCTTAATAAATCTTGAGGCTCACCACAACTTTTCTGGGAACTCTCGAACTCTCCTAGCCATCCAGGAGACTCTAATATCTAAGAGTAATAGGTGTGATGGAGACATGGAGATGAACTCGATGCTCTAGTGCTCAATAATTCTTAATCTCTCACTCTCCCTTGATATTCCTCACAAGAATCAAAGGATTAGGCTCGAGGACGGTGGGAGAAGCTCGCCTAAGGGCATTAACAGAAGTGGCAAATAGTTATGCTTGGATGGGTAAGTGGGTATATAACTATCCCACTCCGGAAAACTAGCGTTTGGCTGCAAAAAGCACACACCCAGACTATCTAGGTCCTGACTCGAAGTATTCAAGTTTGCAAAAAAGGCTCACCCAAAGAAAGCCTCAGATGATCTAAAAGATAAGTACCCGGAGTATCCGGGATTGAATCCGGAGACTCCGGACACATAGGGAAATAACTCCGGAGAAACACTTAGTTACTCCAAGCAAGAGTTTGATCGAAGTATTTGGCACAAATTACAGATACTCCGAGGTCAAGACAGAGAGTTTTCTCGAGCATCTGAAATTAAATCCAGACACTTTGGGTTTCAATGAATGGAGCTCAGAGTCACACATAGTTATTTCGGACAGACCACTGGGTGGATTATCTGGCGAAAATTACCGATAAATCCGGACACTCTGGAAGACAGACAACAGAGCTCTCCATACCCAGAGTCCCACTTAGAGTCTCCGGGTCAACAATTAGTAGAAACCCTACACAAGATTCTAGAGACTTCGTACCGAAGTCTGGATACTCCAGGTCACAGACAGAGTAGAAGCTAAGAAATTTCTGTGGAGAGCAATTTAAGGCCAAGATCTAATTGAGCATTTTGAGCACTTAGCATATTCTCCAATCATTCATCACTCCCCACTTTATAGTACGGCGTTTCCTATACTCAATATAATTTCAAATCACTCAAACTAGGAAATATAATCTATTCTTCACGATTTTGTCATTACCTTTTCAACTTTTTAGGAGTCGTCAATGCCGGTTGGACTTCACATGTGGAAGTAAACATGTCCATTAACTTGACACACACACTAGTCTCTTAATTGTTCATCATTAATCACCAAAACTTATTTACGAGGTTTTTAATGAGAATTTCTGGCAAACCTATCTTTTTTCAAGTTAACCCGTCATGTACTTGTTATATATGATGATCTATCGATTGTGATATATTGAGGTACATATATGAAGATCTAATCATCTGTTGAGATACAGTTATGAAAATCCAATGGTTGCAATTTGATTTTGTACAGTTACAATGATCTACCAGCTGTGATTTATTAAGTATAGTTACGATGATCTAACGGCTATGGTACACTAATAAAAATATGATCCACTAGATTAATGGCCGAATATTTTATTTTTTGTGAGGAATTTTAGCAATGCCTGTCTTTTTTTAACCCATCATATACTTTAATATCTAATAGATTGTACCTCTGCCTATGATTATGGTATTAGAAAACTATTTTCCTAAGTAACCAAATTGTTATTTGAACAGTTTAAGATCAGGTATATGAAATTTAGGACAGCCTGTATCCCACAATTTCTGAGAAGTCCAAAGGAACTAAATGGAGGGTTGGATTTATCGACAAAATCACCAAAGTAACCCGAAAATCTAAAACCTTCGGGCTTCTCTAGAGCGCGGGAATTTCACAGGGAAATCCCATGTTCCAAATGGAGCCAACTAGTTTAACAGATGCATGTCATGTACATTTTAATTTAATATTCAAGGGTTCAAAGAGAATTGGCAGCTGTATGTTTAAGTGCAATTCTTTGGGCAATGTAGAAGACGAGGAATGATGCATGTTTTCAGTCAAATATCCTAATGATCCCTACCGCTGTAGGTCATTACATTTGTCATCAGATTGATATTGAGCTATTTTATAGAAGGAACACCAAAAAGGGTTGCTACACTGAAGTGCAAAAGGACTAAGATTAATAGCGTGGAAGGTGTTTAGTAGGGCACAAGTTTCAATTCTAGCAAATCGTCGATTACAAGGAATATGATGGCATTGAGCTACGGTGTTTTACACCCATTTTATTATCTTCTTGCAGTAAGTGCTTACCGTTATTGCCCTATTACACTTGTTCTCTTGGCATTTTTGTAGATGCCAACTTGCGATGTTAAAATGGCTGCGAGCCGTTTCGCTTTTATTTTGCTACTCTATAATGCAAATGGGGGAATCAACTCCATTTCTAAAAAAGAGCCTAAACCTTGCAATTTAGTGGTGCAAATTTATTTCAACGTAAAATCCAGAACATACTAGATTTGCTATGCACTGTATCCCCTCGTACTGCATAGCACATGACCAAAACATATTTCCAGTTCGGCCTGTGCCTTATGACCCAGTAACACGCATGCTGTCACTGGTCGCTACTACCACATGGAAGCATGGAACAAGATCTTCGTTAGTTGCACATTCTGGACGCCGCTAAATCAGTATTTCAATTTCTTTGCATTCTAGACCCGTTATACCTGCGTCTCTTTGTGCTCTCTCATACCAGCGTCCCCGATCTTAGATCCGTTGTGCCGCTATATCCATAATAGGAGGACAACTATCACCCTTATAAATTGTGCCTCCTCTCATGACTGACGTGGGACTAAACCGGACAGGCCGAATGATGCAAATCAAGCACACACGCCATGGCCGCATGCAACCTCCAAGAATTACGTTCAACCCTGTGGCGCGATCAGTGGCACAACAGCAGCAGCGGCGGCGTTAGACAGCAAACTTCCGTCAACAGCTCCACTCCAAACCCAACCAAAATTGGAGCGATCGTGCACCACATCCGCCCACCGAGCTGCTTTCCAATTAAAGCTCGCCCAAGCCGCAGCGCGAGCGCGCCATGGACCACGGGTGCTGGATCCCGTCAACACCACACCAAGTAACGCAGCATATTCCTCTGCTTGATCGGGCAGCTCAGGCGCGCCGGGCCCCCCACCACCGCGCGGCCGGCCGCGGCAGCAGCAGGTGTCCTCTGGGCGTGGCGCAATGGCGGCATCACCACGCTCAGCCTCTCTCGGTGACGCGCCGCGGGGTCCCCCGCGCCGCGCACGGCACGGCACGACGACGCCGGTCTTTCCAGCCCACTAGCCCGGCCTGCGTCTGCAGGGCCTGCGCCTAGCAAGTAGCAACGCTCCCCACTCTCTCTCTATCTCTCTCTCTCTCTGAGGCTCTCTCCAAAAGCTCTGCGCAGAAGAAAACAAAAGTTTGCACCCTGCAGATTCTGCATGCCCACAGGGCACCTAGCTTGCCCCGGCAGGCGCCGAGACTCGAGTGTACAGTCTCGACGTGGCCATCAAGGAGGGGGGCTTCAATAATGGCGGGACGGCCAAAAGTACAGCACGGGGAGGCGACGGGAAAGGAAAGCGTCACTGGCCCTGCAGTCGGCGCACACGTTACAGCAGCCTTTCCCACGCCGCGCTAGCTGCCGCCGAAGACGGCAATGCCATTGGCACGGAGGTAGCTAGCTAGGCGCGCAGGCGCGTGCCGGGGAAAGCCACCACAGGTGGGTGAGTGATTCGCATGCAACGCTAGAAACAATTCCCTCCTTCTCCTCACATATCCTTTCTTCCAAAAGAAAAGGATTAAAGGAGGGAGCTTGCAAGGCGGGCTACCGGTACGGCCGCCTCCTCCCTTTCCGACCGTGGAGCCTATATTAGCTTGCAAAGTGCGCCATTGCCAGTGCGAAGCGTACCTCGCGCAGATAGGAGTAGCATATATGGTGAGTTCATAAATGTGCATGCCAGGTAAGCTTGGGGTTGGGAGCTCGTCGTGGCCAATGCATGGCGGATCAGTCAGAATTAATGAACAGCCAGGTCTAATAAAAGCAGAAAGGTCGATGAGGCCCGAAGTAAATGGCATGAACAGGAGTAGTAAAAGAAAGGACGAGCTAGGCTTCATTGAATTCACAAAGTCTAATCAAAACTTCAGAAGTCGCAAGCGCGGCCATGGCTAGCTGCTGCGTCCCACACATGAGCGCTACTGCTACTACTCGCGAAATGTGGAAGATAAATAAATGCTGTCGATTCAGTGAGATCACAACTGACGTAGAGTGATAAAAAAGAAAGATAAAAAACAAAAGAAAATGAAGTTAAGAAACATATAATAGATGTAGTGGATGGATCATGAACAAGTTAGTTAGCTGTATGTGATAAGCAAGGGAGAAGGAAATGCAACAGTGTTGAAGCTAGCTTGCCAGGTTTGATTTGAGCTCACCTGTTGATGTGGGAACCGACATTTCCGAGTCCCATCTGCCCTAGCTGTAGCCAAGCAGCCTAGAGGGATGGCCGGCCGGCCGGTCCCATGCGGGGGGAGTAAAATTATCCAGCTTCTCAAGTCCCAAGCACACAAGAAATATAGGGGGAAAAGGATGAAACAATCCATGCACAACCTAAATCCCCAGGTCGGAAATTTCAATTGCAAACACAAAAGTACATTCCCAAGAGCCAAATCGGCAAATGTCCATGCCCTCCTCCTTCCCAACACCAATGTCATCATCATCGACCACATCTATGAAAACAACGACGGCAACACAACGTACCCAAAGAACCACAATGAAATAAGATAAGGAGAAAGAAGCAGAAAGAAACAAGAGTCCACCATGCACCACCTCCCTCCTAAAACCAACAAGAACTACTTCTGCACGCTACGAACCTACTACTCATCAGCTAAAAGGAAGCAAAGAAGAAAAAGACTAAGCAGCTAGCTAAGCAAGATGATGTGAGTACCTAGCACCGGGAGCTAGCTAGCTAGCTCGCGCGGTGACCGTGGCAGTCGGTGAGCGACAGAGCACGTCAAGGCTTCTTGCCGAGGGTGTGTTTGTTGTTGTGCATCCAGACCTTGAGGACATGGCGCTTTACGCAGACCTCCTCACAGAACTGCTGCACGGCGGCTTCGTCGTGCTTCTGGATGCGCCACCCAAGCTGCTCCGCAAAGGCCTGCATCTTATCCTTCTGCTCCTGGGTGAACTTGGTGCGGAAACGCTTCTTGCCGGAGCTGGAGCCGGACGGGCCGGCCGAGCCAAAGGACATGCCGACCATGTGCCCCATCGCCATGGGGCTCAGCATCCCGGATATGTCGTCCGCCTCGTCGCGGCCGGAGTGGGAGGCGGAGGGGAGAGCCAGCGGGCGCTGCGCATGCCCCGCAGCTGCGGCGGCGGCTGCTGCGGCCGCCGCGGCCATCTGGTGCTGCTGCTGGTGGTGGAGGTAAGCCGGAGTGCGGTAGTAGGGGGAGAACTGGTGCTGTGGCATGGCGCCGTAAGCCGTGATGGCGGCGGCCTCGGCCGCTCCAGCGCCAGTGGGGGAGTCGGACTCCTTGCGGTGAAAGTTGCGGTGACAGCCGCAGGCCGCGCAGCGGAGCGCGTCGATGGAGCCCTCCTCGCCCGCGGCCATGAACTCGCCGCAGCCGTCCACGGCATGGCCGCCGATGCCGACCGCATGGTTCTTGAGGCACTCCCGGTACCTTACGCCACCTGCTCCGCCGCCGCCGCCGCCGCCGCCGCCGCCGGTCCCTACCGATGTCCTGAAACGCGCTCCAGAGTCCCCCGGCTTCGGGCCCCCACCGCCGCCCAGGCCGGCCGGCTGCAGCGGCGCCTCGTAGCTCGAGCTCACCGGCATCGCGACCAACTCCTCGTCACCGTCACCCTCGTCGTGCTCGTCGTAGTCCATGCCGACCGATCTGCCGGAAGCTCCCCCTCTTACTCTTTGGAGTTCTTGGGTGTTCTCAGCGAGGTTAACAGAAATGGCTTAGGGAATAATAGGGTAAGGAGAGGGGGATAAGAGAAATATAGTAGACCGTGAAACTGTGGACACTCCCTGCTAATTTTGACGCACCGTGGGGCAGCGGTAGCAGCAGGCTGCAGACAGGCAAAGCTGCTGTTGTGTCCTTGGGGTGATGATGTAAAAAAAAACACACACTCTCTCACTCTCTCTCTAGCCTGCTCGCTACTTCTCTAAGGCGCACCTGTCGCACTGTGGCATGACGGTGTTGCTTTGCTCCGGTATATCTTTGTTGTCTCGCTCTCGAGATCTCTCTCTCGCACGCACTACTCTCTCTCTCTCTCTCTCCCCCTCTGCTCCTTCTGTGTTACTGTGAGTGCCGCGCTTTTCAAGGGATTTGGCTCCGACTTGTTTAAATTAGGTTTTAAAATTCTTTGATTTGATTGTGATAGCAGACAGCGGCTTCATGTTGGAAGCTCTTCGTCTCTTCTACCATAAAGAAAACCTCGCATAGAATGTTCAAATCATGTTTTTTGCGAAGCATCACGGCTGTATATATATTAGCTTGCAAAGCAAGTAGCAAGCATTCACCCTTCGATTGTCTACGAGTGTGATGCCAGTAAGGTTAGTCTCTGTTTCATGTCACCCCATTAATCAAGCCATAATTTATTAGATGCTTCTCTAATGGGAGAAGGTTACTGCAACGTGCGTCTCTTTTTCTATGAAGTTACAGCTCGACCAACCAGACTTTATAACCGAAGAGACGCGCCACACAGTATAGTTAAAATCCAACTGTGAGCAAACAGCATCTCGTTTTGTGATACTTTCTCATACGCGGTTCTGGTTCTAGAAGCCAAGAGCCCAGATTATAGTTCACTTACGATATTGTTTAGGCCCCTTTGGAGGAATTTCGAAGGAACGGCATAACGTTGAAAAGCTTGAATAAAGGAATGGGCTTATGTGATCCTTACGAAGTTCCGGTGGATGGCTCATTGCATCGGAATTTTTGAGGTATTTTCAGCAACTGGTTTGTACTCGCGGACAAATTTGCATATTTGTCTTATATGGGAATTCTCCATCTCATTCCTGCAAAATTCGTATGATGCATCTAAACATCATTCAAAGGATTCCTCCGTTTTGCAACTATATATGATCCTGTTGTGCTCCCTGTTCCTGCTTTTACATTTCCTGCACTCCTAAATGCCTCCTAGCACTTGCATAAAGAAAAGGAGGCCCAAGGAACGCCCTTGGCGGAAGTCCGAAGGCACACAGTGCCCAACGCCACCAGTCGTCGACGAGCTCGCAGAGGATCACGCGCCGCTTCATCAGATCCCTCGAGGCTGCTCTGCAAGTCACGTTGATGACCGACACTCCTTGCAACCAAGGCGCGATGAACTCGAATAAGTATCCAGGCCTAGCTCTCCAACTCCTTCGCTACAATCCCTGGTGAGCTGGTCTACTCAAAGAAGAGCTAAGGACTAGTATGTACTTTCTTGTAATTTTTAGATGAAAGGGTATACTCGGCCCCCTTTGATTCAAGAGAATATCAACTTAAATTTTCTTTTGAAATTAAATGTACAGTGATTCATAGGAGAAATTCCAAGGTTTCTAATCTTACAAATCAAATTATCTTTATAAAAAAAATTAAGGATTGAAATGCTATAAAATTCCTTTGAGATTTCTTTGAATCAAAGAGGCATTTGTTCATGTATTTTCAAGTCTTGTAGGATACAAAACATGTTAGGACACCTAATTTCTATGTTTTTTCTATTCTTGTATTTTTCAATTCTTCTATTCCAAAGAGGCCTAAATTTTTCCTGTCGGTCATCTTGCACTCAGTTGTAAAGGACAACATCTATTGAATTTGACCTCTAGGAAAAAAGTTTGTGGATCGTTTGTCGTATGTCTTTTCTTCCTTACTATGGTTTTAAATCTTATAGGATTGAAGAGGTCGTGCCAAACCTTAGGTTCTTTGCCACCATGGCCACACGACGAAGTGTCATCAAACCTCCATAGGACGACATTCGGAAGACGAACGCCTCACCAACTCCAAGATCTGCAGATGAACAAGCTTATAGCCAACACTGGAGTTGGAAGACACAAAAGGAGCCCATAGCTAGAGGTGGGAGTAGAAGACTAGTGATGGACAATCGGCCAGGGCATCGCCCTTGACTTGTCATGTTGACAATCCAGCGCCACCGCACCGAAGGGTTGGAGAAAGATGAACAGAAGGCAACAACTATCGTAAAATATGGACAACTTCTAACAACGGCCGTGCTAGATCTAGTCGCCGAGATTCAGGGGATACCAACCTCACTATACCACTATGGCGAGGGAGCCGGAGGACTTTACTGGACAACGCTGCTGCTGTCGCTGCCAAAGCTGAAGCAACGGACGAGCCCTAGACCCAATCCTACTACGAAGGTAACATACCATGCGTACACTGCGGAGCAGCATCGAGGGGATCCAGCAGGAGTTGCTGCATTGCCTCATTTGTGGTGCTAAACGTGGTGCGCGCGCTGAATCCGACCGAGTTAGGAACCGGCCGTATGGGCCCTCCGCCAAATTGCTCGACTATAGCGTAACATCTGATTTGTCTTTTCGTGTTACAAGTCCAGTCCAGAGGTCCCTGCTTGCTTTTACTACGTGCAATCGATGCTAACTAGACTGATCAGGTCTCTTTGGGACAAGCTGGTCGCACTCACCTAGTAGCGGCACGTTTGGCTAAATTTGCGCTGGTAACTTAGGGAACGCAACTAAACATGACCCCGGCCGTGTGACATCTTGAAAGAAATCAACCGATTCAATCATTTGCTACTACTGTTAGACAAAGAAGATTTTGTGGGTTAGCCTCTACACCGTTGAACCAAACAATGGGAGGATATTACCGAAATCTCGAATTTTCCAGCCGGCAAAAGAACTTTCTGAACAATACGAATAATTTTCATGTCGGGAAACATTGCCTAATGGTTTTCTGACCGAAAAATTGTTTTTCACGGTGTTCCCTAACTATGGAGGACAAGAAAAATAGGTATTTATTAGACATGAATAACCAGGCATATGTGGAAACTAGAAGAAAATTAATGTTGGACATAATTCAATTGTGTGAATGTCTTGCTCCTGCCAGAGTCCATACTCTCGCTTCTTCCTTAATATTCGCCATTATAGCAAAAGATATACATGCTTTCTTGTGAAAAAAAGTTCTTTCACAGCAATTGGTGACAGAACCAGTTGCCGTGACAAAGCCACGCCTTCTTAGAAAGAATAACAATTTTTTCCATTACTTCTCCTCGGATTTCCCAGTAATCTAATACGCTAATGACACGCTCATTGTCATACCCGTAGCATCCCGCGGCTTGAACAACTTAGATTTTTTCTGGATAACTCCGCCGTGGCCGGTCCCAAGCCCCAGTAAAGGAGGAGGGTTGTGATAGGCTTGACGAGCCAACGTAAATAGCTAGCCATTTTTATGGATATGAAACTCTTCACCGGATTGAAGGTTAACTTTTATAAGTCAAACCTGGTACCCATCAATATTCAGGGAGATCAGATGCAACCACTTGCTAAAACACTCCAATGCCAATTAGGGACGTTTCCTTTCAGGTATCTTGGCTTGCCTCTGGGTTTGACCAAGGCAAGGATGGGTGATTTTTTCCCTCTTGTTCAAGAGTTGAAAGACGGCTTGCTAGCTGTGCCCATTTTCTATCATATGGAGGAAAACTTCAAGTGGTCAACGATGTTTTGTCATCACTACAGATCTGCTTTATGAGTTCCCTGCTGCTTCCTAAGGGCGTAATTGAAGAGATAAGTATAGACGGCATTGTCTGTGGAGAGATCATGATCTCACCAAAAGAAGAGCCCCCCTCTAGCTTCTTGGCATATGGTTTGCAAACCCACGACAGAAGGTGGATTGGGAGTCTTAAATTTATAGATTCAGAATGAGGCTCTAATTTAAAAGCATCGACACAAATTCTTAAATCATAGAGACCTGCGCGGGGTTCACCTGATTTGGGAATAATACTACAGCAATTCCCTTCCACTTAACAGAGCTTCTGATGGTTCATTTTGGTGGCGTGACTGTCTTAAGCTTCTGGACACTTACAAAGGTATGGCTCGTTGCATCATTGGGAATGGTGCTTCCATTCTCTTTTGGACAGATGTCTCGCATGGAGCAGCCCTCAAAACAACCTTTCCACAACTCTTCTCCTTTGTCAAAAAATGATATGGCCCTAGCTAACACTGTGCTTACAACTGATGATTTGACAGATCTTTTTCACCTGCCACTGTCTGAGATAGCTTTTGAGCAATTGCAGAACTTTCAGGCAGTTCTTCACGATATCTCTATCTCATTGCAACATGATCAATGGATGTATATCTGGGGGTAATATATGGTCACTTTAAAACGTCTTGGGCTTACAATTTGTTAAAGGGGCACCTTGAGATCCCAAGTGCTTTCAACTGGAATTGGAAATCTTGCTGTCAAACATAAAGTCTTCCTCTAGCTCTTTGCTGATTGACAGACTGAATACAAGGGACATGCTGCAACGCAAATCTTTCTATTTGCCTTCATATAACTATGTTTATAACTATGTTTTTTGTGGACTGAACACCGTCGAGACTAGAGAGCACCTCTTCTTTCACTGCCAATTTGCTATGGAATGCTGGAGATTCTTATGCCCTGGTTACATACCGGCCATTGAAGTACCTGACAACATCTCCTCTATCAAGCAAATTTTGGCATCCCTTTCTTTATGGAAGTAATAACATTAGTCTCCTGGAGCATTTGGTCAAGCAGAAATGACTTCATCCTCAAATATCAGACCACATCTGCTTAGATGTCACCGAAGTTCAAGGAGGAGATGGGCATGGTCTTCCATAGGGCGCCAAGAAAGTCTTACTATGGTCTAGAACAGTGGATTGCTTCTCATTAACTACTGCTTTGTCTGTTTTTTCTTTCTCTTTTGTACTTACTTTTGTCAACTATAATCTTCGATAAAAGAAAAATGCAGTAGGAAAATCTCCTACTGTTTTCCTAAAAAAACTGGTGACAGAGCCAGGAATTTCTCGGTGGCTTGTACAACAGTACGACAGATGCATAATTTCACAAGTCCAACACGATTGAGTTTGGAATTAGTCAATAGTGCAATACAAAAAGTTATAATAAGAAAGTCTCACCAGTTCCTTGCTTGGAGAATAAATGGGATAAAACTTGGAATGTTTGCACCTGCTCGGTATGCATGCGCCGATCGAGCCAGTGTGGTGGTGCGCCAATGGTGCTTTTCTGCGTGCTGCATTGTGTCGTAGTCGCCTCATGGTCTCAGGCCCCCTCTTGTCAGGTTAGGGTTGAGAGCAGGGGAACGCTTCGACCTAGCGCGCTTTGGTGGAGAACGTACGGCGTGTCATGCGAGTTGCAATGGGAATGGGAGTAGGACGGGTATGCACAGCCTCCAGCAGGGGAATATATCGTGAGGTTGGTGTGCGTTTGAATGCGAAAACCATATAACATATGTGTGTGCCTCCTCTTCGGATTGAGCCGATATATTGATGGAAGAACTAATCCTGACAGAAGAACTACAAAATTTATGGGATGCCCCGGCATGCGAGGAGCCGAGAAACCCTCAACCTCCGGTCCTAATAGTACCCCAAATTAACATGGGTTGTCCATTCCTCGCTATATCATGGGTAAGATTAATTTGTGCTTCAATAAAAATATCAAACAGTACGGTGACCAAATGTTATTATTTTTAGGTGTAAAATCCTGATCGACAGACAGTCAACACGCCACTCGTAGGAGGATTATTGTACTTTCTCTCATTTTCATAGCTCTAGTGTGGCTCATTTTGTACCATGATTTCAGGGATAAAATCAGCGTGACTTCTAGATCGTAAAACCAGTCACCACCCCCTAGAAAAACAACAACCAGTCGACCAGCAACAAAAAGACCGTCCCATCCTCCATTGCTGATGTGCAGTGGTGAACTGGTGACGTGTGATCGGCCTCCAGGTACATGCGATCTCGTCGATGGACGCACGGCCACATGGTCTGCACCCACCCATCGGGCGCACGCCCTAGCATACGGCCATGCGATCGAGTCCAGTGACCTTAGATACGAACGGCCCTGCCTTGTCCACATGCACACACGCACGCGCCGCAACCCGGCAAATTAAGATCGACCGCGCCGCATGATTGCATGCGATCCTTTTTGCGAAGCGAAGGGCGCAGATCTCCTCGTGTACATTACATGCATGCTCCGTCGTCCCCTTTGTAGTCCTCGTGTGAATCAGTGTATATATGCACCGTGTAGAGCGCGTGCATGGGGCACGCCTATCTCCGTCATGAGTTCATCCAGACGAAAGAGATAAAAGAGAACGAAAACATTTGCATGCATGCAGACGGCAGCAGCAGCAGGTAGCTAGCTACAGGGTCCTCGACGCGTCTAAGCAGCTGAAAAGATGGATCAGAGGCGTTACATCTTGGGAATTGGTGCCCGCGAAGCGGTAGGTGACAAAACCTAGCGGGTCTCCGGTCCAGACGACGAGTGCTCCTCCACCTCCTAACTACTCACGCTGAGCTATGGCTATCGTGTGAGAGACAGCGATGGGAGGGAGACGACGCGCGTCAGAGGAGAACCAAACCACGCATGATTCAGATCAGCAGATGCATGCAGCTAGCTCTAGCTTGCTGTCCCTGCCTGCGTCGCTCTGCCTATAATATTCCGAGTGCACATATACTTCTGGGACATGGTGGCAGATGGGGAACGGCAGGCCATGGTGGTGCATGGCGGGGGTGGCGATCGAGAGGGAGGCCGGCCGGCCAGCCAGTAGGAGTTGAAGCGTAGCCTGGACGGTTGCGTGCATGTGTCCGTCGTACATACATATGTGTGTGGAGACATCGTATGCACGCGCTGCGGCAACGTCTGCCTCCCGCAGAGGCGCAGAGGAAGGCAGGCAGGATCCGTCAGCTGCTCACATGATCCACCTGCAGGAGGCCATGCCGGCTTGGCCAAAGTTTTCAGGGTGGTTGCGTGCTGCGAGCTGTGAGTTGTCAGTGATGTAGGGGCAGCATATGAACATGACTTGTCCGAGACAGCTAGTCTGAGCTACAGAGTACAGAGTGCATGTAATGCAATGCAAATTCCCTTTCCACTTTTGGTATAACGTGTTTTATTTTTGAGCGGTCGTGCTGTTACATGGACGCACAAGGGGTTGGTTTGAGATTGAGATTACTGGAAGCATGTCAATCATATAGCCCACCAGCCACCAGTGAACACGGTTAACTAGTAGTTCGATCTGCAATTACGTACTACTACTACTACCGAGCATGTACTATCCAGACGAAGGCGCATCGGGTGATCACTTCGGATGCACCCCGTGTATCCTGCTCCGTATATCTACTCTCTATCTACAATGCTAAAAATAGAACATAATAAAAAAATAAAGAAATACTAAAAATTCTTAAAAAAATAAAACACCCGATCGTTAATCTGATGAACTATTTTATTATTATTAGTAGACCACAACCGATATAGCTTCATAACTGCACCTAAATAGATCACAGCTGATAGATCTTCATAACTGTACCTAAACAGATCACAGCCGATAGATCTTTATAACTGCACCTGAACAGATCATAGCCGATAGATCTTCATAACTATACCTAAACAAATAACAACCGATAGATCTTCATAACTGTACCTAAACAGATCACATCCGATAGATCATCATAACTATACCTAAATAGACGGCTTGGTACAACAACTAGCAAGCCAACTTGTGATTTGAACTTTTATTTCTTGTACTGATCTAAATTTAGGCCAGCTTGCGATTTGAACTCTTATTTCCTGTACTAATGTAATATCACGTGTACATGTAAAAACATAAAAATAATTAAATATATCACATCTGATAGATCATCATAATTGTACCTAAATAGACAGGCTCAGTACAGGCCGGCTCGCAATTTAAACTTTTATTCCCGTACTGATCTAATATCACGCGTATAGGTAAAAAATAAAAATAATTAAAATGTTTGCTGCGTAATTAGTACTGATCTAATATCTTACGTATAGGTAAAAAATAAAGATGATTAAAAATATTTCTCGCGTAATTAGTACTGATCTAATATCACGCATATGGGTAAAAATAAAAACAATTAAAAACGTTTGCTGCATAAGTACTGATCTAATATCATACGTACAGGTAAAAAAATAAAGATGATTAAAAACATTTCTCGCGCAATTAGTACTGATCTAATATCACGCGTACAGGTAAAACAATAAAGATAATTAAACATATCACATCCGATAGATCATCATAACTGTACCTAAATATACGGCTCGGTACAATGACTAGCAGGCTAGCTCACGATTTGAATTTTTATTTTCCATATTAGATGCATACAGGTAAAAAAAAAGATAATTAAAAAGTTTTCCCGTGCAATTGTGCGGGAAACCGTGCTAGTTGCTTTAAATTTCTAAAACAAGTCATTACATCGATATAACATGTAGTTATTATATCATAAATTTTAAATCCATGCTCGACCCATAGCGCCAAAAGACAAAATTCGGACAATGGATATGAATTTGACCCATTAAACTACTGATAGTGATTTTGTCTTTTTTATTTCTAGGATTTTAGATCGAATTTAATTTAAAATTTACAATATAATAAAATATGTTGTATCTATGTGATTATTTCTTAACAATTCATACATTTTATGAAATATGTTTCAAACTAGGAAGTACCTAGCTCAACGGGAACACGCTCCACACAGTCAGCTTGTGCGCCAGACGCAGACAGTCAACTGACGTGGCATCCTGCGTTCCCCTGTCACTGTCAGTGGGACCCGGTATATACCGTCCCAAACAAGTGAACAAGCACAGCCCTGGAATAGCCGCTCGTCCTGTTCAGACATCAGAGGCAGGCCCAAGTACGGACCGATCCGATCCATGGGACCATAACACTACTACTACATGTGCATCAATGCATGTGGTCACTCACAGGCAACGGTCCAGGCCAGGCCACAGGATGCATGACCCGGGCGCGAGACCTGATCAGACCCGTGCTGCGCTGACATGCATGCACGGCCATGCACCACGGCGCCACCCCCGATTCCCGCCGTACCACCGCCGAGTCACGCACCGGCCGGCTGGCCGGCCCGGCCCCGGACGCCGGCTCGATCGAGTAATTAAGAAGAGGCCGCGCCGCACAGGCAACCAGGCAGGCAGGCAGGCAGGCAGGCAGTTCGTCGCAGGGGCGCCACTGTGCTCGCAGCAGAACGCGCCATGCGCCGCTCCGTGGCGCGCACCTGCTGCCTGCGGTGGCGCGCGCACTGGCCGGCCAAGTTGGCCGCGTTTGAGGAGACGCGGCACAGGCACTACACGAGACATACACCACTAGCTCCGTCCGGGCCGTGTCATGCATGGGCATGGGCGTCTGCTAATCGCTGCAGGACAATTCTGGGGCTTAGCTACCACTGTACGTGTATTGTGTGCGAGCGGTGGTATCTACTCTACTGTGCGTGTCCTTGCTGGTTAGTACAACCAAATTGATTAAATTTCAAAGTGGCCTGTCCCACAGAGAGAGAGAGAGAGATAGAGAGATTTCTGCTGGAAAAAGGAAGAGGGAAGACGGTGACAACACTGTAAAAAAGGGGTCGGACCGGAGATTTCTATTTCTATTCCTGGCAGGCTTTCGTTTTGTGAGACATTTTCTCTTTTAAATTTTACTATATACTTGCGTTGCAAATCAAACAATTCAGCGAAAATTCCAGAAATTTACATGCATGGAATGCTGGGTACTGTGAGACCGGCGTTCGGCATGTATTGTACTAGAGCAAACCTGGGTAGATGAATCAGACCAGTCGGAGCACCTAGGTTGTAATACATTTCTCGGTCCGGGTCCTGGCCCCAAAGTCACACTCAGGCTAGCCAAAAGACCTCAATGTACCGTTGCCAGAAAATTTAACTGGTCTCCTGGTTAGAATTAGATAGCCATGAGGTACTTACGGTAATTCGGTAAAGATTCTGGCTTGGGCCGGGGGGCCGCTGGCTACGGCTAATTTCCTGACGTCCTGAATCATGTCTAGCTAACACTGCGATGCTTCCAGCGAAAATTGCGCCCACGGCAGCGTCTCAGTTTTCACCACAGTAATCTCTGAGAACGAAGAGAGCGCGAGTACCGGGAAGCAGTAATTATTTACTCGTGCAAGAACAGTGCGCAGCAGATTTGGGCGCCCCCACGAAGGCTACTACTACTTCTCCATGGACTGGAGAGCCAGCCAGCTTCGACAGCAACCCCATCCTCCAGGTGAAGGAGCCGAGGGCACATGACATATTCCATTGTTGTCTCTATTCTCTCCTCATGATTGCAATAATTTCCTCTTGCCTCGCCTACTGGCTACTACTGCTACTCGCCTCTCCAAAATATTAATGCCGAATAAACGAATCCGTCCCCACGACCGCATCAAACCGCTCCTCTTTACAAACGAATCTATGCAATATGCCAATATGTATTGACGAGTTACTACATGCAAAGGCATGGTAATTAAAGCGAGCAACCATATGTGTGAGTGTGATACATGAACATGCACTCGCCCAATGGCACATGATGCATTTCATATGCATGCATGCATGTGTTATGGGATGAGAAGAGGAAAAGATTAGTGACTGGACAAAGAAAGGTTATATCGTACAACGTACATGGATAATGGAGAGAGAGAGAGAGAGCCTCAGGGCAAGGTGATGAGCAGTACGTGGACGGGAGGGCGACAAGTCCATGAGCGTTAAGCTGTGTGTTCCAGGGGATCATGATTAGTCATTTGCATGTATCGGCTGGGCGTCGTCGTCCCACCTTCTCTGCTTGCTTGTCACTTCCCATCCCACCAACGAGGCCTAGTAACAGGTGTGCTGCTGTCCCCATGTTCCTCCCTGCCGACTCGTGCCTCCGTTCCAGCAATCATGCTATCGCCAAAAGGAACCAGCTCCAACGAGCGGAACAGGGAGAGCGTGTGTGGGAGAGAGCACCAACAAACGTACGGCGACATGTTTCGCCCTGCAATATTTGTGGCTAAGTAGGCCTATACTTATCATGGAATTATCCATTCGTTAAATTTGTTCTGTTTAGTTAACATGCATGGTATACATAGCTACAGTGAAAATAACACGGTATATATAACTCTACAAAATGTATTTATAGGACTGAGGTCGGATAGAGAACATGCATGTTAAACAGTAGTACGAAAATTCTCTGTCTCGCAACTTAGCAACAGCACACGGTATGCACCGCCTTTTCGTCGCCACCCATCATCATTCGTCTCAAGGTGCGTGCTGATAGCTTAGCCTTCCCGGACATGGAGGTATTCGATTGCTAGGGTGAAAACAATGTATGATGAAGACAACACAAGCGGGAAGACAGCACTTTCGGTCCAGTCTAATCCAATCCAAACATCCAATCCATCGGTTCCAAAAAGCCACATCCAATCCAAACATACAACTCTCTCTCTCTCTCTCTCTCTCTGGCCAGCCTTTTCTTTCTTTCGTCTCACCCCCATCGATCTTTCACGCAAGGCACCGCGACACATCTGCGTGCGAGCCTAGCTACGGGCTAAAGCTAAAGAAACACCCCCCAAAGTTGGCAGATCCGATGCCGCCTGCCCCCGGCCCGGGAGAACGGGCACGTTGGGTCCGGGTGCAGGTGTTTGTGGGCTCGGGCGTCCAACCGGGAGCAAGAGGCATGGTCACTCTCGTCTTCCTCGAGCTGTGTTGACTCTTATTGCTTTTTGCTTCATATATCAGTCGTACACGTATACATGCACCTTGTTTGGACGGATGAATTCTTTTTCTTTCCTTTCTGTGTGTTAGAAAACTCAGCAACGCGACTGGCCATTCAGAGAGCTTAATTGGTTAGGTGGACGCATGGATGATAACTTCATCTAATAGTTCTGTATTGGTTTTAGGATCAACCAACCAAATAACATTCCCCGCAGTGATAATGTGAACCTGGCAGCTCCTCACGCTGACCGAAGCTGGCAAGTTCATTCATTTTATCTATATATCATGTAAAGCTTAAAACTTGCTGCATTAAGTAGCTGTCTATGACCATGCTGGTTTTTATATATGGGTGGTGCTAGCCTCAACCGTTGTGGAAGTTTTGATGTTCTATGGCAAGATAGGGTGACAATACAATATTATTTTTTATTGTGTTGTTACTCAGTTTTGTTGGAGAGTGGTTCGTATAGCATTTAATCTTACTCCGCCTCGTAATGTTGCTCAGATGGTGGGACATTGGTATTTAAAAATCGATGCAAACATACGAGACTGGGTGTTAATTGACGCCGTGGCACCTTGTTCGGCTATTTGGTTATGCCATAATGATGTAATTTTTGACAGAATTTTTTTTATCAATCAAATCAGGTGATGTTCTTGTGTGGATTCTTTCTTCGTATTTGGGCACCTTTGCAGCAGGATGAACAATCCATGGAGGATGGGAGCAACGTATTAAAAATGATGGTGCTTTAGTTATTCTCATCTAGTGCTTGGAGGCAATGGCTGTAGCTTGGTGACGGAGATGCACCATAGTCGTTGTTTTTCTTTTACACTTCATGTATTTAATATGGTTTCAGTCTGTGTTTCCAAAACCTTATGTAGTTGTGTTGGCTAAACTTTCTAATAATCAATTATAGGCTACGTGTTTAGATGCAGAGGCTAAAAGTAATATAATTACTCCGTTATCTAAAAATTGGCAAGATGGGGTGAAAGTGGAGCTGATATGGACGGCAGGACAGGTAAATGATCTACCTGCGTTTTCAGTTTTCTTCTACCGGATACGGGGACGAGTTCGAGTATCCTAGATACAAATATAGATATGAGTAGTGCCAGATAATAATGAGCAGCAAATACAACGCGAACACTCATATGATTTAGCATATTTGTTGAAAAAGAGAAGGCACTTAAACCATGGACATAAAAAACAACAAACACGGTGCGTGCAGGTAGGGGGGTGGTCGGGTAGCCGGTAGCGTATGTTGACGGGATGGCGGTGGTGAATGGGATTGGTACCTTGTGCTGAATGACTTTGGTGAATGCTAATTGCTACTTTTTAGTGTCATCAATCCATGATGGGCCAATTCCAAACAACTGAATCAAGTATGTATTGATTCATTGTATGGATACCCGTATTAGTTTTATTTGGATACCCGTTTCTGTATCGGTATCCACCAGAAATCACACTTCTATGTCGTTTCCATATCCGCAGCGAAGTATCCGTTTCCATTCAAATGCTGTCAGAGAAAAATCCGTATGCAGAGCTATCCGTTTCGGTTTGTGACCAGATCGGATGGAAAATATCATGTCCATTTTCACCCCTTGGCCTCCCCTACGTCCACACTGAGAGAGATCAACTTAGTTTCAACTTGTATCACAAGAAGCTAGTTCAAGAGATATTGTGCCTTGTCAGCCCGAGTACCATGCGCCAAGCGCCTGTTCTCCAAAATCTGCAAAGCGATGCACCAGTATGGCCTGACGCCAGTCTCTTGGCGGTTCCGCCGCTCACTCACCAATCAAGCTTGTCGTAGGTACGAGCCTAGACAGTAGATTTGTGGCACCCCCGGTCGGCTACAGCGACCGCCGGGCGTGCGGGGGACAAACGAGCGAGAGCCAACATGCGCGAGACAGTCGACGACGCAAAACGGTATTCGTGTTAGGGCATGAAATGAGAGCTTTCAAATGGGGGAAATGGAAAAGGGATCCCCTTCTCTCTACTCCCTGGGGGGTATTTATAGGTTTTGAGAAAGGAGTATGCGAGATTACAATTATGCCCTCCGGGCAATAACACGCCATCGGGGGCATTTTGGTCTTTTTACAGGAATCTTTATGGAATATTCGAATACTCTAATACTTTAATATCCTAATACTCGCTACTATGACGACATGTTTTCCTTGACGACGGGGCGAAGCGCAACCTCGACGTCCGTCGGGACGGGGCGCGGCCCTGACGTCCGCCGGGACGGGGCAAGGCCTTGACGTCCGCCGGGACGGGGCGCGGCCCTGACATTCGCTGGGACGGAGCTCAGCCTTGACGCCCGCTGAGATGGAGCGTGGCTTCGACGTCGTCGGTGATGCCCGCGGAATTTGTTGATGCCATCGGAGGTTATTGATGCCGGGTGAACTAGGTCGACGCAGGGAGGAGGTCTTGACGTTGTCAGGGGGGAGCCCGTCAGTTCGGGTAGCGCGGGGACCCTTCCCCCAACAGTAGCCCCTTGCCGGTTTGGGCGGTCGAGCGACGCCCGTCCGAGTCGGCGCACCAATTTCGAGGGGTTGGCGCGCAGGCCGGACTGACGACTTCTCCCACCCTTTTTTTTCATTTTCTCCTCTTTTCTTTTTCTTCTTCTTCTTTTGTATAATTATCCCCGGGGGGTGCGGGGGGCGGAGCCCCCCGCGGGCCAGATTTTCTCCCCCTTTTTTTTTCTTTCTTCTTTTTCTTCTTCCCTTTTTCTTTTCTTCTTTTTCCTTTTCTTCTTTCTTTTTCTTCTTTCTTCCTCTCCTTTTCTTCTTTCTTTTTCTTCTTTCTTCCTCTCCTTTTCTTCTTCTCCTTCCTTTTCTTTCTTCTCTCTTCTTTTTTCTACCAGGCGCCTCCCCAACCCTAATGGGCCAAGGCCCAACTTGCCTAGGTCGGTGGGGGTGGGGGTGTTATCCACCCCGCCGCCACCCCCAACCTCACTCCCATTTCCCCTGCTGCTGCTTGCTCACAGCCGCACGCCCAAGTCCATGCCGTCCTCCCCTGCTCATGCCGCCCCGCCTCCGGACACTCCCCCGCCGCCGCCGCTGCCTTCCACCCCCGCGGCCCCAGCCGGTGCAGCTCCCGCCGCCGCCGCTGCTCTAGGGCCGCCGCTGCGCTAGGGGCCGGCGCCCGGGGAGCCTCGCCGCCGCCGCCGCGGTAGAGGCTGCCGCCGCCCGGGGAGCCTCGCCGCCGCCGCCGCGGTAAGGGCTGCCGCCGCCCGGGGAGCCGCCTCCGCCTCCCTTTTTTCCGCCGCCGCCTGACTCCCCTCCCCGCCTACAGCCGCTCGGGTCGTCCGCCCCCAGCGCGGCTGCCGCGCCGCCGCCCCGGGTCCGCCGTCCCAAGCCGCCACCTCCCGCCGTGTGCTAGGGGCCGCCGCACCCCGGGTCCACCGCCCCCCGGGTCTGCCGCCTTACGCGGCCACGCCGCCGGCCGCCCCAGCGAGGGCCACCTGTGCCGAGGCTGCCCGGATCCACCTCCCTCTGGTCCACATCAACATCGCCGACGTCTCCTCCAATGAGCGGAGGTCGTGCTGGTGCTGTTCCGGCGAGGAGGAAGAGGAAGTGCGTGAAGCGGCAAGAACTCGCGCCACTTCGTCCCCGTTGTCCCTCTTTCCAGTCCGTCGAGCCGGCGTTGATTCTCCTCCTTCCCCAAGACCGGATCGAGCTCCTCTAGACTTCCCTCCCTAGCGTCAACTACACCTCTGGAGAACCTTCCCTGGCATGAAGCTCTCAGGTACTGGTTCCTCCCCCTTGTTCACCGCTTAATGCACCACCCCAGGTCCAATGCCGCCGCCGCTAGAGGGCCCGCGCCGCCACCGGAGATGCCTTCACCGTCGTCCAGGCCGGTAGGAGTGAGCTGCAGGAGCACCGCCTCCGGCTACCTTCGCCGCTGCCTCTGGAGCTGCGGCCACCGCCGCCCGAGCCGACGGAGGTGGGGGCGAGGAGCAGGTGCACCGCCGTCGGCCGCAGTTGCGGCTGTCTCGCCGTGGGATATTCCCGCTCGAGCCGACTGGACCGAGGGTGCCCGCGCACGTCGTGGCACTGCCGCCTTCCACCGGTCATCAAGGGTAACCGTTCCTGCTCGCAATCGGCTTGGTACATACGCATACGTGCGAACCTATTTTAGCCTTCACGCTTGGTCACTTCCAGATGTCACTCTCCCAATTGAATCAAGATTTATTCCTCAACGTTAGAGTAGAAAGGAAGGTCCGTTTGGGTTATGTGGTGTTCTGGGATGTATGAGATGAGTGTGCATATGTAAATTGAACTGCTATCGTACACTGTATCCCTCGTATGGAATGTGCCGTGTGGTTTGTACATAGACACTGGACTATTACTGCATGTATTTTTTGTTATTGTCATATATCTCGTAAGCATCATGCTCTGTATATGGAATTCGGAGTGCTATGCGCTGCGTCCGAAGCCTTCTTTTCTCAATAGGATGCCATGTTCGCATATTCCATGTCTTCTTTTCCCTTCGGTAGTGTTAGTAATGCCATGCTGTCATGTACCACGCTCTCGTTGCCATGCTTGCATTATCTGCTCATTGTGGTGCGCGTGACGTACTGGGCATCGGGTTGTGGTAGTCGTAGCAGCGTTGCGGCGCGAGGGGAAGCCCTCTCGCCGCGTGTCTGATGTATGAGATGGACTGGATGTATAGTGAATTGCCACCGCGTTTCTCTCTTATGCGTCATGCGCGGGTAGTGTGCAGATGTCGAGTTGTCACAGCGTGTACTTATTTTGAACAATGGACTGCTGCTGTACTTTTTTCCTTATCGTGTATGAGGTGTGTCCGGTGTACGTGCCGTCATCGCATGCTTAGGCGCTTTTCTCTTTTTCCCGCTCTTTGACATGTTTGCATAGGTTGAGCTGAGCGATGTGGGCTCATTCGTCGTTGATACGTCTGTGCATGGCCACGCTCCCCTCTTTTAGCATGATTGACGAGGTTGTGCTCGTGTATGCCATTATGTTGTGTTTGCATATACTCTAGCCGCTGGGTTCGATGCATTCCACAGGATGACTCCTCTTATTGCTGCCTTGGGTTGATTTTTTGCACAGGAACATTGCAAATTGGGTGACTTCTGTGCCTGCAGGGGTACACAGAACGAGCACGGGCGACGCGTGGGAGGCGGCGACGACGAGCGGACGCATGCGAATGAACGCGCGCGGCGACGACCTGACGAACGCAAGCGCGGCGACGAGCCGGCATGCGCGAGCGTAGGGGAGCAGTTTGCAACCTGGACGTCACGTTGGATGCCGTGACGGGGTATTTGGGTGGCGTAGCTCCTTGTGCCACGACGGAGCGCTGCGATCGGCGTCGCGACGGAGATGCCTCGACGGATGCCGCGTTGGACAACGTGACGAAGACGCCATGACAGAGCGACGAGTTGGACGCCGTGACAGAGACGCCTTGACGGAGCGACGAGGTTGACGACGCGACAGAGACGCCTCGACGAAGCGCTGCGGTCGCTGCTCGCATCCCGGTTGCCCGCCTCGTCACCCCGCTCCCCACCGTCCTTGCGACGCTGTAAGGGAGCGCTGGTGCGTGACGCTGTTGCACGCCGTGGGTCGCGGGGGCAACGTCGGAGCACTACGCTGGACGCCATGTTGGACACCGTGACGGAGACGCCTCGACGGAGCGCCGCGGTCGCCGCTCGCACCCCGGTTACCCGCCTCGCCACCCCGCTCCCCCACCGTCCTTGCGACGCTGTAAGGGAGCGCTGGTGCGTGACGCTGTTGCACGCCGTGGGTCGTGGGGGCAACGTCGGAGCACTACGCTGGATGCCACGTTGGACGCCGTGACGGAGACGCCTCGACGGAGCGCCGCGGTCGCCGCTCGCACCCCCGTTGCCCGCCTCGCCACCCCGCTCCCCCACCGTCCTTGCGACGCTGTAAGGGAGCGCTGGTGCGTGACGCTGTTGCACGCCGTGGGTCGCGGGGGCAACGTCGGAGCACTACGTTGGACGCCACGTTGGACGCCGTGACGGAGACGCCTCGACGGAGCGCCGCGGTCGCCGCTCGCACCCCGGTTGCCCGCCTCGCCACCCCGCTCCCCCACCGTCCTTGCGATGCTGTAAGGGAGCGCTGGTGCATGACGCTGTTGCACGCCGTGGGTCGCGGGGACGGCGTCAGAGCACTATGCTAGATGCTGCGTTGGACGCCGCGACGAGGTACTTGGGCGGCGTAGCTCTTTGCGCCACGACGGAGCGCCGCGGTCGACGCCGTGACGGAGTGTGGGTGGCACAGCCCCTTGCGCCACGACGGAGTGCCATGCTGGATGGCGCGTCGGACGCCGTGACGGAGACACCACGACAGAGCGACGAGGTCGACGACGCGATGGAGACGCCTCGACGAAGCGCCGCGGTCACTGCTCGCACCCCGGTGGCCCGCCTCGCCACCCCGCTCCCCCACCGTCCTTGCGACGCTGTAAGGGAGCGCTGGTGCGTGACGCTGTTGCACGCCGTGGGTCGCGGGGACGGCGTCAGAGCACTACGCTGGACGCTGCGTTGGACGCCGTGACGGAGACGCCACGACAGAGCGACGAGGTCGATGACGCGGCGGAGATGTCTTGACAGAGCGCCGCGATCGCCGCTCGCACCCCGGTTGCCTGCCTCGCCACCCCGCTCCCCCACCGTCCTTGCGACGCTGTAAGGGAGCGCTGGTGCGTGACGCTGTTGCACGCCGTGGGTCGCGGGGACGGCGTCAGAGCACTACGCTGGACGCTACGTTGGACGCCGTGACGGAGACGCCACGACAGAGCGACGAGGTCGATGACGCGGCGGAGATATCTTGACGGAGCGCCGCGATCGCCGCTCGCACCCCGGTTGCCTGCCTCGCCACCCCGCTCCCCCACCGTCCTTGCGACGCTGTAAGGGAGCGCTGGTGCGTGATGCTGTTGCACGCCGTGGGTCGCGGGGACGGCGTCGGAGCGCTACGCTGGACGCCGCGTTGGACACCGCGACGGGTACTTGTGTGGCGTAGCCCCTTGCGCCACGACGGAGCGCCATGCTGGATGCCGCATTGGACACCGTGGTGGAGATGCCACGACGGGGCACGCGCAGGGTGCGCAGAGCTTCCTGCTGGGGTGCGCGCAGGGTGTACGCGGAGCCTCCTGCAGAGGTACGCGTAGGGTGAGCGCAGGGTGCGCATGGAGCCTCTGCAGGGGTGCGCGCAGGGTGTGCGCAGGGCATCCTGCGGGGGTGTGCACAGGGGCGATACATAGCCATGCGTCGGGGAGGTGGTGCATGGAGTGAAGGTTGTCCCGACACTGCGACGGAGATGTTCTTCAACGCCGCGGTGAGGGGATACTCTACACCGTGCAGAGCGTGCTCTACCCCGCGTCGGAGTGAAGGTTGTCCCGACACGGCGACGGAGACGTCGCCTAAGACGGGACAATAGCGCACGTCGCCCCGGTTGACGGGTCATATCGCAGCTCTTCGTCCTTAGGAGAGAACCTCAGCTCTCATCTGCGTCGGCGGAGCATGTCAATGCTGAGGAACATGTCGACCTCGGCGGAGCATGTTCGTGACGGCGAAGTGTGTCGGCGCCAAGGAGCGCGTCTATGCCGGACGGAAGACGCCGACGCTGGGCAGAGTGTCAACGCTGCGCGAGGCGTGTTGACACCGTGCTAGGCATGTCGATGTCGAGCAGAGTGATGACGCCTGGCGGTTTGGCTTTGTTTCTGGGGGAGCCCCTTGTCCAGGTGGTGCCGAGCGCGGAAGGTGTCGAGGCACACACGGACCGTGCCCGGGGAGGGCGTTGATGCGCATGTGGTACTTTGCCCGCGGATGGTGTTGGAGCGTGCTGCGGTAGCTTGCCGAGACGTCTGTGGTGTCGCCTGCAAGGTGTGTGCCCTTTTTGCGTGAATTTTGACGCGGCGTGCTCCGGTGGGATTATTAGGCTATCGTGTCGGAGGAGATAGTGTGTTGCGAGGTGTGCAGTACCCAGCCTACCGACGGAAAAACCTAGCGCTCGAGGACATGGCTGAGAGCGCTTGTGGCCTTCCGCAGCCACAAACTTTCAAGGCCTGATGGCGTAGCAAGGAGGGCATTGATGTTTCACCGTTGCACGACTTCCGGATCGACATCGCGGGGAGCTTTCGTCGCGCGACCCCGGAGGGAAGGGACACTCTATCCCGGACGGAGGGGGCTCGACATCGCGGGGAGCTTTCGTCGCGCGACCCCGGAGGGAAGGGACGCTCTATCCCGGACGGAGGGGGCTCGACATCGCGGGGAGCTTTCGTCGCGCGACCCCGGAGGGAAGGGACGCTCTATCCCGGACGGAGGGGGCTCGACATCGCGGGGAGCTTTCGTCGCGCGACCCCGGAGGGAAGGGACACTACCCCGGACGGAGATGGCTCGGACGTCGCGGGGAGCTTATCGTCGCGCGACCCCGGAGGGAAGGGACACTCTATCCCGGACGGAGGGGGCTCGACATCGCGGGGAGCTTGCATCGCGCGACCCCGGAGGGAAGGGACGCTCTATCCCGGACGGAGGGGGCTCAATATCGCGGGGAGCTTTCGTCGCGCGACCCCGGAGGGAAGGGACACTACCCCGGACGGAGATGGCTCGGACGTCGCGGGGAGCTTATCGTCGCGCGACCCCGGAGGGAAGGGACACTCTATCCCGGACGGAGGGGGCTCGACATCGCGGGGAGCTTTCGTCGCGTGACCCCGGAGGGAAGGGACACTACCCCGGACGGAGATGGCTCGGACGTCGCGGGGAGCTTATCGTCGCGCGACCCCGGAGGGAAGGGACACTCTATCCCGGACGGAGATGGCTCGGACGTCGCGGGGAGCTTATCGTCGCACGACCCCAGAGGGAAGGGACACTATCCCGGACGGAGATGATTGAACCCTGTCACGCTTGATGCCATGTTGACGAGCCCCTGATGTCGTCGAGGACGGGCATGGAAGCCGCCAAGTCCAAGAGCGCGCGTGATGGCGACGTCAACGACGAGCCCCTGCTGCCGCCGAGGGCAGGCGCCGCGGACGCCAAGCCCGAGAGCGCGGACGAGGGCGACGTTGATGACGAGTGCGGCGCGGCGGACGCGTGTGGCGGACGAACACGGCGGAAGACCGCAGCGCGGTGGACGCGTGCGGCGGATGAGCGCGACGGACGAGCGCAGTACGACGGACACGCGCGGCGGAAGACCTTGTCGCGGCGGGCGCGCGCGGCGGAAGACCTTGTCGCGGCGGATGAGTGCGACGGACGCGCGCGGCACGGTGGATGTGTGCGGCGGACGAGCGCAGCACGGCTGAGGCGTGCGGCGGACGTGCGCGGCACGGCGGACGCATACGGCAGATGAGCGCGGCGGACGAGCGCGGCACGGCTGAGGCGTGCGGCGGATGTGCGCGGCACGGCGGACGCATACGGCAGATGAGCGCGGCGGACGAGCGCGGCGCGGCGGAAGACCTTGTCGCGGCGGGCGCACGCGGCGGATGCGTGCGGCACGGTTGAGGCATGCGGCGGACGTGCGCGGCACGGCGGACGCATACGGCAGATGAGCGCGGCGGACGAGCGCGGCACGGCTGAGGCGTGCGGCGGATGTGCGCGGCACGGCGGACGCATACGGCAGATGAGCGCGGCGGACGAGCGCGGCGCGGCGGAAGACCTTGTCGCGGCGGGCGCGCGCGGCGGATGCGTGCGGCACGGCTGAGGCATGCGGCGGACGAGCGCGGCAGAGGTGCATGATGGACGATGGCGATGTCAACGTCAAGCCCCTGGTGTCGCTCCGTTTCGACGCGTGCTTCAGAGTTTACCACGTCGATCGCAGCCGCGGGGAGTCCAACAGCGCAGACGTCGGTTGATGAGTAGTCGGCTCGGAGGTTAGCGGCCGACGGGTCGTTGACGCGGGCACCACTAAGCTCCTTCGTGATGTCAGCGATGAGCATCGCCGAGGGCGATGACAATGACAAGCCCCTACTGTCAGCCGTGCCTGTGGTGAGGCCGCGTGCATCGCTGTTGCTGACGTCGTTCTCGAGCTTCTCCTCGACGTCATCCTAATTGACATGACTTCTTGCCCGTGTCCCCACGGTCGGCGCCAACTGTCGTAGGTACGAGCCTAGACAATAGATTTGTGGCACCCCCGGTCGGCTACAGCGACCGCCGGGCGTGCGGGGGGACAAACGAGCGAGAGCCAACATGCGCGAGACAGTCGACGACGTAAAACGGTATTCGTGTTAGGGCATGAAATGAGAGCTTTCAAATGGGGGAAATGGAAAAGGGATCCCCTTCTCTCTACTCCCTGGGGGGTATTTATAGGTTTTGAGAAAAAAGTATGCGAGATTACAATTATGCCCTCCGGGCAATAACACGCCATCGGGGGCATTTTGGTCTTTTTACAGGAATCTTTATGGAATATTCGAATACTCTAATACTTTAATATCCTAATACTCGCTACTATGACGACATGTTTTCCTTGACGACGGGGCGAAGCGCAACCTCGACGTCCGTCGGGACGGGGCGCGGCCCTGACGTCCGCTGGGACGGGGCAAGGCCTTGACGTCCGCCGGGACGGGGCGCGGCCCTGACGTCCGCCGGGACGGGGCAAGGCCTTGACGTCCGCCGGGACGGGGCGCGGCCCCGACATTCGCTGGGACGGAGCTCAGCCTTGACGCCCGCTGAGATGGAGCGTGGCTTCGACGTCGTCGGTGATGCCCGCGGAATTTGTTGATGCCATCGGAGGTTATTGATGCCGGGTGAACTAGGTCGACACAGGGAGGAGGTCTTGACGTTGTCAGGGGGGAGCCCGTCAGTTCGGGTAGCGCGGAGATCCTTCCCCCAACAAAGCTAATCTGGTGCTCGGCAAAGGTCAGATCCAGCCAGCCGCCACAAGCTCACGGGCGCTTCGTTCGCTGCCCGCCCGTGCCGGCGATGCAGACGACGATGCCGCTAGCCGGACGGGTCGACCGCAGTGCGCATGCTCTGTGGAATGCAAGAGGCCTTCGGGCACCGCTTCGCCGCAAGGCTGACTCTTTTCCAAACGAGATTTCCAACAGCTTGCGGGCCTATTCGCGTCAGCAGTTCAGTATGTTGGAGAGGCCGTTGCTCCTCAGCCTAGACGTAACGTCCTCGCATGCCACGGAGGTGATTTTAAACCCTTCTGTAGATTATACCTAAAGTAGCTAACAAAATAATAAAATATGTACATATGATTCAACCAAATAGGACTATCACAATCCACGCTAAAGCAGACAAAAGGTTTACAACATTTCCTCTCTTGCACTGTTCTGATCTCAATTATTTATTACAGTTACATTGAACTAGTTAACGAAAACCATGCTCTGCTGTGCTTCTGCTGTTGACCCAGAATCTCAGATGTCCCAGTTGTAAAACGGTCGATGACCAAGGCCAAACATGGCAAATTAATAACTTCCACGAGCGGAACATCAAACTACTGTTTTGGCAAACAACTGCAACAGCAGACCAGAACCGAGTGCACCCTGACATAGTGACATAGCCACCACAACATGCTAGAATTAAGTAGATAATATGTAATACTACAAATATGGTATCAATTGTCATGAGATTAGTGGCTTAGCGCCATGGATACAGAAATGATGCTATATTTATAAAATTTACGGCATCAGCAAAGACTGTAAGGTACAGTACAAGAGCAAACACTCATCGAGGAGCTAATAGCACGAAGAACTGCATCAGATCAACCTTGGTTAAGAGATTCACATCACTCAAATCAGAGGCTATACATACATGAGGTCAAGTCAGAACTCAGAATGCTGTGCATGGATTTCTCTTAAAGCTAGATGAGCATTCCTGCTGGGTAGAAATTGCTGAGGTGCAGACCCTACTCCTTTTGGGCTCTGATATCCTAACTTGTGTTATTGCTGCAGTCAATGCATCGACCATACCACATTCATCCTGCTCAACATCAGAGTGGTTACTTGATGATTCTGAAGATGAACACTGACAATCTGACCTAATTCTCTCCCAACGAATCCTGGGCATGGTAGTTTTGTTACCATGCCACAGATTAGAAAATTTAGCCTTCAAAGGGCATTCTGCGTACAATAGAATCCAAGGATGCCCTGTAATCCACATCATTAGAAGATCAGAATCATAACAAACAGAAGTTATGTCAAAAAGATGTTTGAACTTACTAAGAACTCCATCAGCATCTAATCTTGAGGAGACATCTCGATGAAGCATTCGGGTAATAAGATCACGGGCAAGAACAGATACTGATCCCCATTGAGCACTGTGAAAATCAAGTTCAACTGTTTTTACAGCCTCAAAGACAGCTTCTACAGAGCCCCCTTGAAATGGAAGAGTGGCCATCAGTAACACATGTAGAAGCACCCCAGCAGCCCATATATCTACTTTTTCTGAATAATTCCCTCGCAGAACCTCAGGTGCCACATATGCTGGGCTCCCTGCGACACCAGACAGTTTTTGACCTGCTCAAAGTGGAGTCAACACATTAGCATACATAGAATCTGATGCCCACAAATAATCTAATTAAAGGCCATCATATGTTTTTTTGCAAGTTCTTGTTCCAGATATCAAAATCATGGTTACTAGATACCAGATGAATGAAGTGTATCTCAATATGACACCACGAGATATGGAAAGAATCAATTTAGTGCGCTGAATCACTTCCATAGTTTCAAAAATAAAATCCATCGTAAAACAAGCAAACCTGCTCTTACTTGTGAAAAAAAATGCAAGACATGTTGCCACTTCCTGGCAAAGCAATGATTTCTGGCCAGAAAATGGCTTATGCGCTCAATAGCAGATTCTTGGCCCCACGGACTAGCTACAGATAGGCTTTTAAAGCGCAGACTGATGCCTTAAGACCACATGATGGATCTAGCAATAAACATGAACTGACTATCTCACCATTATGCTGTCATTCTACGACAATTGTCAACATCCAGATTCCATGGAAATAAGAACTAGCTTCTGATGCTCCCCAAACAAAAACTCGACTGCAAATATGAAATAGCACCAGGCTCCAACTCACTTGACAGACCTAACAAAACATTGACATAATCAATGAACACATGCTACTAACCAATGGCTTAAGAAATACAACTCGCATTCTTCAAATCCCTGCTTAAATGTACCAAAATGCTAGCAGCCATGGTAAAACATAGATGCAACTATTTTATAAGAGAATTCAATCTTCGGCATACTCCCATAAACCTATTGTGTCAACCCCCATCCATGTATAAGGCAGAGAAAAGAAATAGCTGCTAAGGCAAAATAATTCTTCCGAGCTGCAATTTTAAAATGTAATTACACAATAGTAATCTCTATGACACCACATGGATTCTTAGACATGATGAAATATTCCATTGCTCCATGAATTACAAAGCCCAACAATTTTGACAACAAATACTCACCAAACTCCAAACATATACACGATTAGGTCTTACTTGGCAATTTCTCCTGTTTGAATTCTCATGATAATTTCACTTGGAAAAGATTAGGTCTTAAATCGCATTTCGAAAGCTCTACATTGCCAAATCCAAGTTAAATTGTGATCCCAACATAGAGGATTCGACTTAAATCCAAACTACCGTCTATCCAAAGATCAATGTATGTGAAGTCTTCTACACTTCCAAGCTCGAAATTAGCAATCTTTGATGGTCGTTAGACGTTACCATTTGTGACCCGCACGGCCAGCCCAAAATCTGCAAGCTTCAACCTCCCGGCCTTGGTGAGCAAAACATTCTCCGGCTTAATGTCCCTATGCACGACTCCCATTTCATGGCAGTACTTCACGACGGCCATGAGCTCCCTGATCACATTGGAGGCGTGGCGCTCGGAGAGACTCCCCTCCCTCGCCACCTCGTCGAGGAGCCGCCCGCCGCGGCAGAGCTCCATGACGAGGTAGAACCTGTCGGTGTCCTCGAAGACGGCCCTGAGCGTGACGACGCCCGGGTGGCCGGAGAGGTGCTGCATGATCTCGACCTCTCGGTGCGCGGTCTCCCCACCGTTCTTGGGCAGCGACTTGCACGCGAACTCCTCGCCGCCCCCGCCGTTCTTGGCGCGGCAGAGCCGGACGGACCCGAACTTGCCCTCCCCGATCTCCTCGCCGAGGTCGTACTCGCTCTCTAGCCGCTTCCGCCGCCCCATCCGCGTGGCCGCGTCGACGCACCCCACCTTCCGCTTCACCCCGCGCCCCGCGCCCCCCGCCACCGCCGCCCCGCCGCTCGCCGGCGGCGCCGTCATCACCACGCCAGATGCGTCGGCGCAGCAGGGGTTCGGCCCCGACTCGCGGCAGGCGCGCTTACGGGACGCGGCATCTTGGAGGGACATGGCGGCGGAGCACGCGGCGGGCGCGCACTTGCGCTTCCGCGGCATCGACTCCATCCGGGGACTCCTGGATCCTATAGGCTGCCGATCTTGCGCCTAGTACGGTCGCGGGGCATGGCCCGGCGGCGGCGGCGGCGGCGGCGAGAGAGGGACGGATCGGGAGGCGGGCGGTGAACCGTAAGCGCGTGCGGGCTGCAGCTGCTGTGGTTTGGTGGTGCTGCGTCGGTGATGTGGCGTCGAGACGAAGCAAACGACAAAGGCTTTTTGGGGGCGCGGCAACGTGGCCGCGTGGCCGCGTGGTCGTATTGTACGGCGTAACTAAAGCCGCTCTATGTGTCACGCGAGAAAGTCACGCGGCCTTTTTTTTCCTTAGTCCAAAAAATTATTACTTCTAAACGGATCGAGTTTAAAACAATTGTTTAAAGTTACATATAATTTTTAAAATATATAACTACTAAATTAATCAGAATCAATGTTTAAAGTTATCAATTTAAAAATCACTATTTTTCAATCAAATGAGAAATAGACGCTCTCTTTTCCCTTTTTATTTTAGAGGAAAAAAGTAGCAGTTTTTATTTTTTGGAGTACGCAACAATTATATAGGCTATATTATGTGTCTTGGCCATGTGGCCCATGTCAGGCTAGAGTTCAATATTCACTTAGGGAACAAGCCGCCGATGATTTGTCACGTAGACCCACGAAGTGCATGCATCATTACGGTGTTTAGTGATGTCCTGTTGTTACGTTGTTCAAAACACCCCCAAGTCAGCCCCTAAGAAGACGTAAGAGTGCAGGCGAGAGTGGCTTGGGTTTTTGGGGTGGCTTGGTGGGTGCATGAGGAAAAACATATAGGATTTTAGTGCTATCTCTTGCCGCTGCGCTCCATTCCTCATCTTGTGACCTTTACCATCATTTCTCTCACCTTCCTCACTCACCTCAGTCCCTCCTCAAACAATCTATCCTTGAAACAATGTTCTTCTGCTTTCTCTTTTGCGAGGGTGGTTATCTTCATCATTTGCTTCCTCTTTTACGAGGGTGGTTATCTTTGTCATTTACTTGTGTTCATCATGGTCATAAGGATCTCATGATCCCCTCCTCTGCCCCCTCTCCCTGATCTTTCCGATGATTGTGTGTCGATTTGGATGTCTGATGACTATTTATTTTAAGTTTTTGTGTGGTTTTGGATGGATTAAAGATTAAGAGTTTGATTTGTACGCCTTAGTGTTATATCCTTGCTAGGGACATGTACAAAGATGACTTACTTTGCCATTTTCTACTATCATAATTCTCCCCTTAGTTTAGATGTCTTCTATTTTCAACAAATCAGAACCAACAGAAAGAGATATTTATTTATGTTTCACCGGAGTAAAACTACTATACTGCTAGTACTTTTTCTGCACAATTGACTGTCAAATCCTCAAGTTTTCACCACCATTTACATAATAGACTTAGGTCCTGTTTGGTTGGGCTTTTCAGCAGCTTTCTACTAGAAAAAGATGCAGCTCAACCAAACGGCTAGCTTTTCAGCAGTTTTTGCCAACGGCAATTGTGGGTTTTGTAGTGCAAATTCAGCTGTTTGGAAAAGTTATCTTCCCCCAGCTTTTTACAATGTGTTGAAGTTTCGCTGCTTATTTTCCAAAATGTTGTAGATGATTTGGATCAACCCAAAGCCATACGTTTACTTTACTACAGCCACAGTAGCTTTTCCAAACAGCTAGCCAACATCAGCTTTGTCAATAGCCACAGCCCAACCAACAGGCCCTTACGTTGAGCTTTAATTCCTCATGTATTGTACACCCAATTCCTACTTAACCTTGGGTCTACGGGCAAGTTTCCATTTAACCAATGATGTTTTCACTTCCTACTATTCCCTTGTCGAAAAAAGGATCTTTTGATTTTATCTATGTTTTCGAGAGTAGTTTGATAACATGTATGGCATATAGGTAGACTCGATTAACAAGGACCCCTTGCCGTCTATCCATGCCTTCTCTACAAATTTCCTCGAAAGCAACCCAACCGAGAATGTAAAAAGACAAAGCCAAAATCAGGTTACCCCGGTTATATTGCTGAGAACCGTACGTCGAGCGGGACTCGGATGCTGGTGGGCAGAGTGACAACATGTGAACTTTAACAACTGGTCTGGTCCCTCTCAATCATACAAAGTTTAGACCCATACACTGAGCATATACAAATAGAGTGATGTCACCTTTCTCTTAGTGAAGCCACATAGGATAAAGACTGACTTGAAAAAGAGAGAAGGTTGCCTTTCGTTATCTAAGAGATGATCCCTTCACGTTGAAGGGAAGTCTATTTTCTTCATTATATGAGATGTCATCACTTTTTAATCATCTTTTAATATGTTTGAATACATGCAGATATTAATCACTAGAGATGACTATAATAGATAACCTAGTATATAATAATATTATTACTATATATAAATAATGTGAAATCCAGAGAGGAAAGACAGACTTTCCTACCCTATACATGCTATTTCCGAGGCTTATTGTTTACCAGACAGTTGAATATGTGGGCGCATTGCAGGGCTCTCTGTTCATCTTCCAACACCATTAGCACCATACGATGTTATATATGGTCATATGGATGTCTCATGTGTGATAGTACGATACGTGTAAGTTGACCTACACTGCTATAAAATACTCAAATCAAACGTTTCATTCCAGACGGTTTCACGGAACCGTCATGGATGAAAGCAACCGAGACAGTCCTCCAAAGCACGTCATCTAGGAAAAGAGTTCCGCTCTTGAACCATCTCGGATAGGTTAACATCTCCGACGGTTGAAAATACGAACCATATGGGATAACATCCGAGATGGTTTAGAAAGTGAACTGTCTGGGATGTAAACCCATCCAAGACGGTTAATATAGGGTGTGTTTGGTTGCCTATGTTTCCCTATCCTACATC
The DNA here is from genome assembly GCA_019208055.1 of Stipa capillata. Taxonomy (NCBI): domain Eukaryota; kingdom Viridiplantae; phylum Streptophyta; class Magnoliopsida; order Poales; family Poaceae; genus Stipa; species Stipa capillata. Next base: position 270,615 of record JAGXJF010003204.1, on the reverse strand, counting down.
GTATCTAAGGCTAGATAGAAAGCTTGAGACTTGCAGCTCGGCTCGGGCTCGGTGAGGCTCGGCTCAAAGGCGCAACGAGCCGAGCCCGAGCCTCCTCCTTGGCGAGCCGTGCCAAAAAGCTCGTGAGCCGCTCATAGGCTCATTTGGGCTCGTTGCAAAAAATTTGGCATGACCTTTGCTAAAAATTAATAATTCACATGCATATATTGAACAATTATACAATTCACAAGCACATAAGGATGAACCTTTGTATAAACAATCGTGACTGAAGACATCACCGTTACTGTAGAACCTAGGGGGAGTTGTGTCTGAAGGGCTCATATGTCGTAGTGCTTCCCTAGGATTTAGATGATGAACATATTGCTTAGTCTTTATTGAGTTTGGAGTTATGCTTGAGTGTTGCAAGAATTTAAGCTTTTCAGAACATCCGGTTTTGTATCCGGAAGTTCTGTTTTGATCGGAACATTCGGTTTTCTATCCGGAACATCCAATCTAATCGGAACTTCCGATCCAGCTTTTGGATGTTCCAATCAAATTTCATGTTTGACCATGTGTTGATTGATGAACTCGAGTTTGGTCAATTTGTCTCGTGAAAATTGTCTAGAAATCCCAGTGTGTTTGGGTAGGTATATTGGTGGTTCTGAGATGTTGTGCTCATGGTTGAGCTTTTGTTCTGGGAATTGGAGCTTTTGTAGTTTGGGATAAATTGCAAAGTCCAAGAGTTTGGAGTTAAATTTTTTATCATTTTGTCTTGGTAAAAAATGATAGGATGAATTGTTTGGACTAACTTGGGTCAAGGAGAAAATCTTGTGCTTGCAACGCTTTGCTTGATCTATTGTGTGCAGGTGCGAGTTGGGTGCGGCGATGGTTCAGCCACGTGGAACCGGCATGAAGCTTGGAGGGCGGAGTTGCAATCAAGGAAATGGCAACGACATTGTGCGGCTTAAAAGCATGTACGTGGAGGATAAGGAAGCGGTTGGAGCCAAGTCGTGAAGACCAAGTTGAGTCTCGGGGGCGTTTTGGGAAAAGCGCCAAATCCACCAAGAAGCTTTTCAAGAAACCGCGGCGGAGGTGCCCGAGGAAGCGGTTTAGGGATTGCTTAGGGTGGAAGAAAAATTGGATAGTGGCTAAGCTAGCTAGATGCTTTGTGATGCGTGCTAGTTAGGTTAGGCCCATAGGGCATTAAGGCCCAAGTGGTGAGGGAGTTTGTCCCTTCCACTGTAAATAGGTGTCAAGGGGGTGCTTACCTCTTTGAGCCCCTTGTTATCACTTTAGAAACCCTAGGAGAGGGAGAGCTGTACTTTGAGGAGTACTTTACCTAGATGAGAGGCTTGTAAACACCAAGAAAACCCACGAAAATTCAATACAAAAATATTTCTTCAATCCCTATGCGTTCTTGAGCTATCTACTCCATGACTCTTTTTGATTTTTGTTTTCTTGCCTTCTTTGTGGTTTGATTCATGGTATGGCAAGTAAGTGATGGGGAGATCATCTCTAGACTGATCCCATCCAAGCATATCCAAAGATCAACCCTTTTTCTTCTTGATTTTGAGTTTTCTTGAAGAAAAAGACAAGAAATGGGGTTTTGAAATGGCGTCGTGAAGAGGTTTTGATTTTGTGATTTGAGGGGCGGATTAGGTTGTTGTGACATGTGAGAGATTGTCCTATTGATTTCACATCAAGAATCCTCACGAGCAACAAGAAATCGAAGATTTTCTTTTCGTCTAATTTTTGGGGTGTTTAGAAAGAACTTGGAAAAAGATCATGCCTTGAGATATTTCTATGATGAGAAACATGTGATTCATAGTCACAAGACATCCCTAAACTCATCTGCAAAGTTTCACTTCTTTTGGTTGGACGGATTTTAAACTGTAGCAAAAGTTCCATTGAAAATCAGGGTTTTCTGCACTCTGGACTACACCTGGAGTATCTGGACTCTTTACCCCGGAGTCTTCAGCCTACCCGGCAAGTTTCAAGCTCTCGGGGCGTACCCCGGAGTATCCGAACCATTTACCCCGGAGTGTCCGGGCTACACCGGAGTATCCGGGGCATCTTGTCCGGAATGTCCGGATAGCCAAAATCAGGCTGCGCCACGAGCACTGTTTTGGTCATAACTTTTGCATACGAACTCAGAATTCAGTGATCTTGGACTCGTTTCGAAGCTATCGACGAGCTCCATGTCACCAAAGAGTTTTGGAGGTTTTTCTGCTGTATTTTATCTCTGATCATACTAGTCTTCTATATGACTATGTATGTGAAGAGTTTGTGAAAGAAATTTGAATCCGACATTCACCCCCCTCTGTCGGGAAGCCACTGATCCAACAAGTGGTATCAGAGCCTAGTCTTGCTTGTCTGTAAGCTTTGACTGGCTTTGCAAGCCATGGCTTCCAATTCGAGTTCCTCTTTGGATTCTTTGAGTACGTGCTCCCTTGATTTTTTGGCCGATGATATGATTCGTGAGCTTTCTCTTCGGGAGCTCAGAAAGAGGGGAGGTTCCCCTTGTGAATTGTGTGGGGGATTTGATCACTTGGTTTCCGGTTGCCCTCTTGAGAATGATGAGAGGCTCGTGGCACTCTTTGAAGAGTTGGCCTCGGAGGATGATCATGATGCATGCATGAATCTACCACTCGAGGATGATCTCTACATTAAGATGAGCAAGGTAAGCAAAGAGTTGCTTGTGAATTTCTTTGTTGCTTGCTATAGGAAATGGTCTTCCTCTAAGTCCTTAGTGAAGTTTAAGAATGAAATGTTAGATGATATCACTAGGTCTTGGGATTCTTTATGTGCTGAATACCAATTGGTTAAGTCAACTTCTTCCCTCCCAAGTGGTATTTGTAAGTGGAGGGGTAAAGAAAATAAAACCTTGAAAACTTTTCTAGCATGCTTGAAATCTGAAATTCAATCACTACAATCCAATGCTTCTATGTCATGTGACTCTTATGTTGCCTTACATGATGAGATTGATAAGCTTAGAGTTGTGAATGATAAACTTGTTGCTAAGCTTGCTTGTACTAGTATTGAGATAGGCATTAGTGAGTCCTTGGCTGGTCTTGATTGTGATTCTCTTACTAGCATGCTAAATGAAAATGAGAAGTTGAACTTGTCTTTCTTCACATGTATTGATGAGCTAAAAATTGCTAATAATAAAAATAAAAATCTGAACTTGCTTTGTTCCACATGTGTTGAGAATCTAGAGAATGCTAGGACTGAGCTTGATCGTGCTAGGAAAGTTCATGATGATTGCCTAGCTTCTTTAGATGTTTCTTCTAGCCATGTTGATCATATTGCTATATCTCATGACATGATTGCATCTTCGATTTCTTGCACCTCTTGCGACTTGTTAAGAAAAGAAGCTGATGCTTTGAGGAGTGTGCGCAATGATACGAGCGCCAAGTCTTGTGACTCTTGTACCTCTTTTCACTCTGAGATTGATGATTTGAGAGTTGGACTTTCTTCTTTACAATCGGAGTGTGTTCCTTGTTTTGAGTTGTTTGGTCTTGACACTCGTGCCGTTGTTTTGAGAGATGCTTTTTTGGCTAGTGCTTCTGTTGATGTTGCCCAAGGGTCATCTAGTGGCGAAGATGTTGTTGCTTTGGATGGTACTCTCAAGAAAAAGTACCATTGCACCTTTTGCAAGGGAGACGGGCACATCGTGGAGTTTTGTTTTCGTCGTGCCAAGTGCACAAGGCGTGACCGTGTTCGGGTTAGGAACATGCATTGCCGATCTCATGGCATGTGTGCTTCTAACTCCAACACGAGTCTTTGTGGAGTCAGTGGTTCTTGCTTGTCCAAGGGACTTCTCATTTGAGCGAAAGTGGTACTTCGTTCTCACAGACTTTGCCTCCTAGTAGGCAGCTCTACCACTGCTCATTTTGTGAGAAGGATGGGCACATTACTAATTCCTGCTTTCGATGGCTTCGAGAGAAACGTCGTTGTCGTGCGCGTGGCATTAGGGATTTTCAGCAACACCGTTCGTTGAGTGCCTCTAATGCACGTACGAGAGTTGAACCTTTTGATGGCTCAGAGAGACGATGTGGTATTAGTTCTCGAGATTCTGTTGCTACCCATCGTGCTCAGTTGGAGTCTATTCGCCGTTCTTTTGGAAATGTTTCTTGTTTTTCCTTTCAAGGCGTTCCTCCTCGACGAGACATATTTAGGGAGAGGTGTGAGGTTCCTTCTTTGCCTGTTTTACATGCTAACCGCACGCACGTTGTTCCTCCTTCCACATGAGTGTCTCAGTACTGGATTGCAAAGCCTTTGCTTTCTAACCCCAGTACCGAGACACGTCGTATTGTGCCCACTGTGTAGGTGCCGGGACACGGGTTGGAGAACATGAGCCTACTGGATCTTGATCTTCTTCCACACTTGATCAAGACATCAAGGAGTCAAGCCCCGTGGAACTAGTCGAAGTAGCCTCCGATTAGGTCTAGGATAGCCACTAACATACACATCTTTTGTAAGATACTCTCTGATCAATATATACGAACAAGACATAGGGTTGTTATCCTGAGGGAGGCCCGAACCTGTATAAAAAGGGTGTTTCCTTGTCGTCAGATCGTTTGGCCCTGTGCCATAGGAGTCCCTACCCAACAACAAGTATCTCTGTCTCACGACTACCGTAAGATCGGCGGTTCACCAATCGTTGACAGATGGCGCCGACCGTAGGGACCTCTCTGGCCCAAGCCATCAAGGAAGTATCGGAGTCGGCAAGATGTGCAACTAGTCGTGATCAGCCCATGACGCCGACTGCATGGCCCTCCTCGGTTCGACCCGAGGAGGAAGAAGCAAGTCCGGCGGGGGATCCGATCGCTCTCACGCGACATACCGGGTACTCAGATCTGGGCTTCTATGACAACTTTGGCCAGATAGATCTGTACCCCGCAACCGACCGCGTAGATCTGGGAGAATACGCCACTGACGGGTACTCAGATTGCGAAGCTGATCACTTTAGAACCGAGTGCGCCAGGGCCTTTGGGGGAACGTTGGTGCTGACCGACGACTCCCAGGCAGGAACGACCAGCCCGATGTCTGGACTGTCGCCTGCGACCTCTGATCGCCCAAACGATCAAGATCTCGATCACAGTATCCCTCCCGATGAGAAAGACATGATGGAGTGGAACTACACCTCATCTAATCCAGATCCTCGAGTGGTTCTCGCGATCCATGACGGTCGGGAAGATCTCGAGGACCCGGATCAGCATGGGGGCTCACCGAAGCCCGATAGCTACTCCCCGCGGGAACAGGAATATGCCTACGGCAATAGATGGAACACCTTAAGGGACGGGGGTGTGTCCCGAACTGCTCGAAGACTCACAGAGGTGCACCATCTGCTGTCACGACCACCGGCGGCAGATTTGACGACACCCGATGGAGTACAATGGCTACAACGGCTAGGAGCTAAACTACAGTAGGCCCAAGCCCAAGCCGAGTCTTCTCGACTCCAATCGGTGGCACACAGCTCCAACCGATGGAAGACCCCTCTCCGACAAGAGGAATCAGATGGAGAAAGACGACATCCCAAGGCCAGGTCTCGCCGGGAGGAACAACACATCGACCTCCGCGACACGCTCAACGAGCGCCGATCCCAAAGGCGTCAGCGAGAGTAATCTCCTCCCCGGAGAGATCACAGGCACCGCGCTAGTAGCCGGGGACGATCTCCGACCCCGAATAGCGGTGAGAACACCCCTCATCGGAGAACCATCAACCGATGCCAAGCGCTGTCTCAGGAGCTCCAACATGTGCGCTGGCCGTCTCGCTTCAAGCCCGGGGCCCTGGAGTCATACGATGGCACCACGAACCTTGCAGAGTTCCTGCAGATCTACACTACGACAATCGAGGCCGCTGGCAGGAACAAGAAGGTCATGGCCAACTACCTCCCGACCGCTCTCAGAGGAGCAGCCAGGACCTAGTTGATGAACCTACCCCCAGGATCGATCCGCTCCTAGGAACAGCTTTGCAACATGCTTCTCGAAAACTTCCAAGGTACATTCACACGTCCCGGCCGGGTCGACGACTTATTCCTAGTCATCCAACGCCCGGACGAGACCCTCCGAGAGTTCATCAAGCGGTTTAGTGTTGTTCGCAATACTATTCCTGAAGTAACAGACTCGGACGTCATCCGCGCCTTTGTTCGAGACAGCAGAAACGAGATGTGCATGCACGACCTGATCATGCATTCTCCAAAGACGACGACACAACTGATGGACCTAGCCAAAAATGCTGCCTATGCTGAGGAAACCCTACATAACATTAAGCAGCAACAGAACAAGTTGCCCAGGTCTCCCCTTCGGACCAGAGACGACTCAACGAAGACGAAGCGTAAGAAGAAATCCTCCGGAGGGAACAGGGAGAAGAGATCTAAAGCCGATGAGGTGTTGGCCGATCTCCCTGAGAAGCGTACCTGGCGACCGCACACCAAGGATAAGCAGACGACTTCCTCCAAGACAGGAAAACTCTTGTGCGACTTCCACCAGACCGATTCGCATGATCTCCGTCAGTGCCGCATTTTCAAAAAGTACCTCAAGGAAGAAAGAGAGAAGTTCCGCGGGGAGAGCCCGCAGGTCGCAAACAACAGCCGGGACACGACTTCCGACGACGACTCCGCCCTTGAGCCATTCCAGGGGCATGTCAGAGCGATCGAGCATATATTCAGGGGCTCGGCTTCCTACGAGTCGAAGAGGCAATACAAGGCGATTGCCCGAGAAGTTCTCACGAGTATACCGCGAGTCCCTTAGGTAGTCAAGTGGTTGGAGGTCACGATCACTTTCGACCAAACCGATTGCCCCGATAACTGTTTGACCTGGACGATACCCGATCGTTATCGAACCAACGAACAATAACTGCCGAGTGGCCCGGGTGCTCATAGACGGAGGGAGCTCCCTCAACATCCTATTCGCAAAAGTCCTCGATGCGATGCAAGTACCGCGGTCATCGGTCCAGACGGTGACACAGGCATTCCACGGTATCGTCCCAGGCTCGTCGGCTACACCGATCGGGCAAGTCACACTACCGGTTACCTTCAGAACACCGGAGAACTTTCGAACAGAGAAGATCCTGTTCGACGTAGTCGACTTCGAGATGGCATACAATGCCATCTTAGGGACGCCCAACTCTGACCAAGTTTATGGTAGCAACGCACTACGCGTACCGGTGCATGAAGATGCCCGGCCCGAAGGGTGTCCTCACAATAAAGAGCTCCCCTCAGGGGGGGGTAAAGAACACACCCTTTTCAAAGCCAAGACGGCCGTAAGAACTCACGGCGAAGTAAAAACTATTCCCTTGGACCCAGCAGAACCATCCAAGGTGGTCCAAATTGGCTCAACTCTTGGTCCAGACCAGGAACTCTCGCTCATCACCTTCCTCCGGGACAACTCGGATGTTTTCGTATGGCAACCATCTGATATGCCTGGAATCCCCAGGGAGGTAATCAAGCATACGCTGGCAATCCGTCCAGACGTCGCGCCTGTAAAGCAGAAGCTCCGGCGGTTTGCTCTCGACCGGAAAGAAGCCATCAAACCGGAAATCGAAAAGCTTCTGAAGGCCGGGTTTATCCGAGAAGTCAAACACCCCGAATGGCTCGCCAACCCTGTCATGGTAAAGAAAGCCAACGGAAAGTGGTGAATGTGCGTCGACTTCGCGGACCTTAACAAAACCTGACCTAAAGACGCCTTTCCGTCACCTAGGATAGATCAGATAGTAGACTCTACGTCCGGATGTGACTATCTAAGCCTTCTCAACGCCTACTCCGGTTATCACCAGATAAGCATGTGTCGGGAAGACGATGAGAAAATCTCCTTTGTAACTCCGTTTGGGGTATTTTGCTACTCGAAGATGCCTTTTGGATTAAAAAACGTGGGTGCAACATATCAATGTGGAATGCAGCTCGCCCTCCACAGTCAGCTCGGTCGGAATATTGAAGCTTACGTCGATGATCTCGTCGTAAAAACAAAGAAAAAGGAGGATCTACCCTCGGACTTACTAGAAACTTTCACAAACCTTCGAAGAAACAGGATAATGCTGACCCCAGAAAAATGCGCCTTCGGAGTTGACGCCGGGAAATAACTTGGGTTTTTGGTTTCGCACCGAGGAATCAACGTGAATCCTGAAAAAATACGAGCAATTATAGAAATGAAGTCACCAAAGTCAGTCCGAGACGTCCAAAGACTCACGGGTTGCATGGCAGCCATGAACAGGTTCATATCCCGACTAGGAGACTGCGGAAAAACTTTCTTCAGACACCTACGACAACACAACGGTTTCGAGTGGACAGAAGAACCAGAAAAGGCATTCCAGAGCCTCAAGGATTACTTAACAACCCCCCTGCCAGTCGCACCCAACCCAGAAGAAGACTCATTTCTTTACATCGCTGCTGGTCCATCAGCAGTCATTGGAGTATTGACGGTGGAACGTGGGACTCCAGAACAATGCGAGAAGGTTCAACAGCCGGAAGCGAGATTCTACACGGGCCCAAGGAGCGTTACCCTCAAGTTCAGAAACTCCTGTACACGGTACTCACCACATCTTGCAAACTTCGACATTACTTCCAGGCTCACACCATTACGGTCCCAATCACCTACCCACTAGGAGAAATTCTCCGCAACTGCGACGCCATTAGCCAGATTGCCAAGTGGGCTATCGAGTTAGGAGAGTTCGACATCCACTTCGTGCGTCGCACCACCATCAAATCTCAGGTACTCGCCGATTTCATCACCGAATGGTCGGAGCCCCAACCACTCCGGTGAGTCACCAGCCGCGAAAGAAGATATTTGGACTTTACACTTCGATGGTAGCGCGGGGGCTGGAATAGTTTTAACTTTCCCAACTGGAGAATGCCTGCAGTACGCACTGCAGATTGACTTCCCAGCCACGAATAACGTGGCCGAGTATGAGGGTTTGCTTGCCGGTCTCCGAGTCGCTTTTGCACTTGGTATCTGTTGCCTACTCGTGAGTGGAGACTCACAGCTGGTAGCGAGACAAGTATCCAAGAAATATCATACCACAGACCTGAACATGACGGCTTACCTAGTGGAGGTGAGGAAGCTGGAGAAGAAGTTCATCGGACTCAAGGTACGGTACATCCCGAGAAAGGACAGTTGCCAAGCCGATAGTCTTGCCCGCCTAGCTTTCTCACGATCTCCATGTCCACCCGGAGCCTTTGTAGAAAGGATTTCGACACCGTCCATAGCTTCTCGCGAGTTCGTGAACGAAGGAATGGCCATCCTCAGAATAGAGCACCATTCAAGGACGTCACCAGGTTTTGACTCTCCAATGGGAGTGGCGGGTCGACTCGTTACCCTCCTCGATCCTGAGGATTCGTGGATAGAGCCCATCCACAGGTACCTTCTTGATTGGACTACGCCTGAGGATGATACACTATCCAAGCAGCTTGCCCGACGTGCCAGGATGTACTCCCTGGTCGATAGATTCCTCTACCGAAGAGGAGCTACGGAGTGCTCATGTGGTGTATACCTCAGAAGCAGGGTACATAATTACTCGAGGAAATCCATAAAGGGGTATGCAGGGCACAAGCATCTTCGGAAAGGCCTATAGATAAGGATTCTATTGGCCGACAGCCCTATGTGACACGAGCGCGTTAGTGAAGCGATGTCGTCAGTGTCAATTTCACCGTAGACGCATTCACCAGCCCGCCCAAGCCTTACAGACAATTCTCTTGTCATGGCCCTTCGCCACGTGGGGCCTGGATATCCTAGGACCTTTCCCAGTTTCACCCGGGGGCTACAAGTTCCTATTTGTCGCAATTGACACGTTCACTAAATGGATCGAGGCTGAACTAGTCGTACAGATCATGTCGGAGGCTGCCAAGCGGTTCATAATGAAGAATGTTATGACTAGATTCAGCATCCTGAGCAGGATTATAACCGACAACGGCACCCAGTTTTCCAGCACAGAGTTCATCGAGTACTACGCCGGACTCGGTACCACATATGCTACACCTCGATCACACACCCACAGAGCAACGGGCAGGTCGAACATGCCAATGAACTTCTCCTCCAGGGCATGAAGACCCGCGTCTTCGATCTTCTCTCCGCGCACGCAAAGGCATGGGTGCGAGAGCTGCCCTCAGTCCTTTGGGCACTTCGAATAACCGCCAACCGTGCCACATGCGAAACACCATTCTTTTTGGTCTATGGGGCGGAGGCCATGCTCCCCTACGAGCTCGCGCTCAAATCACTACGGATAGAGCTGTACACGGACAAGAAAGAAACACCTCGACGAGAAGACGACCTCAATTTCCTTGAGGAGAAACGAACTCAGGCCTTACTCCGAGCCACCAAGTATCAGCAGGACCTCCGTCATTACTATGAACGACACATCCGGCAACGTTCTCTCCAAGTCGGCGACCTCGTTCTACGACTCGTTTAGAACAGGAGTCACAGCAACAAGCTCTCCCCCAAATGGGAAGGCTCTTATACGATAGCCGAGGTTACTCGACTAGGATCATTTAAGTTAGCCATGGACGATGGCCGAATCTTGACAAATTCCTGTAACATCGACCAACTCCAGAAGTTCTATGTGTAAAACCTATGGACTGCCTACCCGAGAACACTTCTCAAGTACGCAGTCGGGGGCTGGATAGGATTGGATGATGAGCATGACGTTGTCAAACATATAGACTCGTTGGAACTCACATAAGACCTCAAAAATATCAATAAAATCCCCGTACAGTCTGGCACATGTTTTATAGAAGTACAAGATTTGCCACGCGTTCAGGCCTCCGGGGTACTTTTCCTCAGAGTATTCAAACGATCAACGAAGACCTGAGCCGCTCGCGCCACCTCCGCCAGGTAGCGACGATTCTTCGCCTCATCCCGCCCGGGGAACTCATCGATTAGAATATCCAGGTCGAAGGCAGGGTCTCGTGCCCTGATAAGCACCAAGGCCGCAGCAGCAGTTTCCTTCATCCTAGCTTGTCGCTCTTGGGCAACGCGAACGTCGAAATTTTTCTTCACGATGCCAGTGGCCCAATCCAGCTCCGCCAACAGATCTGAGAAGCTCTCGGTGGCTCGAAAGGGAACACCAAATATCTTCAGTACTATTTCGAGATGATCCGCCACCGATAAGAGTTTTTCCTCAAGAAAAGAAGCCCGCGCCTTTTCTTGGGAAAGAGTGTCGGAGAGTCGGGCCGATTGGTCCCAAAGTTTTCGGATCTCGATACAAGCGGAACTCCATCTGCCCTGGCACACTGGGAGGAGCATCGAGGTGAGAGAGGAAGAAGGGATCGCCTTGCGAGAGGGCTTTTTGTGAGTAGAAACATTTACCTCCACCAAGGGCCCGATGAGCGCCAGCGGATCGTGCTCTGTCGGAGTCTCCGCAATCGGCTGACAAAGAGTTGGCAGGAGTTTAGCTGGAGAAGGTGAGGTGGTCCTCCTAATCGTACCCCGACCGGATAACAGCCTGAGAGTAGGCAAGCGCCTCCTCGGGGCAACAGACTGGTCGGATCCCGGCGAGGATTGAGGGTCTGCAAGCGGTAGTCGTCCCGCGACCGATGAGGACGAGTCCCTACAAGTCAAACTCAGCGTCCGCGTCGCTAGAAAAGAAATCGACAAAGGGAGATGAAGAAGACTACCTTGCTCTCTTCAAGCAAACGGAGCGTGGTCTCCAAGCCAAGGAAGTCACTGTTCCCGAGCAGGAGAGGTCGTGGCTCCTGCCAAAAAGATTCCATGTGCCTTTTCCCTTTTTGGGCAAAATACCCGATCAGAAATCAAGAGCATTGCCAGAAGACAAAAAGGCTAAAAAGCTTACCTGAGAAGCCTGAGAGGTTGGTTCCGGAGTAATCGCAGGGACCCCCGACCCTTCGCGCATAGGCTCCACAATCTGCTCGGGACCGCCTACAGGAGGCTTTGCGCCCCCACCGGGTTGACCTTCGGTGGTGGTCGGCTCCCGACTAGTGATGGAGGGTCCCGCTTCAGGATCCACGATCCTGCGTCCTTCACGCTGGAGATAGTTACCCGAGTGGTACCTCTATTAGTGCCACTCGGACGAAACAGTGGGTATCCAAAACCAGAAGGGATTACCGCAAGAACCTCCTCCTGCTCCTGTTGAGGCCGAAGGGGCAGCGACAAGGGGACGTCCTGACGCCCTGGTGAAGGTGTCTCTTCGAAGAGCATTGCCATCTTCTTGAGCATTCGACCTCTGAGAGAGCTGTTCAAAGAAAAAAGGGGATCAGAATAGCTCGGATTCTGCAAATCTTAAGAGAATTACGAGTCATACCTATTTTTCTCTGCTTATGATAGGGGTCACTTGTGGTCACCCAGGCACTTGTCTCCCTTGATCACAAGGGACATAGCCCGCGCCTGATGAAGTCAGAAGCAACGTCAAAGCATGTCAGGCCACGGGCCCTGAGAGCTCTGATCTCGTTGATCTGACTCCTGAGGTGATAGTCCAGCGCTGTCTCGTCGGACCACGCGGGTATCAACTCGGGCGGAGAACCCCAGTACCTGATACCCAAGGCGGACGACGGGCAGCAGTAGCATCATTCTTTTTCCCATCCCGGAAAGGAGTTGATCCTGGTGGCATCAATGTATTCTGCATCTTTTCCTTCTTGGAACCGGACGCTGGCACCGCTCATGACCTTTCCCCGATCCTCCCCAGAGTATGGTAATACCTGAAGAGGTCTAAGGAAGGACGCGTTCCAAGAAAAGCTTCGCACAAATGAGCGAACACGCTGAGCATGGTAAACGAAGCCGGGTCAAGGTTGATCATCTTGATCCGATAGTACTAGAGAACGGAGGTCATGAAAGAAGATGGCGGAAAGAAAAATCTGCATCGAAAAAATTTGAGAAAATAACCAACCAGCCAGGATCGGGCCGGAGGATCCGCTCATTCCGGACAGGGTGGAACTCGGCTTGGTGAATCGATCAGATGAGGGTCAATTCCAGTGAAGACGCAAGTCTTGCCGAAGTTAGCACCGAACGCGGCCACGAGTTTCCGGATGGAAGAGACTCTGCATGATCGAGGAGTTGGAAGCAGGGGCGCAAGGAAGAAGAGGGGAATACTAGGAGACAGAAAGCAATGCCGGCAAAACCCCAACCAACTCTTGGTCTCTTAGGAGATTCAATTTTTTCCTGACAGAAGCACGGGTAACGACACGATCTGTGCCATCGCATTAAATGCTAACAGTTGCTTTCCCCGCATGCGAGACGGCCCACGAGGGTCTGACAAACCCACAACCCCGACGAGCACGTTATGTTTTGGCTAACGTCAGCCAAACAGTAGCGCAGAAAAAGGAAAGATTCTTCATCACCACGCGAAAATTCCGCCACGACGGTTCGGTTTCCCAGAAATCTACCAGGCGAACGCGTGTCCGTGATCGACGGATCAGATTAAATCGAAGATGCTTCTTGGGCAAGCTAACCCAGAAAATGCCTTGGACTACTCGGAGGTTTATCCCGATAAGGATATCTCGACTACCCGATAGAGATAGTGCCTATTCGGGGATGTTGTTAACAAAGTGCTCGATTTCGCCTACTCAGAGTTGCTTCCCGAAAAGGGCAAATTTCCTACAGAAAAGTCATGACCTCACTTCACGTACTGATGGGGGGCTTGACAATGAATAGTATAGTATCCCGTATATGAGGAGGTATCCGTATATAATTCCCTAGACTATTGGAATAAGAATACGTATCCGGTAAGGATTCCCAGGAGATAAGTTAACCCCCCGTAAGGAGGAAGGACACTCCTTAAACTAGGAAGTCAATCCCGACGTTTAAGGAAGCCAGAGTTCTACTCGGGGATAAGTCCATGTTCGATACGACTCGGGGAGCCCCTTATAAAAGGATCAGCAATCCCATAGGGGAGGAGAGGTTCGAAGAAAAAAAGAGAGGCCTTTCAAGTCCCAAGACGTCAAGTAAGATCCAGAAGCCCCAGCGATTCCCACGAGAAGACCCGCCGCCTCGAATGAGTCGAGCCCCGCGGAACTAGTCGAAATAGCCTCCGATTAGGTCTAGGATAGCCACTAACACATACATCTTTTGTAAGATACTCTCTGATCAATATATACGAACAGGACGTAAGGTTGTTATCCTGAGGGAGGCCCGAACCTGTATAAAAAAGGTGTTTCCTTGTCGTCAGATCGCTTGGCCTTGTGCCTTAGGGGTCCCTACCTAACAACAAGTATCTCTGTCTCACGACTACCATAAGATCGGCGGTTCACCAATCGTCGACAGCGGCGCCAGAGTCCGACGAAGGAAGTGGCAGCATCCGGTGGAGGCTCTAGGCAGCGGCGGCGTGCTCGCCCAAAGCCCTAGAATCGGGGTTGCGTGCTGCCTGTGGGTGGGTGCGTGCGGGCTACGCACTGCGGGCCAGTAGGGGTGTGGGTTTGTAGGTTGGAGCCGGCTCGCGAGCCTAGGGCGAGCCCGAGCCAAGTCTTGGAATAGGCTTGCGGCAGCTGCTGAGCTGAGCCCGGCTTAGCTCGTATTTTCCTGAGCTAGGGCGAGTAAAGCCACGAGCCGGCTTAGCTCGGCTCATTTCCAGGCTTAGTCGTATCTTAGATCATAACTGGCTTGATCCTGGCTAAGTGCAATGACGATTCTACGCACGAGCTGTGGGGTCACTTCTAACCTTTTTTGATATTTACACAAAAATACATAAAATTTCAGATTGTTTGGATTGGCTAACACCACATAGTTTTAGGTCTGGCTTCGCCACTGGCTAAGTGGATGCAGGGGTAATTTGAGATGAGCGTTTGATTACTTGTATGCTACTCCCTCCGTCCACAAATGTAAGGCATGCACATAATTTAAGATGTAACTTTGACCAATAATTAAACCAATACTATTGACTTATATGACATATACCATTGGATTTATATTCAAATATATTTTCAAATGGTATCACTTTTGTATTATATAATTCAATATTATTGGTTTAATTGTTGATCAAAGTTGGATCTTAAATTTCGTGCACGCCTTACATTTGTGGGTAGAGAGAATATAAGCTGCTAGACTAAGGGTGTGTTTGGTTCACTGGCTATCCCTCAGTGGGATGAGGGTAACCAGCTTTTAGTTGGTTGATCTGTGTTTGGTTCAGAGTATGAGGAGGGATGAGAGTAGCCAATTTAGTAGAAAATTGCTCTAAAAAGCTGGTTGAGCCCATCCAGGAAAAAATGGTGGATGAGGGTGCCCTCAACCAACCCAACCTATCCCTCAAACCAAACACACCCTAAGATGTTATTTGATAGGTTGTATCTCACAGTGCATTAAAAATGTTACATGCATCGGTTGTTATTTGGTTGGCTACATGTGAGCTGGGTTTTGGTTGCCTCTTCTCTCGGGAGTGAGGATACCGGTGAACGATAGACCACAATCGTCGAGTGTCCCCAGACCAGCTGTCGCTGCCCCGCCGTGTCCGCATCCTTTACAATCTACGAAGCCGGACGCTGCGGCTCTTGCCGAATCGTCGGGATCCGCCATGGAGTAGCCCATGCCTAGGGCCTCTTGAATCAAACGCGGATATCATCCGCCAAGCTCCGTCAGCGTAAGGGGCAGTGCATCTGCAGCCCTACCCCTCTCCACCGCCGTCGCCTCAGCCACCAGGCCCCGCCACGGTCACACAACGCTGGAACTCCGTATCCACCTCCTGGTCAAACGTCGCCTGCCCTTCAGCCTCCGCCTACCTCCGTAACGAAGAGCCATAAGCACCGTGTCCTTGCCTTGTCACTACGCGCGCCGCACTTCCGGTCGGCCCCGCCGCTCGCCTCTCAGGGGCGGGAGCGGCATGCAGTGGAGTGCTGCCGCCACTGAACTCTCTCGAAGCGCTCTCTCCCGAAGCACTCATCCTTCCACCACTAATTAAGAAAATTAAGAGCTTAACTAATAAACTTGATCTCACTGCTCAGGACCCAGGAAGGAATAATTAACCGATCTCTGCACCGTTAAAGCGCAGCCGAGATGGTGATGAAGAATATGGCAGGAGCCGCGGTCGTCGCTGTCACCGCGGTCATCTCGGTCGCCGCCGTCCACGCCTTTGAGACCCCGGCTGCTGGGCTCGACCTGGCCTGCCACGAGGTGTCCGTCGTGGAAGCCATCCATGCCGCCCTCATCCTCTCCTTCCAGTACCTCCAGTCCTCCACCAAAGAAGAAAGAGGAACAGTCTCTAGGGCCACCATGTAAGCTAACACCAATAAGTTCACGCCACGTGCTAGGGGACATGCATGGGAACATAGGGACGGAACAGGGAAGCCCCGTTCACTATTTAATAATCCATATAATAGATCTTAATCTGCAAACTTTATGTTCACTCTCTCTCTCTCTCTCTCTCTCTCTCTCTCTCTCTCTCTCTCTCTCTCTCTCTCTCTCTCTCTCTCTCTCTCTCTCTCTCAAGCCTTCCGGTTGCTCCATCTTTATATATCTCCTCCTCTAAATTACCAGCGAAGAACTAATGCAACTTTAACATCCATTTGGTGGAGATCAAGACCAAATAAGCCATTAACGCTGATGATACATAGAAGTGACATATGACAATAGGCGACGATGTGGTGGGCAACTACATCTACCTGGCATATTGGCATTCGACTGTTTAGAAACAGTGTGGCCTTGTCAGACGCCACATGAACCAAAACCCATACCTAGTATTTCTCAAAATCATGGAAGTTGGTTCAGACAGTTTCCATGCATGGATGATGAATTGATATTTCTTTTTTTCAGGGGAAGATGATGAATTGATGCTCAGGTTGGGACTCGTAAGAGCATCCACAGCAGGTTCCCTAAATCTCGTTCTCTATATCTCCATTTGGGGAGCTTCCCTAAAAGATTCATTCCCTATATCTCTTTACACTGCAGCAGGTTCCCTAAATCTCATTCCCTATATCCCACCATCCTATATTTTATTGATTTCCTATAACTACCACCATAATTCTTAACCGCTATTTTTCCGCAACGAATATTATTTCGAACGACGCCTTTATCCAACGGCTATTTTCCCGAACGGTAAATTTTGAACGGCTATATTCCCAACGGCTATTTTTTCGAACGGTAAATTTTGAACGGCTATATTCCGAACGGCTATATTCCCAACGGCTATTTTTCCGAACAGTAAATTTTAAACGGCTATATTCCCAACAGGTCTTTTTCCCCAACGGCTATATTCCCAACGGATATATTCCCAACGGCTATATTTGGACCTCTATATATGCACACCTACCTGCTCATCCTGCATTCCCATTGCCATTCCCTCTTCTTTCCTTCTGAACCAGCACCAAACTATTTGCACTTCCTACCTACTCGTTTTCCACCATGAGTCACCGTACCTTTTTCATGGGAACTCTGTTAGATTCGTCGTCGTCCGATGAAGATGACCAACTTATCTTTGAGACCATGCAAGTAGCACATGAACACCAGAGATGTTCGCAAGTTCGACGTCCTACAAGATCCGTGATTGGTCGTCAAATGGTTCATCGCAATAGAGAAGCAGGACATTCTAGACTTTTCGAGGACTACTTCTCTGTTGCTCCTACGTACGGGCCAAGATTCTTCCGGCGCAGGTTTGGCACTGATTCATATTTCAGTTCATGCAACTTCGTTCAACCTTCTCTATACCGATAGATGTTCCTACTTGCGCAGGTTTAGAATGAACCGTCATCTATTTCTTCGCATTTTACACGCAGTAGAAGAGTACGATGAATATTTTGTGCAAAAAAGAAATAATGCTGGTGCTCTAGGGTTATCTTCTTTGCAGAAGATAACCGCTGCGTTCAGAATACTTGCTTACGGAGTTGCAGCTGATGCTACGGATGATTATGTCCGCATAGGAGAAAGCACCGCTATTGAGAGCGTGAAAAGGTTTGTAAGAGCTATTATTGAAATATTTGGAGATGAGTACCTGAGATCTCCAAATGAGATCGATACGGCTAAATTACTCCAGATTGGAGAGGAAAGAGGTTTTTCAGTTATGCTTGGTAGCATAGACTGCATGCACTGGAAGTGGAAGAATTGCCCTGCAGCATGGCAGGGCATGTATAGTGGACACGTGCACGAGCCCACTATAATTCTTGAAGCTGTGGCTTCACAAAATCTCTGGATTTGACATGCATTTTTCGGTCTACCGGGGTCACACAATGATATCAATGTTCTTCACCGGTCGTCCCTCTTTGCAAAGTTAGCTGAAGGACAAGCTCCTCAAGTTAATTACAGTATCAATGGTCACAACTACACAATGGGATATTACCTAGCAGATGGGATTTATCCTTCCTGGGCTACATTTGTGAAGACAATATCTTGCCCCCAAGGTAATAAAAAAAAGTATTTCGCACAGGCACAAGAAGCAGCCAGAAAGGATGTGGAACGAGCATTTGGAGTTCTTCAAGCGCGTTTTGCCATTGTCAGAGGACCAGCTCGTTATTGGGACCAAGAGACGCTTCGAGACATCATGATTGCCTGTGTCATAATGCATAATATGATAATAGAAGATGAAGGGGACGAAGCCACACAAGACTTCAATTTTGAAGGAGCGGGAGAGAACGTCACCGTCTCTCATGACCATACCCCAGACCTCTTGGAGTTTATTGGAACTTATCAATCCATTAGAAATAGGCAGGCTCACTCTCAGTTGCAAGCAGATTTAGTAGAGCATATGTGGCAGGTTTTCGGAGGCAACTAATCTATGTAATCTCTAG
The DNA here is from genome assembly GCA_019208055.1 of Stipa capillata. Taxonomy (NCBI): domain Eukaryota; kingdom Viridiplantae; phylum Streptophyta; class Magnoliopsida; order Poales; family Poaceae; genus Stipa; species Stipa capillata. The sequence goes on along the minus strand of JAGXJF010003204.1, from coordinate 251,984 downwards.
TTCGAGCTTTGTAATATGTATTTGCTTATGTAATCTCTATCGGCTTAGGTAATCCGTATTTGCTTATGTAATCTCTATCGGTTTAGGTAATCTCTATGTGCTTATGTATTCACTATCGGCTAATGTTATACATTTCATGACAGCAACACATTTCATATGAAAGGTTAACATAGCATAACATTTCATAACTAAAGTTCCCATGACATACCATATCATAATTTAAGTTCAGACAACATAAAAGTTCATAACTAAAATAAACGTAGCATAACAGTTCTTCTACAAAGAGAACACAATAGGACTAGAGTTAACCAGACCCGCTGCAGCGCCTAGCAAGGATGTCATTCTGCAAAGATATGTACTACTGTTTCAGGGGATCGGCCATCCCTGTAGTGTCAATATTCATTATCTTTTCTTCTTCCACCATTCTCCTGAGCTCTAAGTCCTGCCTCTTTAGTTCGAGCCTCTCCTGCTCCAGAGCATACGCTCGTTCATACCTCTCTTCTTTCTTCTTATCTCTCAGACCATCTGCCTCTGACTTCCTGGACCAAATATTATCCAAAGCTTCCATGTAAATTGATTCTGAACCATCAGAGCAGGATGAAGCTTTACCCCGCCTCAACCGTTCCTTCGCCGCCTTCTTTCCAATGGGCCTCTTCAACGAAGCATCGTCCTGACTTGGAGCCTGTCCCTCACTACCCATAGCACAAGAGAAGCTATTGGCAGGACTTGATGCACCTGGAGATGAGTTTGAGCAAACCTTCTGCTTCTTTTGTGACAGCTTCTCTGTCCACTTCGGATGGTGCTGCAGCACATTCCAGCAATGGAGAAATTGAAATGCCTTCTTCTCTTCCTCCTTGTAAAGTGCACAGGCTTGTAGAATCTACGAATGTACAAAAATTGAGTTGTCAACAATAGCCGGTAATAATAGTACTTAGGCAAAAGTGTGTTAAGGACTGACCTTATCTTTCTCTGTAACCCCACTCTGCCGCCTTCTCTCAATTCGGTCGTGACAACCACAGAATTTGTTGACATGTTCTTGAATAGCCGACCAACGATGCAAAAGGGACTTTTGAGTACGGTCCGACTCCACATCTTTATTTTCATGGAAGTAAGCATGGATTCGTTTCCAGTAAGTAGCACGTGATTGTTCATTTCCTTGTGCCGCGTCCATACTAATATTTAACCAAGCTGAAACTAGAAGGATGTCCTCCTTCTCACTGAAGTTCTTCGATCTCTTAGTACTTGATTTGTTGGTGGGAATGACAGGATCAGGTTGGCACGGTTGCTCCTCAAAAGGGCTACTTTCTAAGTTCTCGTCCCAACAAGCAGCGTCAGTTTCCCCAGTCAATATATTCAAGTAAAATGAATCCATGATACCTTTTCTGTGAAACATAAGCTATACTCAAGTTAACAGACATACGCATTAGAAAACATAGCACTTCATACAGAACCAGGTACATATATAATTAAAACAGAACAATATCAAAACAAGTTGTTGTCCTTTATGATGATGCTCATTACAAAGTAGAAGCAACATAAGTTCAGTACATACAGCACGAAGCAATCCAAATACTACCTTCAGTTCTTAACTAAATATACCACATAGTTTTAACACTACAGATCTAACCAATACTACTACATAAATAGGCAAGTAACTAGTCTGAATAAATGCTCTCGTCATCAATTGTCCATGACCATCCTTGGAGGTCTTTCACACCATCCTTCTCCATGCTGTTTCGATAAAAAAATCCGATTAATAGCTACATTACAGATTTTCTAATTCACAATCGTAACACAGGACTATATCTAATAGCTGATTCACTATGCATATTAATGACTATATATACCTTTCTCAGACCATTGCAAATTGAAAATAAAAAATAGCACAGGATCATTCTAATATCTAGTACCACAAGAGAATTGCCGCCACCAGTACAGCCCAATACTCAGAGAATTGACGCCAGGAGCAAATGAGTACAAAACTAACCAATACTAGTACATGAGGGAAATACTCAGATAATTGAAGCCACTAGCAATGGTGTGTATTGAGTAAATGTCGAAGATACCAGACACATCCCTTCCAGCAATGGACTACAAGGTGCACAAGCTCGAATTGGTACATGAGGATGAACTTACGTACAGACGAAATCCCCAACCAGTGTTTGATTTCAAAAGAAAACTCAGTTCTACGAAGCAGTAGCAACAAAATTAGCTTCCAATTCCATACCACAATTGATTCACAGAGCTAATCAAAGATTAACAAGACCTAAGAAATGAGGTTCAAGAGATGGATGGGGTTTTTGGGGGAGACCTGGAGAGGAGGGTGAGGACGGGGCGAGCTTGGGGACGGCGTCCGCGGAGGAGGCCGGCGAGCTTGGGGCGTGGAGGCGCGGCAGCGGCGCGGCGGGCGGCCGGCGGGGCGGAGGAGCGGCGCAGCGGGCAGGGCGGACGAGTTGCGGAGGGGCGGCGGCCGGGGCGGAGGAGGGCCGGAGGGGCGGCGGGTGGTGGGGGCGCTCCGCCGGCGGGATCTACGCGCGACCGGGAGAAGGGGGAGCAGGCATGGAGGAGATCTGCGCCGACGGCATCGTGGCGAGCGGCCAAGATGGCGGGTGGTGGATGCGTTGCGCCGGGTGGAAGGAGGGAGCAGAACGGGGAGAGGAGGAGCGCACGAGGATGGCGGGGAGGAGGCCTCCGAGGCTGGCGGTTGGGGTATGGAGAACGGCGAGATGTGTGGTAGGTTTGGGGAACCGGCGAGATGTTTTGCGGAACGAGAAGCGGACGGGAACGAGATGTAGAACCTGCTGCGGGGGGCGTTTTCACTGTTTGAGTCAAATACTAGCTATACGGACCGGTTTACAGACCCAGCTGTGGATGCTCTAAGCTGCTACAGTGGGCTTTCCAGCGGTGCACATTTCACAGGAGGCCAGGCGACCGATCCAATAATATACAGAGCGCGCGCAGCACACTTCTTGGAACCGTGTCCCTGTTGGCCACGTACCTAGCTCTCTCGGAAGCCGTCGCCGTCGGCACGTCAGGTTACCTGAAAACCTTTGTGCTTCCAACATTGCATTGCATCACCACTTACGCACATGCATGCGTCAGGTCCGCGTACACGGTACATGCATCTTACCACCGCGTGGTCGTGGCTCTCTAAGATGTGTCCACTCCCTCTCCTCGCTCATCAGCCAGAATGGGAGATACGAAAATCAAAGCTAAAGAAAGTGAAAATCTGATTGATTGGGAGAGCTTCCTCTGTCCTCTTCCCCAAGTAGTTGATTTGTGTGATACCATAGCTTTCTAGATCCCAGTTGGGCAAAATTGACCCTTTTAACGCTAGCATGTGGTTCATTATAGAAGCAATATCCCACTCGGCTTTTGCAGTTCTTGTACAGGCAAGCGCGCAGTTTCCTGCTGCTGCTGTTGCAAGACGCTAGGTCCTTTGCATCTTTGCTGCTACTCGTTCGAGCTAGTGATGTGTTTGGAATTCTCGACGGGCCACCCCGATACTTTGATCGGTGTACGGCGTTGGGTGCCGAGTCCCAATGAGCTTCAGTGAGCCAGTGGTCGACGAATCAGGTGGTACAAAATGCTCGGCTAATTCGCGATTTGATGGCATCATTGAATGCCTGGCCGATGATTAAAGTACGGTCACCTACTGGCAAACGAGAGGCTAATGAACAATTAATGGCCAATGGGTGAGAGGTTGGCTGTCTGGGCAATCTAATACTCCAACCACTTGTCTTTTCTTGTCGTCAATCGCGCGGTTACGCCTCTCGACAGCCAAATCTCGTGAAAAGAGGCACCAGCATCTGGCCGAGAACACGTTGCCACACTTGGCCTCCTGACACTATATATCCGATGCACCTGCTGCGCGCTAGATGTACAGCAGCGACGTAGATTCGTTCTATAGTGCAGGACTCACGTGCTAATCCCCGATTCCCCATCGGATGATTTGACGTGCTACGCAAACGGCAGCCAGCCATTTCAGTCTTCCACGTTGCATGCTCAGAATTTTGGTAAATTCCACGGTTTTTTTTGTTGGTTATTCGCCTGGGGATAGCTGCTAGCGCAACATTCATCCCAGAATTTCACAGCACCCCGCACAGAGATATATTTTAAGTATTATCTTTTTATTCCAAAATTACAAAAATATTATCAAGATCTCAAAATTTATAAAAATAACATCAACCGTTACATGGTATGACAATTGATCATAATCGTCAAATAACTTACCACTTTGATCGCCATGTCAGCCTATTGCCACACGGAATGGTGATAAGAACTAATCACCCGACAGTGTGGCGATCCCCTCCTCCGACCATCCTAGCCCAACCCACAGACACGTGGCGTTATCACCACAACGTCTAGCGATTGAGGTCAAGCTATATGCCTACTGAGTAGAGGCAGGAGGTTTCGGAGCGTTAGTGAAGGCATTTTCTAGGTGTCAGCAGCATACTATCAGGTAAGTTTCTCTCCCCTTTCACTATTTTGTAGCTAGTTTTAGATATAGTAATAGTTATTGTAGTTTTAGGAGTAGATTTAGTAATAGATCTAAGATGGGGGGTAAATGTAGGGTAGTTTTAGAAGTATATTTAGGTTTTAGGGGTAAATGTAGGATGTGTAAGCAGATATCGTCATACCATCTGGCAATAAACCGCTATCACCATACCATATGATGATAAGAACTTATCGCCAAACGGATTGACGATATCCCGTGCCAAGTAGGCTAATTGCCATATAGTATAGCGGTTGAGGCTATTTTTGTAAATTTTTAGATCCCGTTAATATTTTTATAATTTCAGAATAGAAAGATAATACTTCAAAAAATTCTCCCCCGCCCACGCCAACAGGCGGCTAGCGGCCGGCGTCTCCTCATAAATGCTCATGTACCAGGGAGGCCTTTATATCACTGGCCCGATCGCAGCACATATTTAAGTCACAGCTCATGACTCATTACCAGCTAGTTGCGACGCGCTAGCTAGCTAGCTAGCTGCTGCGTAGTTGAGTGGAGTCGATCATGATGGAGGAGGTGGCGACGCCGCTGCTGGAGCCGCGCGGGCAAGGGGAGGCGGCGGCGGCGGCGAAGAGGAGCGGCGGCGCGAGGGTGGCGTGGGAGTGGTGGGTGGAGTCGAAGATGCTGTGGCGCATCGTGGGGCCGGCCATCTTCCAGCGAGTGGCGCTGTACGGGATCAACGTCGTCTCGCAGGCCTTCATCGGCCACATCGGCGACCTCGAGCTCGCCGCCTTCTCCATCGCCTCCACCGTCGTCGCCGGCTTCAACTTCGGGTTCCTGGTAAGTACAAAACTAATTATAGACATGGACATACACATATCTACATATACTTGTTACGTCTTGCTCATGATCTCCAAGTCATGCTTAAATAATAATTGATCTCCAAGTTCTAGGAGCAGATTGAATAACAAATTAACCAAGATCTTCACATTGAATTTATCTCGTACGTATGCGTATCGAGAGAAAACACTAGTAAATCCTAGATGCAGAATCACCGATTCTTTCAGGCAAAAGGAAAAAAAAATAAGACTCCATTTCAGACGGCAAGCTGGTCTAGCATTTGAGTAGCATACGAAACAACATATATACTACTAATTACTCTCCAGTGTATTGAATGATGTGATATGGATATTAAACTCGACTGATCAATCATTCCCTTACTTTACTTATGCTAACTGTTTGCGCTTCGCAAGAAATGGCTCAACAATTTGTGTTCGAACTAGTATTACTTTACACCACAAAATACTACAATGTCAACGCTACTTTGAATAATTTAGAGACGGACGTTTATCTTCTTTTCCTACACGCGTGCGCGTATAATGCGGTTGTTGGGCTGAATTGACCAAGAGGTTCTCAGGCAAGCCATTTATGACGAGCTTGATCCGTGTTCGTCGGTATAGTACCAGCATCACCAATAGTAGCTTTCAGCCTTTAATTTTGTAAGGTGGGTACGCGCACGATTTTTTCTGAGGAAAATCAGCAGGAGATCGACTTAATTCATGCATGATTGGAGCTCTGGTGTTGCATTATATGTGAACGTACGGTAGCTGTGTGCAGAGTGCAGAGGGCGCCTAAGGAGATGTCTAGGTTTGTTTTTATGTGGCTGGGGTCAACGAAATAGCCCGAGATGGAGGGGGTGCACTAGTTGCTGCCAAACCAGCCGATCAGAAATAGAGCCATATTTTCCTCTTTCATAAGCCAGAGGAACCGTGTCCTAGCTGAGCACATGTCAGAATCAATGCTCGGTCCATCGCTGCGATCTTCTGCAGTTTTTTTGTCCCCATTGTGCACTACCTTTGACGCCGTCACGCACAGTATCTGCAAGGCTAGCTGCAACCAATTTTGTTAGGATCAGCTACCTGCGCCCCTCGCAGAAGCTACTATACAATGTGGTCAAGATCTGCAATTATTCGGCCAGTTTCGTCATCGCTCACGTACGCACGACATAGCTACGATACCAGTCGGACATTTTCATCACAGTTAATATTACATAGCTACAGTAAAAATCAATGGATGAATAGTGCTGTGGATTTTTGATGTGATGGATAGCTGGGCATGGCGAGCGCGCTGGAGACGCTGTGCGGGCAGGCGTTCGGCGCCAAGAAGTACCACATGCTGGGCGTGTACCTGCAGCGGTCGTGGGTGGTGCTCCTCATCTTCGCCGCCGCTCTGACGCCGACGTACGTGTTCATGGAGGACCTGCTGCTGCTGCTCGGGCAGTCCCCGGAGCTCGCCCACCTAGCCGGCCAGATGAGCATCTGGCTGCTCCCGCAGCACTTCGCCATGGCGATGCTGCTCCCGCTCACCCGGTTCCTGCAGAGCCAGCTCAAGAACTGGGTGACTGCGGTCACCGCGGGGGTCGCGCTCGTCATCCACATCGTCGTCACCTACCTGCTCGTGCGCCACTTCGAGCTCGGGTTCGTCGGGGCGGTCGCCGCCGCCGACATGTCGTGGTGGATCGTCGTGCTGGGCCAGATTTTCTACGTCGTCGGCGGCGGGTGCCCCCTGTCGTGGAAGGGGTTCTCCATGGAAGCGTTCGCCGACTTCTGGGACTTCATCAAGCTCTCCACTGCCTCTGGAGTGATGCTTTGGTGCGTCCATTATTTGCGTTTCTTTACTCTTAAGAGCAGTGTACTAGCTAGAGTGCAACAACATCTGCACATTCTTCTGGATTCATTGACATGTTTGGCTCTTTGCTAATCCGCAGCTTGGAGACCTGGTACTACAGGGTGCTGGTGTTGCTTACGGGGTACCTGAAGAACGCTGAAATCGCCGTGGATGCGCTCTCCATATGGTAACTAGCAGCTCAAGATAAACAAATTGCCCCTTCAACTCCAATTAATTTTCAGCTCTAAGTGCGATATCGATGCATTGGTTCTTGATCCAAATGTAGCTTGACGATCAACGGATGGGAGATGATGATTCCCCTAGGCTTCTTGGCAGCAACTGGGTACGTACAATGAGTTCAGCACACGACTTGAGCCGAGCGTAGTGTCATTGAGGTTGGACTAACAAGTGGTGATCTTCGAAATGGCAGCGTGAGGGTGGCAAATGAGCTCGGCGCGGGGAGTGGCAAAGGCGCGCGCTTCTCCATCATCGTGTCCATCACGACCTCCATGGTGATCGGCCTCATCTTCTGGTGCCTGATCCTCGCCTACAACGACCAGATCGCGCTCCTCTTCTCGTCGGGCAAGGCCGTGCTCGACGCCGTGCACAACCTCTCCGTGCTGCTCGCCTTCACCATCCTCCTCAACAGCGTGCAGCCCGTCCTTTCAGGTGAGCTTTACCTGACCTGGCTTTTTACCTTGTTCCTGGCTCCACAGAGCACTAGAGATGCTAAGCTCTGTATTGTGATTGTTGTTGGTTGCAGGGGTAGCTATTGGTTCCGGATGGCAAGCACTGGTCGCGTACGTGAACATCGGATCCTACTACTTGGTAGGAGTCCCAATCGGTGTCATATTGGGTTGGCCACTAGGTTTCGGAGTTCGGGTAAGAATCATCAAAAAGATATTCTAGGGACAAACGGAAGTTTTGGTTGATCTTGATCCTTTGGTTATGCCTAAATTTGCAGGGAATTTGGTCCGGGTTGATTGGTGGAACCGCTGTGCAGACGCTGATATTAGCCTATCTCACTATGAGATGCGATTGGGATGAGGAGGTGGAGAACTCATCTTTCCTTCTATTAGTTTTTCTTGACATAAAACTGAACGGCGCATTTCACTTTTCTTCTGTTATCAATATGTTCCTCGGGGATCTGAGATCATTGCTTGTGTAATTGCAGGCGAAGATGACCAGTACACGGATGAAAAAATGGGCCAGCACAAAATGAAGCTACTCAACAATATTGTAGCGGTTTCGTAGACACGGGGAAAATTGGAGCTCAGCTGAAGGATCGTCATTCCGGTCAAAACAACAGAAAATGATCAGAACAAATCAAGTAATACGAGGAAACCGTCGAAAGAAATAGTGGGTTGGTGTGTCAGGAGAGCTTCATTGGGCAGCAGGCAACCAGTTTATGAAGGCATTCACTTGCCAAGAAAGATTCATTACCGTCATAAGAGCGCAAATTATTTTCTCAGAACATTATCTGTGATTCTGTTTGTTTGTAACCTTGCAACCTGCATTTTGCAAGAAGGTTGCAGCATGTACGTAACTAAATACCATGATGCTACTGAAATGTAGGATAGCATACTATACACATATTAGGCACATAACTGAAAGCACGATGAAATGCCCATCTATCTGTAATCATGGTTGGTCACCCATCCTAGCACAAGTATAATACAAATTATGAAATGGCAATCATCCGCTACTGCTAGACAACATGTCACGGCAAGGCATACTTACCCAGTTGCCCCAGTGGACAAACATAGGCTCGTAGCAATTTTACTTGTAACAACAGTCTTAGACTCATAGGTATGCGCAGCACACTGAGGTGTCAGTTGTCATGCACACTTCCACTGCTGGCTGCTGCAAATTGAAAACCAATTTGTGCAAAGCATCAGTAGGACAGGTGATCGCCTTCCCCTCAATCACGAGTTTCAATCCTCCAGAGTCCAGCATACAGCTGCAAAACAGGAGCGAACAATAGTTTTATCTTTAGCATTAGTTCCTTCTAACCAACTCCACATGAAGTTAGATGTAGAAACTGGTCTTTGATTCCAACCAAACGCCTCTTTCAAGCTGACCCACAGAATGCAGCCAATGACCAATGAAACATGGTGTGGTCTGCACTTTCCAAAACCCTGCAGAGAACACAGTTCTTAGTCCCTGGTCCTTCATGTTTAGAAATCTGCTCCCCAGACTGTATTCGATCTTGAATCATTAACCACGTGCATACCTTGATTTTAAAAGGAAGTTTGTCTTTCCACAAACCCTGCATTTGCTGATGAATAACCCCACCAAAAAAAAGCTCAGATGACTGTACATAGATTTACTAGAATATTGTCCATTCTTTTCAAATGCCCAACTCACTTTATCCCATTCATCTGTCAAGACCACCAAGCCCAAACGCTCCACCAAATCTGACCATGCAGGCATACTCCCCATCAATTTGGATCATACTTTGGCGAAACACTAGGCTCTTTGCTGCTAGCTCTTGCACCTGCATTGCCATTATATATGTCTTCCCAACAGCAAACAGTAGAATGTATCATCAGTCTATCTACTATTTCTTGCGGCAGAATTAATACCGATTAAAACATGGAATTTGCTGGATTTGGCAAATATCCCATGGTATACACTGATTTCTTCGCCTACTAAGACAAAACCGTCCACAAGATCAACTTGTACTACTATAACCTGCAGCAGGAGCCTCAGTTCATTCGTTGTTTGCTGCACCGTCGCATGTCAATAAGTCATGCTGCACACGAATGATGTCCAGAGCTGCTTTCTCGTTGATCTTGCTGCTCTGCTGGAGCTCCATGTAGTCGCCATACTTGATTCCCCGGAACTCCATGCCCTGGGGAGCATCCCGTGCCAGCTCTGGGACTGGCCCGATGACAGCGTCTAGGCTTGGCCCGATCAGGCTCACGAAAGACATCCTTGTCTGCTCACCACGGACCAACGCACGGTGGAGCACAGCCTTGTACCGTCCATTGCTCACAATCTGCATGCAGATGTACAGGGCATGCGTGTATCATGTAAAGATAGTACAAGTAACAGGAATTTGTCAACCGAACTGAATTTTCTGACAACCTTTTAGTTTCAAGAACACTGTAAATTGTTCAATTACCTCCAACTGATCGCCAGACATGACGAAGAGCAATCCCGGAAGGAGCTTGGCAAGGGGCCACTGGCCATTGTGCTTGATTTCAAGGCCGTCTACACCATTTTGCAAGAGCAGAGTGAGAAGACCGTGGTCAGAGTGAGCCGAAATTCCCATAACCCCATCCAAGCCAGTGTACGGCGGGTAATTGTTCCCGACGAGGATCTGGAAGCAGGACTCAAGGTTTACGTTTTCGGAAATGCAATTGCCGTCAAGTCCCAGGCTCTCGGAGATTGCCTTGGCGAGCTCCAGCAACAGCTCTCTCGTGCGAGCTGAGTACTCCATAGCAATCTCTCTGACAATGACAGTATAGCAAATACAATTTTTATACCAATCAATGATGTCAAAGCAGACACGGTGTTAATTAGTAGTCTGTGCTACCTCAGACTTGCAGGCTTTGCAGGGCAGTGGAACTCAGGGTGAGCGATCATCTTCACATAGTCCCTCCAGCATATGGCATCGTCCATGGCGGAGTAGAAGAAACCAGTTCCAATACGTATAGGATCCTTTGGGCCAGCGGCCATGTACTCTGCATTCTCCTCCCTCGGTAAACTGAACAGCTCCTTACATGCATCCATCACTGCTTGCTGGAGAGCCTTGGGCCTATGCAGCACTGATACGTCACAGAGCGGACGTACCGGTGTCGGATACCGTATCCAATACGGATACGACACCGATACGCAATAGATACAAGTACTAGTTACTTTTGGCTGGGCCAGCCCAAAAAAGCAGCCAAATGACGCATCGTGCGACAGAGAATCAGCACCGACGCCTGTTAAAGTGTTAATCTCTTCTCTCCTGGTTAGCGACGGCAACTGGGAGTCTGCGAGGCGACGGCGATGGCAGGCAGCAGCGAGAGCACGACGATGCTGACCAGTCGACGACGACCATCGCGGCATCGCCATAGGGTCAATTCAATCCATCATAGGCGCAGCAACTCTCTGCAGTCTACACTCCCCGATCAATCATTCATCTAGGTATGGTATATATGCAGAGCTCACTCCGATCGATCGATCAATCGTATATAGCGTATGTCTATCTATGCTGATGCAGCATGACGTGCATGTGATTTAAATTGATAATCAATCTATACGATCGCTGTACGAAGATTGATAGATTAAGTGTAATTGTAATTGATAATCAATCTATACATAATCAATCTATACGTACGAGCACGCTTGTTTTTAATTTTTAAAAAAGCACTATCTCAATTTTATCACATTAATATGTTTAATGCAGCAATGTCACAAACAAAACACATCGTGTATCGGCCATCCCCTAAAATCAAATAATACATCTTTCTTACATATAGGTTGTTCATGTGCTAAGTCTTTTTGCCTTTCAGGTGTTAGAAAATGGCATCAGGTCAAGGTGGCAGTTCTTCTCGTGCTAATGACAGTCCTAAGAGAAGAGAAATCACTAACATCAAGGCCCCCTTGTGGGATCATGTTGAAGTTCTAGAGAAACCTAAAACCGGTGGAGGAAATAGTAGATGGAAATGCAAGTTTTGTGGATATATTGGCTTTAGTAGCTACTTCAGAATTAAAAATCATTTGCTGAAGTTAGGTGACGGAATCGCTCCATGCAAAAAGGTGACGGTGGACATTCTTTTTGAACTCAAGAATGAAGTTGCTTGGGCTACAGCAGAAGTGGAAAAAATCAAAACCAAGAAATGTTCCTTTGCCGTCAAATGTAGATATCTCTGCCATATCTAAGAATAAGAAAAGGAGGGGAGCTGACGGCCCACTAGAGAGAGCTTGGGCAAATGATTTGCGCAAACAACAAGACGCTATAATTGGAAGGATGTATTATTCTGGAGGTTAGCACTTAATGATTAACTATAGTGTGCGTTATTTTAATCTTGTCCAACAATATACTAATGATGTCTTTTTAAATTTACAGTGTTGTCTTGCAATCTTGCAAGAAATCCATACTACCAAGAGTCATATAAATTTGCTTCAACACACAATTTGACTGGTTATGCTCCTCCTGGGTACAACAAACTGAGGATTACCCTGCTTCAAGAAGAGAAGGCTCACATTAAGACCTTATTAGAGCCTATAAAGAGTGTATGGCCTGAAAAAGCAGTGAGCATTTGTTCAGATGGATGGTCAGATTCACAGAGGCCTCTCATCAACTTCATTGCAGTTTGTGGGAATGCACCAATGTTCTTGAAGGCTATCAATGCCAGTGATGAGGTGAAGACAAAGGAGTATATTGCTAAGAAGTTGATTGTTGTTATTGAAGAAGTGGGTCCAAAAAATGTTATTGAAGTCATCACTGACAATGCTTCCAATTGCAAATATGCAGGTATGATTATCCAAAAAAAAGTATGGTCATATTTTTTGGACACCTTGTGTTGTGCATACTTTAAATTTAGCTTTGAAGAGCATTTTTCATGCAAAAACACCAAGGGACGATGATGAGGAAGCACTAGCAGTCTACAATGAATTAAAATTCATAAGTATAATTAGAGAAGATGCTACTTTAATCAAGAATTTCATAATGAACCATGGAATGCGACTCTCTATGTTTAATGAGTTTAGCAACTTGAAATTACTTGCTGTGGCGGAAATAAGGTTTGCCTCTGTTCTGGTTATGTTGAAACGGCTTTTGTTGGTCAAGAGAGCTCTCCAAAACATGGTAATTAGTGAACAATGGGATAAGTATAGAGATGGCAACGAAGGGATGGCAGCCACAGTGAAAGAAAAGATACTTAGTGATGTTTGGTGGGATGAAGTTAATTACATTGTTAAATTTACAGAGCCTATATATGAAATGATACGTGTGGTGGACACCGATACACCATGTTTTCATTTGATTTATGAGATGTGGGATTCAATGATTGAGAATGCATCAAAAGAGATATGCCGACATGAAGGAAAGGAAATTGAACGAGCAGAACAATCCGTCTTTTGGAAGGTTATTGAGAATATATTGATTGAACGTTGGTATAAAGACAACACTCCACTCCATTCTTTGACACACTCACTTAATCCAAGGTAATGTATATATATTTACTGTTCTCATATGCTAAATTTCATATTCAATTTTAGTTTTCACATACTCATATGCCTATTCGTGTATCTTTACTCTTCCTATTTTATTTTTTGTAGATATTATAGTAAGGAATGGCTCGATGGAAGTGCTGGTCGTGTGCCCCCACATAAGGATAATGATATATCAAAAGAGCGGATGATATGCTTCAAAAAATTCTTCCTTATACAAGAAGATTTGACAATAGTGAAAGAAGAGTTTTCAAAGTTCTCCACTTGTTTAGATGAATTCACTGAATTTGATTCCATCTATGATAGATGAGCTCTTTCTCCAAAGGATTGGTGGGCAAATCATGGACAATCTATTCCTATATTGCAAAACTTAACTCTTAGGTTGATTCACCAACCAACCTCATCTTCTTGTTGTGAAAGGAATTAGAGCACGTATGGCTTCATCCATAGCGTAAAAAGAAATGCCTTAACTGCTGAGCGTGCTGAAGATTTGGTCTTTGTGCATAATAACTTGAGACTTCTATCAAGAAGGTCAAATGCATACAAGACAGGAGTATCAAAAATGTGGGATGTGGGAGGAGATGCTTTTGAATCTTTGACTGGTATTGGCATTCTAGAAATTGCAGACCTCTCTATTGAAGAACCAGAGTTGGAGGCTGTGTCCTTCACAGATGTTGATGCTTCTTTTGTGGTGGAGGATGAACAAGATCAAGAGAATGAGGATGGAGGGTAGCAGATCTCAAGAATGGAGACTTGTAGTCTCATATTTATCTTTTAATATATCTTTCAGTTTAGACTAAACTAGAACAATTTATGCTCTTTTATGTTAAACTTCAAATATTGAACCTCCTTTTGCTATAATTATTTGTTATCTGTTACTTTGCTACCTGTTTTTTGTGCAGCAGAGCGCCAGATCCAAACAGGCGCAGTTTGGACTTTACAGCCCACATAGGTCAGCCCGGCCCATGTACGGAATTTAGCTTCCCTCAAAAGATGAGCACGGAATTTTCCAACGGGTTTACGAAATAGCAATTCCCAGAGATAAACAAAAGAAGCATTTCCTCCATCATCAGTCGTGAGTTGTGACTGCTTCCGTGCTAATCAAGTGATTTTGTTCTCCGGCTTTGCGGTCCCAGTTGAATCTTTTTGTTACCAATTCTTCTTCTTCCTCCTCTTCTTCTTCTCAATTTCGCATTGCTCTTCTGTTGCTGCTTTAGCTACCACATCGAGTACTTTGGCAACGGCGAGGGAATCAGTGTTAGGATTTGAGGGTTCACCGTGCTCTTAGGGCTTAGAGAGATGGCTACTTTATTTCAGACTGTTGTGGATGGTGTATATTTCAGGAGCGAGTTTCTTCTATTTCTCCTATAAACATGGTGATCCTTGTGGACAACTCGACATGGCATCTCTATCTGTCTTCTCTTAATGTATAAGATCATTATGTACTGGCCATTATCTCTTCTAAAGTCTAAATGCCATGCCAACGGTTTTCATTAATATTTTCGTCTTGTTCTGACCATCATCTTTTGAGGGAATTTTTTAGAAACGCTCCCTATATAGAGATATGAGCAAGTGAGATATAGAGAATCTGCTGAAGATGCTCTAAGAAACTTACTTGGAGTAGATATGTTTGGGTCCAAACGCACGAAAAACCTGTCATGCACGTACTTGGACAGCCAGCCAGTCAGGCAGCCTTTCATTCCTTTTTCTTCAGGAAGCGTTTTTTTTGTTGTTGTTGAAACTAGCACTAAGTTATTAGGCTACCATGGACAAAACTCTCTTCTAGAAGGCAAATCGAGCAGGTCAAAGGAACGAATTAGAAACGTACATAACAATTGGCAAACGACGGGATTCAGATAAAAATCACTGTTGGTGGAATCTCACTAGCATTGTCCACAATTATCATTGTAATCGGTATAAGTTGGTCTCATTTAGACTTCAGCGTCAGAGGTTCAGCAAAGGCCGCAGTGCATTTTTATCAATTTTTCTGATGTTCAAAGGATTGGCAAAACAAGGAAAAGTACTGGTAAGTTTGGTGAAGAAAGAATTAACCGTACATTTAAGAACTCTTTACATCAACATTTGTGAACGAATAAATGTCTCAAAATTAGAGGGGCAGATCTATCAGACATCTTCTTCTTCTTTTAGAGAAAAAAAAGGGCATGAGACTATTTTCTTTTCATAAGTTTATGGTATCATGTTAATATAGACAAAAGATAAATGATGCATCCTGTCACAAGCAACATGCAGCTTGGGCTTTCCAATGGTGAACTACCTGGAGAGGTGGAAAACTCATGTTAACACTTCACGAGACATGGACAGTACTGAATCGAACTGCAATGGGAAACACTAGCTACATTAAGCAACATTAGTGTCTATAATAATAGCAGAGGATGCTACAGCTCATCTAGGCTATAGCAGAGTCACTCAACCCGTAACCCATTTGTCACGGTTATCAGGACAACTGATATGATAACAAGTTTAATGTAACATAATGAATTACACGATGACTTAGATGTTACCAGGTAAAGCTAATAGTTATGTAACTCCATCGTATATGATGATAAAATTTTATGTAGAAGTGATTGCATGTTGAAGGTGAAGGACTTACTAATGAGATAACTATTCCTTATGTTCCATTCATAGTCCCAGTGCACACTGTTGCACTTGACTGTCCAATACGACCAGCCAAAGGAGGCTTCTCCGAAGACCTCTAATTGAGCTTTTCCAAATAATTGGTATTGAGTTTGTGAAGCGTTTGCCACATTCCATTCATTTACCCACTCTCCTGAATAATGCCATAGCAGGGAGGAAAGAAATTAGTATAGAGCATACCGATGACCTGGAAAACAAGGGAATAATGATATCTGTTACAAGAGAAAGTCTATCTAAAGAGCTGGGTAAATTGAGAAACCACTATCATTAAATGGTAGACAAAAATCCAAACGACCTATCTGATTTTTTTTTAAGTAGATATATAAGAGGTATTACTTATAAATAATTGTTAAAAATGATTTTGCAGGACCTACCGATGAAAACAAGAGGTCCATTTGCGCCATTCAAGGCCTGCACTTGAGGCAGTCTGTCCTTATAAACGAAATGTACATTCTCTGTTGCATTAAGCTTCTCAAAATAAGGATCAAACAGATTGTAGTAATGCAAGTCCACAACGGTGTTAGTTGGACCCAGATCAGCCTGATAAAGCTCCATTGGGTCTGCATTCCCTATCCTCTGGCAGAATATAACATAAGCTGTGTCTGAATAACTTCGTACAATTGTGTAGCCTGTTTTGTAATACGACACTAGAGTATCTAGTGGGACTGCACCTGCAGAAGGCTCATTCAGAAGCTCAATACCTAACAGAGAGGGATTGTTTGCATACCTGCAGATAAAGACATAGTATGTCTTGTTAGGACTGAGGAAACTGTGATATGTAGATTCTTGCTGTTCATGTTATTGAAAAGATCGTCAGTGAATCCAAAACATGGCTCCTACTTTTGTGTATTTCCTGATTAATGAACAGATTCAACATTGTTAACATATCTTCTAAAGTTGCCCTTTTTTCCAGAAATTATTCTAGTGACCAAGAGTATATATTGTTGAAAACGAGTAACTCCAGTAGCCACAGGATAAGTCAATGTAGTGCCTATTGCTGCTCATCGTCCACCTCCTTTTGTTTGTAATATCTTTGAATGATGAGAATTTCTCTTATCCTTCACAGATCTAGTGAGAATGAGAGTTCAAAGTCTTTTTCTAACTTGTCGGTGCCTTTGTCTACCCTCATGTTACCAATGGCGTAATGAAGAAATCTTTCCTCCATATAAAGCAAAACTTTCGTCAAACTAGAAAATATGGTCAAATAATTCATGTTACCTTTGAGCCAGAAAACTAATGACATCCAATGTTTTCTCAATGGTAGCTGCTGAAGGCCAATCTACTGAACCATCCCTGCTAGCACTGTGCTCCATTCCATTTTGAGATCCAGGAGCCGCATGAAGATCAATAATGCACTTCAAGCCATAAACCCTGATCTCAAAGTCAGATCCTCCATACCATGCAGTCTCAAAACTTTAAAAGGGAACTTTTGTGAATTAATAATCAAGAATAGTTTAGAGGCTAGACCTACTGTGCCCAGTAGAATGCTCTATCAAGGGCGTCCAGGGAGCCACCAATAAATGGAGCAGGTGGATCAGGATCATACGAAATCCACCATCCAACTGGAATTCTGACTGCATTTATATTGTTTCGTGAGAGGAAATAAAAATCTTTTCCAGTAACAAAGCTCTTTCGGTGTTCCTGCGAATTGTGTAAAACAGCAAATGAACAACAGGATATACCAAGGATTGTATGGGAGAAATACCATGCACTACAAACAGAAAGGAGATGACACAGCTCTCAAATTATGGAACTTACTGTCAAGACCGCTTTTGCCTGCTGAGGTCCATACCCATTAGCAAGCTGGTAATCTCCATGCAAGTTGTTGGCAACAATTGTCATCTCAAATGTTGCCATATCATCACCCCATCCTGGTTGGGAAGGATAATTTGAAGTAAGCTGATTATTGTTTGTGACCTGAATAATGAGTATATGTCAACTTTCCTGATGACACTGTTGAAGCTTAAGCATAAAAAGGAATTTGATGACAGTGCATAACTCTGTCATCTCTTGAGATGATATTGAGAAGATAAGCAATACCTGCAAATAGCTCCCATTTAGAAGCTTGATATGAAGCATTGTATTGTTCCGTTCGATATAAAATGTTTCAGAGGCTCCTGGTGAATCTGCAGTTGCTGAGATCACGTCCCCATTACTTGCTGTTAAGAACTGACCTTTGAAGCACCGGAATTGAAATTCACTATAAGAAACTCTCCACAGCTGAAAAGAGTGCCAAGACGAATGTAATTAGGATCAAACTCACACATACAATAACTTTAGTCTATTACCAATTTTATATTATAAAATATTACTTTCTTTGAGTATGTATCTCTTCCCTGCTTCCCTCAAGTATGGTAAGCTTATCTGTCAACTGTCAAGATTGAAGACATAGCCACAAAAGACAGCGGATGAAAATAAAATAAAAATTGTGAACTTGTGTCATTTACAAAAGTTGGACCTTCTGCCACTGGGAAACACACATTCACATACATATTATAGTTCTGTCATATGCACATTGTGAAGCAATGTTGTTTTGTTGAACCTGTGCAAAACTGGACAGTTCAGTTTTCCTCTTGGTCCATTAGAGCATCTCCAACCGAATCCCTAAAATCCATTCCCTATATTCTCATTTGAGGATTCATCCCAAAAGATTCTTTCCTTAAAATCCCTTCACACTCCGACCGAGTCCCCAAATCTCATCCCCTATACTCCACTCTTCCATATTTTATTAGTATCCAATAACTAACATGCTATTTTTAAAGGTAAAAGTAAAATCGCTATATTAGATATGTAGTTCAGACTGTGGACAATTCCAGTAGGTAGCATAAGCCTAATTACATGCACCAGCTTAGTTGTTAAGTTTTGGAGTATATCTAGTAGAAACTGTCAAGATTATGCAACTTAGATCTATTGCACAGCCCAATAGGCATATATATAGTACAAGATGACTTGGAATACAAGGCAAGAATAGAGTCCTATGGTAATAGAAATACAAAAGGTAAGCCCAATCCTACTATATCTCTAACACCCCCCCTCAAACTCATGGTGGATCAACAACACTGAGTTTGGAGAGATAGAAGCTGTGCTGAACACGAGTCTGGGCCTTCGTGAAGAAATCAGCCAACTGAAGCTTAGAAGGCACATACTGAAGAGCAACAACCTGATCCTGTACCTGGGACCGCATATAAGAAGCATCAACACCAATATGCTTGGTGAGCTCATGCTTTACTGGGTCTCTAGCAATACTGATGGCACCAGTACTGTCAGACAACAGAGGAGTCGGTGTAGTGAGAGAAACACCAAAATCCTCAAGTAGCCACCGTAACCAAGTAATCTCCGCTGTCAAAAATGTCATAGCTCGCAACTCAGCCTCTGCACTCGAACGGGAAACTACAGTCTGTTTCTTCGTCTTCCAAGCAATGAAAGAACCACCAAGGAAAACACAGTAAGCAGAAAGAGAGCGATGATCAGAGGGATCGCTATCCCAAGTAGCATCCGAATATGCCTGAAGCTGTAACGAACTGGAGCGTGGAAAGAAAAGACGACGGGAGGTAGTCCCACGAAGATATCGTAGAACCCGAAGAAGGTGACTGTAGTGAACCTGAGTAGGAGAAGAGACGAACTGACTCAGAATGTGAACTGGATAGGATATATCTGGACGAGTGACAGCAAGATAGACAAGACTCCCAACAAGGTGACGATAGCGAGTCGGATCAGAAAGAGGCTCACCATCAGAGGCACAAAGATGAACATTGAGCTCCATCGGAGTCTCAATGGTGCGCTGATCAGTAAGGGAAGCCCGATCAAGAAGATCGTGGATATATTTCTCTTGGGATATATAGAAACCATCAGAAGTAGATGTAACCTCAATCCCAAGGAAGTAGCGAAGAGGACCAAGATCAGACATAAGAAACTGATCACTAAGACGAGTCTTGACAAAGGCAATGTACTCAGAATTATCTCCGGTGATGATCATATCATCCACATACAAAAGAAGAAGAGTCTGACCACGAGACGAAGTGTGGACAAACAGCGCAGGATCATGAGCACTAGCTGAGAAACCAGCAGCAGTAACCACAGAGGCGAAGCGCTCGAACCAAGCACGAGGGGCTTGCTTAAGGCCATAAAGAGAGCGACGAAGGCGACAAACCATGCCCTCAAGAACAGAATACCCAGGCGGGGAGTGCATGTAAACCTCCTCACGCAACTCACCATTAAGAAAGGCATTCTTGACATCAAGCTGAGAGATAGACCAATGGCGAGCAGAGGCCACGGCAAGAAGAGTGCGAATAGTGGTCATGTGCGCGACAGGAGCAAATGTCTCGTCATAGTCACGACCATGCTCCTGCTGAAAGCCACGCGCCACAAGACGAGCCTTGTAGCGCTCAAGAGAACCATCGGAGCGGGTCTTAAACTTTATAGATCCACTTACAGGTGATGGGACGAACACGTGGAGGAAGAGAGACAAGATCCCACGTGCCGGTGCGCTCAAGAGCAGCAAGCTCCTCGGCCATCGCATGCTGCCATTCGGGATGAACAACAGCATCACGGTAAGAAGTAGGCTCAGCAAGAGTAGCACCAACAAATCCAAAGCGGCCTGGAGGCGGAAGCGGGCGAGCGCAGAGGCCATACCTAGGAGGGGGTGGCAAATCCGGAGAAGATGAGTCACCCAGAGAAGATGGCTCATCAGACAGAGATGGCCCAGAAGAAGGAGAAGACACATCAGAAAGAGGCTCAACACGAGGTCGACGTGTGTAGATGAAAGGATAGGACGAAAGAGGAGAAG
This sequence comes from Stipa capillata, assembly GCA_019208055.1. NCBI lineage: Eukaryota > Viridiplantae > Streptophyta > Magnoliopsida > Poales > Poaceae > Stipa > Stipa capillata. The sequence continues at coordinate 231,255 of JAGXJF010003204.1, read as the reverse complement.
GTGCAAGTGGAGCTGTAGGAGATGATAGTGGAGAAGAGTCGACAACAGGAGTAGATGGAGACTCAGGAGGAGGTGGAGACTCGGTGGGACGGGTGGAAGAAGGCACAACAGTGATCGGTGTATCAGGAAAGGTCAGAAAAGACAGAGACTCAACAGGGGAAGTCGAAGGAGAAGCTGGACGCGGAAAGAAAGGACGGGATTCATCGAAGGTCACATCCCGAGAAACCCGCATACGACGAACAGCGGGATCCCAACACCGATAGCCCTTATGCTCCGGACTATATCCTAAAAAGATACACTCAACAGACTGAGCAGTCAGTTTGGTGCGCTCGCGGGGAGCTAAAAGAACATAGCAAACACAGCCAAACAGACTGCCCTGCTCAGCAAGAAAACCACGAAGATGACGAGAAATATACTCGCCAGCAGAATCAGCACGAAAGACACGAATGGGGGTGGAGAACTGGGTACGAACCATGGTGGCAAACTGTCTATAGATGGAGAGAACCTCACTACGAGAAGACATAAAATATATCCAAGTGTGGCGAGAAAAATCATATATAAAGATAATATAGTATCGATGACCCCCTTTCGAAACGAAGGGAGCCGGACCCCACACATCCGAGTGAACAAGATCAAAAGGACGCTGAGACACGGACTCACTATGAGGCTAAGGTAACTGAATTTGTCTACCAAGCTTACAACCCTGACAATCTAAAGACACGTCGCCTGAGACAGACCCCAGAAGACCACGACGAACTAACGACGATAGACGCGATCCACACAGATGGCCAAGACGGTGATGCCACTGCTGGAAGGAACCGGTGGACGAGCGAGCAAAGGCGGAGAGACTGGTAGCGGCGGCAGCGGAGGGAAGGCGAAGCCAGTCAAGCTCCCAGAGACGCTGGGAATCAAGGCGGGGAGGGCCAGAACCAACCAGAACACCCGTCTGACGATCCTGAACACAACAAGAATCAGAGTCGAGAATAACCCGACAACCAAGATCAGTAATTTGTCCAGCAGAAAGAAGTTGCATGGTAAGACAAGGCACATGAGCAACAGAAGGAACATGAAATAAAGAAGTACGAAGAGTGTCTCGACTAGAAACAGGAAGAGAAGTACCATCAGCAGTAAGGACATGGACAGGAGAATCAAGAGGTCGAAGGGAAGATAGAGTGGAGGAATCGGAAGTCATATGAAAAGATGCTCCTGAATCAAGAATCCACGGGGAAGTACCTAACTGTGTAGGGGGTGGTTTCTCAATGCTGGAAGAGGGAGTAGCAGAACCTACAGAACCTGTCGCAGCGAGTAGACGTCGAAGGCGTGCAATCTCCTGCTCAGTGAACGAGGTGGCGGCAGAAGTCGAAGCAGCTGAAGGAGTCGATGAAGAAGGTCCAGTGCCTGGAGAGGAGCGACGTGCAAGGTGACGCTTCTTCCGAAAACAAGTAGACTCAATATGGCCAGCCTTATCACAGTAGGTGCAATGAGGACAGCCACCACCCGAGGAAGAACAACCACCACCACCTGTGGAGGCCGCTGGAGGAGATGAAGTGCGGAGGCGTGAAGTAGTCGATGCAGGAGTCGGTGTAGCTAGTGGACGAACAACAAGCACGGAGGAAAGTGGCAGTAGACCAGAGCCACGCAGGCGAGTCTCCTCCGCACGAATCTCTGTAAGCACCTCCAGAAGAGAGACACGAGGCTGACGGGCAAGAAGCTGAGCACGACGCGACTCAAACTCAGGACGAAGCCGCGTTAAGAACTCGTACACGCGCAAGAACTCGCGGTCAGCACGAGCATCCTGACAGCACTGACAAGAGCCACAACCAGGACGACGAAGGGAATCCAGCTGGCGCCAGACAGCAGAACTCTGAGCATAGAACTCATCAACCGTGGCATCACCCTGCTGGAGAGAGTGCTCCTGGCGAACCACGGACAGGAACAGAGCGTCGCCAGAGGGCTTATAACGCTGACGAAGGTGAGTCCACATCTGGGAGGCCGTAGAGAATCTCACAATCTCAGAAGAAAACTGAGGCTGAAGACTGGCGACAAGAACAGCAGCAGCACAAGCATCATCATCAAACCACTGAGTGTACTCAGTCAGCAAAGCACCGTAAGAATCCAGAGCCTCCTGATAAGCGGTGACAGCCGCATCATAGGCAGCGCGGTCAGCATCAGTAGGTCGAGCACCAAGCTTAGGCTCCACCGGCGCCACAGGACAGGCCGGACACGGAACATCGTCGGAGAGGACGCCCCAGAGACGAAGACCACGCATGTGGATGCGCATATGGGAGACGAAGTCGGTGAAATTGACCCCATCAAAAATCACCGGGCAGCGAGGGAGAGAAACGGTGCCGAACGACGAAGACATTGTACCTGTGTTTTCTTTTTTTTATTACCTAATCTATACTGCCGGCCGCTCAAAACAGAGCAAGCCTAGCAGCAAACGAGCGGCGCACGGGTCTCCTGGAGAGGGACGACGGCGACGCACGGGGAGATCCCGCCGGGGACCGGCCGGCCGGCGGACGTCGGCGAGGCGAGGCGGGGGAGACGGCCCGATCCGGCGGTGGTGGGCGGCCCGGTTCGGGACGATCCGGGGCGGAGCGGCAGCGCCGGAAGGCCGGGAGGGCGAGGCGGCCGTGCGGAGATCGGGGGAGCGGGAGGCCGGGGATGGGGAGGCCAGCGGGAGGCCGGCGGACGGGACGGTCGGCCGGGCCGGGGAGGGCAGCGGGCGAGCTGGCGGCAGGGGAGCCGCGGCTGGGCGGAGGCCGACGAGCGGCCGGCGGCCGTGAGCACACGGGGAAGACCACGCGGGCAGACCGGCACACGGGGAAGAGAAAAAAAAGAGGGAAGATCAGAGCGTGAGTTGCAGCACGCAATGGAAAAAAAAACCCTAAGGCCCTGATACCATGTCAAGATTATGCAACTTGGATCTATTGCACAGCCCAATAGGCATATATATAGTACAAGATGACTTGGAATACAAGACAAGAATAGAGTCCTATGGTAATAGGAATACAAAAGGTAAGCCCAATCCTACTATATCTCTAACAGAACTTCGGTTTGCTCTTCAGTTTGCCATTAGCCTTACTGGAAGGCCGCTGATTAATGGTTACAGTCGGCTACAGTGGCAAAACATCGTCCCAAATTCCCCATTTCCCCACAGAGATCTCACTTGGGCCGCGTCTAACTAGTCTACCTTAAGCTCTTACTTAATCACCAAAGTAGAAGAACAGAGAAACAGAGCTACCTCAACGGATCAACAACTAATGGCAGGCAAATTACCAAATTATCACAACGAGTACCATGCATATTGCCAGTACAGGATAGAGAGGAGGAGGGTGTCTCACCAGGCTTTGAAGTTTTCGGTCTTCTTGTTGGTGGATTAGCGAAGCTTACAAAGTAACACGAAGTCCAAATTGTTAAAAAAGCAAGCTAGCAGACAAAATAGGGATGCGAAATTTGATGAAGAAAAGTAGCTGCCAGTGCCAGATTCGAAACAATTCTGCGGTAATGCTAAACTGGTGATTACTAGATAAAAAAAAGCTTCAGAAATCAAGAAACGAAAAAGAGGAGGAAAAATTCGTTTACCAACACTCTAGAACTAAACCAAGAAACGAACAACTCCGGTCACCAAATCTTGATTTTTCTCCGTCCCCATGGCGAAGGCCCCGTCGAACCCGGTTCCCACTCGCAGCATCCACACGTCCCTGCCCATCACCACCCACGCCCCCTCATCCACCTTCCTCCTGATCTCCGCCACCACCATCTCCTCCCCAGCCTCGCCTTTCCGCACCACCACGCGGCAGTAGCGCCACGGGAAGGAGCCATTGACGCGGAGCTCGGTGGTCGCGGGGGCGGAGGAGAGGAGCTCGACAACGGCGCTAGCCGTGGCGCTGCCAAGGATGGAGGACCTTCGGGCAGAGAAGATGGGCAGAGGAGGGGACTTGGGAGGACGCTGCTCTGAGCTCCCCACAGTCGCACGGCCGCCGCTACTCCTAGGTCAGCACGACGAGGGGAGGTGGCACGGCGGCGGAACTGCTCCGAGCGGGCATGGGATGGGAGGATCTACTCACAGCCGGCGCGGGAGGCGGGGATGGACTTCTCTGAGCGGGTGTGGGACGCAGGATGGTCTTCTCCGAGGCTGGAGGTTGACGGATGGGGATCAGCGGTGGAGTCCTCAGAAATGGGGAACGACCGGGCGCGGATAGGGACTCGGTTGGGATAGGGAAGCAGATAGGGCTTCGGTTGGAGTGCTGGTTTTTGCTATTTTACCCAAAATTTGGTATAGGGAACAGGATAAGGACCCGGCTGGAGATGCTCTTACGTATAGGTACGTTCTGGCAGGTCTAAATCAATTAATCAGCCTTTTTGAGTCGTGTCAGTAACTTAAGTACCTGATGGACTTAAAGACCAAAGTTCAGGGATAAAAATAGCCCCCCTGGAAAAAATATTATGGCCCACAAATATGAGAAAGGGATACTTTGCAGTGAAGTTTTATCTCAATTCTCCAAAACAGAACCAAAATGGCGCCTTTGGAGAAAATGAGGGCCTAAAATTCAGGGTAAATGCATGTTTTTAGTACGATTTTCTCAGATATCCAAGGCAAAACTATCCATCTCCCAAATAGGCACCAGATATGTGTACTACCAATTAGCTTTCCTTTCATAGTTTTAGCAATAAGACAGCAAATGGTACACACCTTGAAAGTCTCCCATGATGCAGCAGCATCCTGATCTACCATCACGTTCCCGCCACCACCTCCACCCGCACTCACGTACTTTTGGAGCCCTACCGACTTGAGCTGCACCTGCGTGCCATCCTGAAGCAAGCCCAACAACGACATCAGAAGAAAGCAAAATGTACAGCTCTGTGCAAAGCATGAGCTCCCAGAACCAGATAACCTACAAGCATGTCCCCGTTCCGGATGCCATCAAACAAGGAAGGCTTGATCCACCCCTCCACCACCAGCCAACCTCCCAAGTTCACCGCCCTGACCTTGTTAAATTCATTATCTGCAAAGACAAGCACACAAATAAAGCACCGAGACAGCACGAACAATCGCGTAGGAGCAAGTTAGACTGACCCACGAGGTAAATTCTCACCTGATGACGAATGCGACAGTTGGAGCACGCACAGAAAACCAAAGATCACGAAACCAGTGCAAGGGAGCCTCATGTGGGCAATGCGCCGAACAGATGGTGTGCGCAGGAACTGAGGCAGGGGCGGAGGCGCTTGTATAGAGGGAAAGGGACGGGAGATTCCAAGTCCATCCGGGCCAGAAACTGAGAGGGGTGCGGCATGGTTGGGGAGGCCGGGAATCTCGCCTTTTGCACAATGCTATTATACCTTCCTTATCGCAAAGTTCATCCCAAAGAATGGTGGAGACGCAAACGAGCACCACCACACCGGCAGGCAGAGGCAGCTCGCTTTCTTTGCAGCTGCTTTTCTTTCTCGGTGGCGGTGCCAGTTGCCGAGTTGCGCCCTTGCGCGGCCGCGGTTGCGCCACGGACATCCAATTCACGAGGGAAAACGCCGCGCAGGAGGAACTTTCCCGCGGCGCAGTCTTGCTCTCGCGGTTAGGAAAATATCCGATGAAAACCATGAAAACTCCGTAGAAGCCACGTCAAAAAGTTTTTAAAAATACCATATATAGATTTACGTGATACTCCATAAACTGTAGAATTTAAGTTCAAACTCAATCGATTTAAGAGATATCAACGAGAGAAACAGATAAATGAACAGTGTCAAACAGTAAAATCAATTTTTATGCTGAATTTATTTTTTCCATACTTCCCGAGTGCGATTGAGTTCAAACTTAAAATTTTACAGATTCATAAAGCATCACTTAATCTTCATATAGTATTTTTTGAGAATTTTTTATAACTTCTAAATATGATCTTTACGGAGATTTTACTCTAAGGGTGGGATTCCACCGGATATTATCTCCTCACGGTTATTGCAACCAAGGTTTTAGCTACCAGTTCAGAAAAAAGTACAGCGAACACTGGAAACTCCAGGAACCAAAAATATCAACGGTTACCAGAACTTTACCGCCCAAAGAAAACTGAAATTCAAATAACAAACTCGAATTTTTTAAATAATTATCCGAATTTGCTTGAAACTTAACCAAACTGAGATTTTTCTGTCGGTAATAAATAGGTTTCTGAAGGGATACTGGTAGGTCTGGTTACGGTCCGAAACTAAAAATACCGGTCAGTAATTAGAACCCTAATTGCAATCAACGCGTGCTCGGTGTGCACACGTTAGGCGAGATGCAAGCATGCGCACACACAGCATCAGTCTCATTCGGTGGCCGCAGTTCTTTTTAGCGTACCTTGCTCGCTTTATCTAATAAAAATATTCAAGGATACAACACCCGGGTCCGGTGGCTAGAGTAACCAAACATGACAACCGGGAGCAAAAGATAAAACACTTCTAAGTTCTAACTATGAGCATCGGCACTAGATTTACGTCCATGGCATGCGTGACGCATAGTCGAGGTGCTAGGGCATTTTTAGATGAGCCCACGTGTGCTCTTGTTATATTTTGCATGTGCGACTCAAGCCGCTGCATCAACTGCATCCCATGACTGCCACCAAATGTACAATTTGGCCGACGTTTCATATAAAAATGTCATTTGAGCTCGTAAAAGATGTTTCACTAGCAAAAAAAAGAATTTGAGAGCCACTGTGGGTTTATAAAGGAGATTCGGGAGCTTCATTATGTATGTTTCAAGATCTCTCTGTTTTGGTATTGTTGGATCAATCTCCAACATGTGAAGATCGACAAGTAAGATGTCACTACTATAGACCTGTAACAATTTGGATACCAAGAAAAACCCTACGTAGCGAATATTCGCTACACAAGTTAAACAAGTCTTCTATGTAATCGACCCGTCAAATAAGAGGTGACACGTAGTAAGCAGTAGAAAAAGGAGTATTGTAGGAATCGATAATATAGTGGACGAGGATGACTACAACAAATTTGACGACATGCCTCCTTCCAAAAATGGCACGATGTCGGCTGAGGAAGAAGAAAGTGAGGAACCACCGTACGTACGCAAAAATCATGGGAAAGTGCTAATTTTTAAAGGAAACAAGCAAGTGATGGATGAAGTGCAAGAAAACTACTTTTAGGTCTTATATTATTTGAATTTCAATTATTGTAATGCGATGGTTATTATATATGGAGTTATTATATCTATATGAATGCACATGATTTGTGAAATTATGAATGTATATCTGTTGCGTTGTATTTTAGATGACATGGCTAGCATTTCCTGAAATTAGTTCCAAAACAAGAAAAAGTCATGCCCTCTCGAAAGATCGTCACAAGTGATTTTCCCGTCCTAAACCATCTGTGATGAGGCGTCATCATAGGCAGGCCATTAGGAGGAACCGTTCGTGGTGAGGAGTCATCACAGACGGGTCAATGGGCTGGATTGTCTGTGATGACAAATATCACAAATGGTTTTTTTACTTAAACCATTTGTGATGTTATTTCTATATATACGGGGACTTAGGGTTTTTCCCCGCTCACTCGCTCAAACATTCCACAAACGCCTGCGTGCCCCCTCGTATGCCCGAGCCCCCTGCCACCCCGTCGACCGTGCCACCACCCCCGTTGACCGCACTGCCTCGCGACCGACCGCATGCCCTCTAGACTGCGCCGCCCATCAACTGTACCACCTCCCCATTGACTACGCTAGATGGACACGTTCGTGACTAGGCTAGAGCTCGAGCGAAGGTCGATCAGGCGACGGCAGCACGAACTTCCCAATCCCCTTAGACGCCAAAGTGACACAATGCTCGGTGACACGGCAATCTACCTATAGTCCATATGTAACTGTTTTTGGGAGTTGAATAACTTGCCCGCCTTATAACCAGAGTTGAGCTTGCAATCTTCTCAAAGCGATTCCAAACTCATAGAGATGGAGATATGCTTACTACGGTCCTACACATCCTAGATGGTTCGGTGGTGCAAACCATCTTGGAAAACATACACATCACAAACGGCTCGTGTGTATGAATCGTCTCAGATAAGCACTCATCTCAGACGGTTCACAAACCGTCTAGGATAAGTGATGATTATCCATGACACATGTTCCATGAAGGTTTCCAAAACCGTCAAGCGAAGACGATTTTGAACCGTCTCCAATGGGGTGTTGTGTAGTAGTGAACACAGTCGTCTATGATGAGATCTATCTCAGGTGGGTCGAACTTAGGCACCCGTCTGAGGTGAGAGTTATCTCAGACGGTTAAAATAATATGATTTAACCGTATGTGATGGCGTTTATCTCAGACAGATGTTGCACCGTCTGTGTTAACCTGGCACATCACAAATAGAAGCCGACAGATGCAGGCTTAACCATCTCTAATGCATATTTTTACCCTACTATGATAACCCTGTTGTACTTTTGTGGCACCGGTGCATGTGGAGGCTTGGAGTTTCGCTTTTCAGATGCGGATAAATGTCTCTTCACTGTTTTTGGATGAAATTTTATGCGTTTAGCCCAAGGTTTTAGAACTAAATTTGAAGGAAATCCTATAGCCATATCCCTGTGATTTAATTTCCCAATGGAATGACTCAAGGAATACACGTGCGATGTTACATCTCGTGGGAAAAAATCATTTGTTTCTCGCATTTAACTTCTGTCTCTTTAATATTTTGCAAAAATTTTGTGGAGCATCAAAAGGCACATGTTTAAAGAAATACTATTGTTGTTATCATTGTTATATACGATATATTGCATCAGCAACACTATATGCCTCGGGTGGGGCTGCCGGACCCCAGGCGGCAGTGTAGAAAGGGAGAGGAAGAAAGATGCAACGCACACACTGTATTGATTGAGTACGAGGTACATATATACATGTGTTGGCACAATAGTGCGCTAACCAATGATCCTATAATCTAGCTATAGCGCTAACGGACGTTGGTAGTGGCACAAGAATAGTTCATGCATGTGTAGATAACTCCAGGCAGTTGAGCTCTACATGCATGAACGAGTCAGCTCGCTTTACACCCCGCCGCAGTCACTGCGTCACCGGAGTAGACGCATAGACTGGATCTGAATTCCTCGAACGCTGCTGTTGGCAACCCCTTGGTCATTATGTCCACAAACTGTTGTGATGTCGGAACATGCAAAACACGGATTTGACCGAGCTGTACCTTCTCACGAACGAAGTGCACATCCAACTCTATGTGCTTAGTGCGACGATGATGAACCGGGTTCTTCGCAAGGTAGACGGCGGATATGTTGTCACAATAGACGACGGTAGCTTTGGCGATGCCACAGTGAAGTTCACCAAGAAGTTGACGCAGCCACATGATGTCGGTGACCACATTCGCTACGGCTCGGTATTCAGCTTCTGCACTCGATCGCGACACCATGGGCTGTCGCTTAGAGGACCATGAGATGAGTGAGTTCCCGAGGAAGATGCAATAGCCGGAGGTCGAGCGCCGAGTGTCAGGACAGCCGGCCCAATCGGCGTCGGAGTAGGCGACGAGATCATGCGTGGGTGAGGTGGAGATGTGCAGCCCATGGCCGGATGTGCCACGAATGTAGCGAAGAATCCTTTTCACAGGGTCCAGTGCGTGTCGCGCGGCTGATGCATGTGCAAGCAAACTTGTTGCACTGCATATGCTAGATCAGGTTGCGTCAATGTCAAGTACTAGAGCGCCCCGACAATACTTCGGTACTGAGATACATCGGAGGCGAGCTGGCCCGACGCGGTGGAGACTTTAGGCTTGGTGTCCATAGGAGTCGAGGCAGGTTTGCAGTGCGTCATACCGGCACAGTCCAGTAGGTCTTCGGCATATTGCTCTTGGTGAAGAAAGAAGCCAGAGCTATCACGGCGCACCTGAATGCCAAGGAAAAATTGGAGTGGACCTAGATCCTTCATGGCAAACTCCTTGCGAAGTAGATTGATGATCACTTGGAGGAGTGGCACAGAGGATGCGGTGAGTACTATGTCGTCGACATACAGCAGGAGATAAGCCGTGTCGGAGCCCCGCTGCAGTACGAATAGGGATGAGTCGGAGACGGTGATGACGAAGCCGAGCTTGCGGAGATGGTCAGCAAAGCGTGTGTACCAGGCGTGTGGCGCTTGTTTCAAGCCATATAAGGACTTGGACAAGAGACACACGTGGTCGGGATGTGCACTGTCAGCAAAGCCAGCCGGCTGGTGGACGAAGACACGTTCCTGAAGATTGCCATGGAGGAAGGCATTCTTCACGTCGAGTTGGTGCACCGGCCACTGATGAGATGCTTCGCTTCCGCTCTGATACCATGTAGAAAGGGAGAGGAAGAAATATGCAACGCACACACTGTATTGATTGAGTACGAGGTACATATATACATGTGTTGGCATAATAGTGCGCTAACCAATGATCCTATAATCTAGCTATAGCGCTAACGGACTTTGGTAGTGGCACAAGAATAATTCATGCATGTGTAGATAACTCAAGACAGTTGAGCTCTGCACGTATGAACGAGTCAGCTCGCTTTACAGGCAGTCCTCCCCATTCTCTCGCTGGGCAGCTCTATATGCTCAGAGATTCAGAGGCTCAGAGCTCGATCGACACATATTCCCAGCCCATTAACGTATGAATCGAATTGATACTCTCAGGCTCTATCCGCTTTGTCAATTGCACGCACGTACGGTACCAGCGAACAAAAGAAAAAGAAAACGTACAGACTGGGCAAGCTGCAACTCATCGACAAGCGAATTATGTGCGTGTGGTGGTAAACATAACTGCACGGGATTCTACAGAACCATAGCCCAAAGTCAGAAACAAATCCCAACGGCTCAAGGATGTACGTTGCATTCTATGTGTGCACGTGTCCACGGTGATTTTGTAGTTTCATTTCGACCGATGGTGCGTATGTATTTATTTTTGTTGTTGTTCCTGTTTATTTGCTCAACCAATAATTCTTAATTGTTTTACGTTCTTTATGAGCACTCTCATTTTCTTCTCGTAATTATTTATTTTGTTCCAACAATAGTTATAAATTATTCCACCGGTGCACGTCAATTCGTCATAACAAGTAGTATCATGCTCCCAACCTAACAAAAACAATAAATCTATACTACCTTATAAAAGGGGGAGTTTTTCTTTTCTAACTCCACCCCACAAATCGTACCCAAACCATTCAGAACCGTCTGATCAGGAACATCCAATGGTTAACATTAACTTGATGGTCTGCCAATCCAATGGCTAATACATAATTGATGGTCTGCCATAGCATCTCACGGCTGGCATTCACACACAGATCATTTACGCATTAACACATTAACACATTTACGCAGCCAAGCCCTAATCACGCATGGCAGCCAGGCCTTGAACCTAATTACAGTTCATGCATACACGCATGGCAGCCATCGCATTCATACACAGAAATTGGTGCTTGCCCCTGCCTCCGTCGTCGCTCGCCCTACCCCCGTCCCCGCTGCCGCCCGCCCTCGCATGCCCCCACCGGCCGCTCTCGCAAGCCCCCGCCGCCGGCCGCCCTCGCACGCCCCAGTCGCCCGCCCTCGCAATCCCCGGCCGCCGGCCGCCCTCACAAGCCCCCGCCGCTGGCCGCCCTTGCACGCCCCCGCCGCCGGCCTCTACGCCCTCGCTGCCGGCCGCCATGGATCTCCCGCCCATCGTTCCCATCCCCGCCCTCCCCGCGTCGCCCCGCCGACCACCGCCGCGCGGGAGCGCCACGAGCACGTGGTACAGGAGCTCCTCCAGCGGCGGTACGCCTACATCCCCACCCATCCCCGCGTCCCCCCGCCTGGTGTCGCCTCCACCTCCGCCTCCGCCCCGCGCACCTCCGCTACCGCACGCCTCCGTCCCGGCCGCTTCCGCCGCCGCACGCCTCCGCCCTCACCGCCTCCACCCCGGCCGCCTCCGCCGCCGCGCCGCGCACCTCACAAACCCGCCCCCGAGCTGCCACCGATCGGCCCTCCCTCCGCTGCCCCCGAGTCGCCGCCGGCCTCCCTCGCCCCCGAGCCTCCCTGCACCGTCGGCTCAGGCTCCCTCCGCCGCCCCCGAGCAACTCACGAGCCACCGCCGGCCGGCCCTCCCTCCGCCTCCCTCGAGCCGCCACCAGCCTCCCTCGCCCCCGAGTCGCCGACTTCCTCGCCCCCGAGCCTCCCTCCACCGCCCTCGAGAAGCTCGTGGGCCGTCGACCGAAGCTCCCTATCCCCCGAGACGCCGGAGCGCTGGAGCTCCCTCGCCGCCCTCCCTGATCCAGGCCGCACCCACGGCCCCCCTTGCATCGCCGCCATCCCCGGATCCAGGCCGCGTGGTGCTACCCTCGATTAGGCCCCCGCGTTGCTGCCACACCCGCGCATCGCCGCCCTCAGCACGATCTGATCCGACCAGATCTCGCCCCGGCACCATGCGGCGGCCATGGAGAACCTGATCTCGGTCGTCAACAAGCTGCAGCACGCCTCCACCACCCTCAGCGACCATGGCAAGGAGAGTGCCCTCCCCACCCTGTGGGACTCGCTGCTGGCGATCGCCGTCGTCGGAGGCCAGGTGCGTGCCCATTTTTTTCCTTTTTCCACGCTATTGTTTTTGATCCCGTGGCGGGCGGCAGCGGCGGCGGAGCCTAAGGTAGCCTAGGCGCGTGATCCGGTCGGGCGTCCATGGCGGCGGCGGCTACGGTGCAAGAGGCCAAGGCAGCCTGCCTGTAGAGCTTCGAGCTCTGCGAGACCGAGTCGGTAAGGCCTACCTCCCGCGTCCTTCTCTGAGTGCGCTTGTTCAAGTCGTGCTTTGTTGTTGCGTGCGTGGTCAGGGAGCGATTCATCGCTGGATCGTCTAATTTGTGTGAGGCGAGAGGTTTCCATGGTTATTGTAGACCTTTGCGTTGTTTGCTTCGGTAATTAGTTGCTTGGATCATTCGGGAATCACCATTTTCATCGTTCTGTGCCAAGTGATTTTTGAAGTCAATCAATTCGTGTTGTTGCTTTGCTGCCAAACTATGGTATTAGTTAGATTCTAGCCTTAAGCTTCTCCCTTTGTAGATTAATTTGGTACAGTGCTTGAATAGTTAATACATTAGGGGAATTGATATATTTCTCGGTTCATTAATTGATGCTTCCCATCAGAATTGAGCTGAGCATGTTTTGCTCCGCTCTGCAGAGGTTTTACATTCTTGGGACTAATACTGACAAAATATTGTGCAGATTACTCAAGATCGATAGATCAGAGCCATCAGAGCTTGACATAGACGAGTGTTCTATCAATTGGCTGGGTGAAATTTCTTCCTAAGTGTATTTTCTTTATACATCCATATTATCCCTGGATAGTTTTATCTTATATTTTAACTATCTGTTATGCAATTTCCTGAAGTGAATTACTTCACAAGTGCTTTACATACTCAACTCTTCAATGAAACGGTTGTCTTGCAGGCAGCTAATGTGGAAGAAAGAGTTTGACACAAGTTATATGGGTTTTATGAAGGATGGTGCTCAATGGTTGGTAAGCTTGTCGGTAAGTTTCAACTAACCATGCGTCATTTTAAGAGGTTACTGATTGTATCTGTTGATTGACTCATATATTATTGAGTCCTGTAGGCGTCTACGTCAAGCTTATGTGATTGTTTGGGTTTGCATGCGTGTTTGGGTGGTCTAAACTTCAGTGGGTTTTCTTTGCAACATTAACATTTAGCATACCAAGATAACAGTGGGTCACAAAAGTGAAGTCTGGCGTTTGTTTCTTTTACAACATACTGTGCATAACTACAAGATCATGATCATAACGAAATAATTTCAAATACCATCACAAAACATATATATTATTGGACTAATTGTTGGTCAAAGATTAGGAAGTTTGGATTGTGAAATATGTGGCCGCCTTGTAGAACTAAACGGAGGGATTATCACCCATCCTTCAAATTAGAGACTCAAGTCAATCCTTTGTTGTTGTTTGGTTCTGCAGTTTTTGTACCAGTTGCAATGAATGTATAATATAAAAAATCCCCCCATTTTTAGGAGAGTCTCTGACCTAAAAGATGTTTTATGGGGTGGTTCCATGACCTTCGAGCATGCTCTTTCGACTTTGGCTGCAAATGTTGATGGTAAAGCCTTAGTTTATATACTTATTGTTACTCAGCCTTCAACGTGTTTCAAATGCTAATTATGTCAATATCTTTATGTGCTAAATTTATTTGTTACTCTCTTTAAGCAGAGAATGCATCTGCTAGGAAGTTTGCGAGCTACACTGTTTTCAAGGGAAAGGCTGCACTTCCTATAAGTCCTATACTGCCTAATTTCAGCAAACTCGAAGTATGTTTACGTTTATTTGTTTGTGTTTTAGGCTTCTAGCACCCAGTACCTTACTTCTACTATATATAATTTGTCTGTTTTATCAGTCTGGAGGATCTCGAGTGAACAGAAGTGGGTCAGTAATGTTGACTGTTTTCCCGGCCGTTGGACAAAGGAAGTATGACTATGCTAAGAAACAGGTAAATGTTTTCTTGTGTAGTTAGTCTTTCCCAATCTTGAAAACTGGTCGTGCGGAGGCCAATCCCTATTTCTTGCTAAGTGTATTTTCTTTGTACATCCATATTATCCCTCGATAGTTTTATCTTATATTTTAAGTATCTATTATGCAATTTCCTGAAGTGAATTACTTCACAAGTGCTTTACATACTCAACTATTCAATGAAACGGTTGTCTTGCAGGCAGCTAATGTGGAAGAAAGAGTTTGACACAAGTTATATGGGTTTTATGAAGGATGGTGCTCAATGGTTGGTAAGCTTGTCGGTGAGTTTCAACTAACCATGCGTCCTTTTAAGAGGTTACCAATTGTATCTGTTGATTGACTCATATATTATTGAGTCCTGTAAGCATCTACGTCAAGCTTATGTGATTGTTTGGGTTTGCATGCGTGTTTGGGTGGTCTAAACTTCAGTGGGTTTTCTTTGCAACATTAACATTTAGCATACTAAGATAACAGTGCGGCGTTTTTTCCACTCAGTCCACCACACTCCATGCACTCTTTCATTCCACAGCGCCCGGGCTATGAATTCCTTCTGCCCATTCAAGGGAAAATATGATGTATTTGCCACACAAAGAATTGACCAAGTATTGTTGTATGCATGTTGTTTATCGAAGGTGGAACCCCTAGCAATTTCATCTACATTTGAATTTAATGAGTGATGTTGGATTTTTTATTATGAGGTTGACATAAACATATGGTGTGCCACATAATTTTTGACTTGCAAATTGGACTTGGATATAAAGATCACAAAACTAGATATATGCTTGTCTGATGATTTTGTTAGTATTTTGCAAAAATGTGAGGGCAATATAGAGAAAAAGTCACTACAAATTTGCTTTTGTAGAGTATTTAACCTTTACTTATCCTGCGATTTGAGGATCTAATGTAGGCCCCTTTCGCTCTTCTATTCTTTTATTATTGTGTAACTGTCTCCCAATCGGTAAATTTTCTTTTATCTGAATATTTCTTCTATGATTCGGCAATTGTACGTGCTAATTAGTTGTGACTTATTTCTTAATAGCTGTTTTTTAATCTATTTCAAATAAATGTTGAGTTGTAATATTAAGCAATATTACTATATTTTTTATTCATGTAAATTACATATGTATTGATGGAGATGTGCGTTGCACGTGCACTATTACAGGTTCACGAGCGTCGAGATACTGCAGAAGTTGACATCCTCACAAAAGGTATGTACGAATTTTATTTGCGGGTCAATTGTTTTAGCCACTTCACCGAGGTCGACCAGGCTGAGAGGTACATCTCCGTGCAACGACACCATAGAGATACTCCACCGAAATCATCCATAATTTGGTTTATAAGTCCAGAAATTGTCATGACTAAATCCTAACTGCTAATTTGGCTCATTACCAGATACTGATCCTTCTGTGATTTCAATATAGGGCCAGTCCACAAGAAAGATGTTATGAAGGCCAGTCTGATCCTTGAGAAGAAGAAAGAATATGCAGTTATTTTGGCTTTTGACATCAAAGTAATGCCTGACGCCCAAGAGCTTGCCAATGAATTTGCTGTGATGATCTTTGTTGCAGATATAATATATCACCTTTTTGACCAATTCGCACCATACATTGAGGGCATGACGGAAATAGAGAAGAATGAAAGGACTGAAGAAGCTGTGTTCCCTTGTATTCTCAAGGTCATTCCAGACTGCGTGTTCAACTTGAGGGATCCAATTGTTTTAGGTGTTGATGTTCTTGAAGGGTTAGCTAAGGTATTGCACTAAAAGCTAATTACTTATTATTCCTCAAAGAAAAGCTAATTGCTTAAAAGCTTGTTTTCTTCTCTCTGTGCAAAGTCTCTGTGTGTTAGCTTCCTGTGCACCACCTATTGTCATCTGGTCCTGTCATCCATGTGAAATTTTGTTAGGGTATTCATTTCTAAACTTTTAGAATCTGCAGTCTGGAGTAGGTTTTTTTCCATCCTTTTTGCAGCAATTTAATGTTTGGCGGCATTTGAACTTTTACAGGATGAGCAGTAGTTTGGGTTTCCCCTCAGTTAATACAAATGCTTATCGTCTCATCAACAGTGAAGGTGACAGGTATATATTGTTCTCTAGACTACTGTAGCTCAGTTACCAAAGAAACCATGTTGAGATCAATCATCAAAACAAGTATGAGTAGTCAACATTCAGTACCAGTTTGACTTCTAGGTATATATGGACTTCCAAATAGTTCCAACTCTGTACCTTAATATCTTCGTATAAAGAATAAATTGTTATTATTGGTCCTTGAATTCGCCACATGCAGCAGTGAATGCTGATCATCAACAACGAATGGATTTTACTATTTTGATATTTTTCGCTTGGGAGTCTGTATGGCTTTATCTCATCTTGACTTGATCATGCAATTTCCATAATAGTGCAATTATCAAATTTCTATTCACTGGTTTTGAAATGCAGATTGTCTGGTGTGATAGTGGTCTGGTTCCTGGTCTGCTTCACCTCCCTTAGGTCGCTCTCTTCCTGTTTGGTTGCTTGATCTGGTCGTCGTAGGCAATTCTCCTTGCTTGCTGATCATGTTTGTGCGCTTCTCAGCGGTAGTTTGGTTGATTTTGTGCTTGGACAAGAACACTTTGTACATGCTTCACTTTAAATTTGTAGTAATTATGGTTCTTGTTGGGTCCATTGTAATTATGTTTATTGTTCACTTTAATTTGCAGAGATTCCCGTTTGGGGCAATTGCATGGTTTCTGCCTGTTTTTGAAATTGTTGGGAGAAGTACAAGTAACTCCATTTCTCTTGGGAGCACAGTTGAACATTCAATTATTTCTGAAAATTAAGGGAGAAGTTGCCATATCAGATCTAAAGGGTTAAGTGATTTGTCAAGCCATATGTTGTCCATGTCATCCTGCTGAAGTTCTCTTTTTACCTTGCTGGTGGAATCTGAGCGTAACATTCTCTGAAATCAGTCATTAGTAATGCATATCAATACTGTTGCCGCCTGCGATGCTCTTACTCTTTCCCATGCAGTCAATGCAAACTTCTTTTTGTGTTATACAAAAGGAATCCATCTATATTTGGTTATCAAACTGCTTTTGCTTCATTTTTTGGCAAAAGTTTGTCTGTTGCATATAGTTATACAGTCTGCATATTAACTGGGAAATACCAAACCGATCCATACTAGCTTATTCTTGATGAGGATAGGGGTCACTTATTCCTGAAATATAGGTGAAGAGGAGATGGCATGCACTCATGCTTTAGGATATTTTGGTTAGGCGCCTTGACTGCCCGACAACGAAGTCACGCGGGCTATGTTGAAGTCGCCGAGAGATGAGTCTGTGGTTGATGTAATGGGTGTTAACGTCAGCGGTTGGCCGAGCGTAATAGTGATGTTGGAACTCAAAAAAGAAAAGAAAAAAGAAATGAGATGCTTGTAGATTAGACCAAGTGAATTAAAACAATTTAGACTTTCTATTGTAATAGCCATTGGGATGTTCTATTTATATATTTAATTATTGAAGTACTCTTTGATTTACTAAGTTTAATTGTTTTAGATCAGTTCGGTGACAGTTAGTGTTGTTGTTAAAGGCTCCATGCTGGCCTGATTGTGGTTGCATAAGTGAGGAGAAGGATAAAGTTTAGAGGTTGGCAGTTTAAGGTGCTGATATGATGCGGCATATTCATGTATCCTTCTCCCCATAGGATTAGTTATCTATTTTGATTAACGAGATTTTTAAGGGCCCGTCTGATTCAAAGGAATTTTGTCGGGCTTCAATACTTAAAAAATTTTCCTACAAATATTTTTTGATTCGTAAGATTAGATACCTTTGATATTCTTCCTACATGTTACAAAGAAAAAATTCCATTGAGTCAAAGATAAAGTTTAGAGGTTGGCAGTTTAAGGTGCTGATATGATGCGGCATATTCATGTATCCTTCTCCCCATAGGATTAGTTATCTATTTTGATTAACGAGATTTTTAAGGGCCCGTCTGATTCA
Source organism: Stipa capillata (assembly GCA_019208055.1). NCBI lineage: Eukaryota > Viridiplantae > Streptophyta > Magnoliopsida > Poales > Poaceae > Stipa > Stipa capillata. The sequence goes on along the minus strand of JAGXJF010003204.1, from coordinate 212,805 downwards.
AAGGAATTTTGTCGGGCTTCAATACTTAAAAAATTTTCCTACAAATATTTTTTGATTCGTAAGTTAGATACCTTTGATATTCTTCCTACATGTTACAAAGAAAAAATTCCATTGAGTCAAACCTCTTAAATTTTTTTCCTAATATGCAATTATGTTCATTAGTTCCATGCTGATATGATGCGGCATATTCATGTATCCTTCTCCCAATAGGATTAGTAATCTATTTTGATTAACGAGATTTTTAAGGGCCCGTCTGATTCAAAGGAATTTTGTAGGGCTTCAATACTTAAAAAAATTTCCTACAAATATTTTTTGATTCGTAAGATTAGATACCTTTGATAACAAGTCACAACAGTTGGAGAAGGCGCAGCACGGGTGATAGGGATGGGGGTGGAGGAGACATGAAAAGAAGAGAGTCAAAGGGGTGTGTGGTCTGGGAGGCAGGAAACAAGGAGGAAGACACCTACATCTTCTACAACATGGTTTAAAGCCAAACACTCGTTGAGTTCGTGGTATAGAACAACATTTTGATCAATGTGTCTATAAATATTAAGTTATAATATTAAGCAATATTACCATACTCTATTTTTTACTCACGTAAATTCCACATGTATTAGTTGAGACGTGCGTTGCACGTGCACGCTAACTAGTAAATAGTAAAAGAGGCCACCTAGTGCAGACACTATGATAATAAGTCGGCCCACAAACTCGATTAATACGCTGACAGGAAGCGCGCACAACATGCTAACAGGGCGGCTCGCGTGGGCCCACCTGTGCGCTACATGCTGACGGGCCGGTTCACCAACGAGGCGCAAAGCTAGAGGCGCAGCTGGGGAGGCATAGGGGCGCTAATTTTCTTTTCTTTTCTGAATAACAGATAGATTTTTCGTTAACGCTTACGGACGAAGATTGCAAATTGAACTCTGAAGTACGAAACAGATCAAGTGCCTGCAAAGACACAGAAGCTCAGCAATGGAGCACAAAACACACACATTAGACGCTCAAGGTAATGGCAGTAGCCTACGATTTGGTCGGTCGAGAACTCTGACGAGAAGCGGTAACCGAAAACACACGGTCACAGACACAATCATTGCTTAAATGGACGGTTATAGACACTATACGCGCTGCTGCTGCTGCTGCTGCTGCACCGCACCACTACTCTGGCTAATCTCATCGAGCGAGTCTAATCATTTGAAATTTGCCCATCTGAGTGCCGACGTCGCTATGGGAACTGGATAACCGGTGCCGGCCGTGGCACTCTGCCACGCCAGCCACAGGGCTCCCCGGGCCGCCGAGCCGCACACCGGTTCGTGGCCAACTGCCGCCGGCGATCGTTGTCTCACACTTGGTCACGGTCGTCGCCCACCGGGATCCTTCCTTGCCCAGCCGTGTCGCACGCACACGGCCATGGTCGTCGCGCCCCCTACCCACCACATCTCCATCGGTTGTTGCTTCATGCTTGCCGCCGCGCATAGCCGGGCACTTGCCGGCCATGGCCAGCTCTGCCACGCAGCCAGGAATGCATTAACCATCATGCTACGCGTAGATTAGTGCATGCATTAAGTATTGTTATCCATTGACAAATCAGACTACATGTATCGTGGGCTCATCGCAGCATGACTACCGTTCTAATTGTCGGGTTTAGATTGTCCTGCTGTCCTTCATGGAGTAAACAACGACGGGGATCGAATATTATTGGCAGCAAGTCAAAAAAACTCTCATGGCTGCTAGCTAGCTAGCTGCCTGCATATTGCATTAATTCTTGGCTGGCCAGTTCGTTTCTTCCAGCACTTCGCAATATGTACCAAATACTTTCTTTTTTTTGCTAAAGACAAATCGAAGAGCGCCTGCCGAACCTTTTTCTTTTGCTGTTTCGTAAGTTCTAGCATAACTTAAGTTTGCAGAAGTTAGAACGCAGCGTATTTGATGAAATGTCCATTTGGCGAAAATTTGTAAAAATCTTGGTTCAACACTAAATCGATATAGAAAACTCCAAAATAAACCGAGGAGGCAGCTATATCTTGATTCATCAAACACCACTTCGAAAGTTCAAGTTAAAATTCAGTTTGTGTTGGAGAAATGAAAAGGAGTAAACCGATGTGAACAATGACTTTTGTCTTTTTCTTCCTTCCGTGTGTCAGGGTTTCTCTTTGTCGTTTCTCCCAACATGAATTGCATTTTACATTGAGATTTTGAAGAGGTGTTTGATGAATCAAGAGTTGCCTCGTCGACTTTTTGGAATCTTTTTCAGTTGGTTTGATGCTTTAAACAATATTTTTTAGGGAGTGTCTATTTCTAAGTTGACTTAGAAATAATTATTTCTAAGTCAATGATTCTAAGCGTTGATTTTTGATCCAATGGTTAATTGAGTAGTTGCACATTTTAGAAATTATGTGTAATTTCAGGTCTAGAAATGTGCAACTGAGCATAACCGAGCAGTTGCATATTTTCTATACTTAAGTTGCACATGTAACTTAGGTATAAAAAATGTGTAACTGGGTCGACTGAGAAATAAAAATTTCTCAGTCGACTGAGAAATAAAAAAAATCAGGCATTTTTCACCTGACATTCCCTAAGTTTTTTTCTTTCAGGATACGAGAGATATACTAACCAAACATAGGGGTTACAATCATCACGGACTAGCTGTATAACACACTACTATGCAGATCGTCATTACAGACGGTTTGGAAAAGACGTTTCTAAACTGTCTTTAAGTAAGGATCTATGATGTTAAAAATCTACCATAAACAAACATTAAAAACCGTATGTGATTTACATCACAATTCTTTTTAAAGCAAGCCGCCACCTCTGGCCATCAGCGTTTGAGTTGCGTGCTCCACCGCCGTCGTCCACACACACCACCGACATCAGCGCTCGATCCAACGCATCCCTCCTCCGGGGCAACACTGAGCACACAGGATGGAGCCCACTCCCCTCCCTTCTCACTGGGTGGTCCTGTGCGGCCGCTTCAAAGTCGAGGTCGGAAGTGGCGAGGAAGGTTGCGAGGAGGCTATCTCAGGGTTACGGTTGGCAACCATGGGACAATGTCGGTGGCAGCGTGGCTGCCCTCCACGGACGACGCCAAATTTGGTGGAGGCTGGCGCCTAGATCTAGTGGAGGGAGAGAGGGAGAGGCTTCCCGGTAGGTACGTGAGCAGTGTCGACGACGCGGGACCCGCTCACAACTGTTGACCAACGCGGGAGGCGACAGGTAGTTGCCTCCGTCTTCTTCGTGTCCTTCTTTCCATATCGTCGTCTTCTCCGTGCCCTGTATGACAAGCACCATGGATTTGAGGAGGAAGTGTGGTGTGGATCGAGGAGATCTATGAGGAGGGAAGAAGAGAATATGGTGGGGTTAGGTGTTACTAGGAGACCGGGGAAATTTTTGGGATGGCATGACTTAGGTTAGGAGTATAAAGAGAGAGTAGGAGGCAGCTTATATGCCGGATGAGTAATTAGTATAACATAATTTTACTATCTTGCCTGGTTAGAATTGTACAATTGTTCATACATGTACAATGTACCAGAGTGACTAGAAACAGGTCATGGTCTATGCCACGGATTGTAGACCACGTATACACATCTGAAGGTTCTGCATGCTCCTCGGTTGCACGGCGTCCCAACAGGCAGCAAATTAACGCAACACTTAGGCTTCTTTCGTGACTTGGCGAATCACGCATGCATGCAGCATATACCCAAGAAGGCAAATAGAAACAACTGTTCATCACAATTCACAGCATGCATAGGAACGCATGCAAAAGATCCCAAAACGTGGCAGGAATAGCTAAGCTAGCTAGCACAGCCTAATTAAGAGAGAGGGACAGGCCCGGCAGGGATGGCGCGCGCAAGAATGTTTGCGCGACCACGCGGCCCAGAAAGGTTGGTATACAAGCGAACAAAAAAGACATGGATGTCCCGCCGCGCCGTGCATGGCCCCCCCCATACAGCCGCGCCCCGCGGGCGAAACAGCAGCACGGGCGGATCCACCACGTAACCTCACTGTTTCATGATAAGCCACAGATCCTCTCCTGCAAAAAAACACTCGTGTCCAACTCGCCAGGCATACACTATACACATGCACACTATGAAGGTTGACGAGCACATAAGAGTCCAGCTTAGATTTGTTCCCTAGCGAGCATGAAATACAATCACCTACACTAACCACTAGATCAATAGCTGAGTTCTCAAGTTGCAAATCATTTTTAGAAATATCATACTCTCTCTATTTTAAAATAGAAAGTTCTTTTAACCTCTCAAGATTTTCTCAAAATACAAATTACTCTACATTTCTAATACACTTTTAGCCATGGACTTCCTAACTTTCCCTTCCAATGCAATAAATATTGCATACTCCAATATAGTGAGCAATTGTATTGGGGAGAAAAAAGAGGTGGACAAAGAAATGATTGAAGGACAATATTATCATTTCACCATCACTTTTAATTCTTGTGTCCAAGGCTTGAAGAACTTCTATTTTGAAAATGAAATGAATACTTAGGAGTGTGACTCTGGTGTTCTTTTTCCCTAGATCAGTCCTCTTACAATTTGTTGCACCCATCATTGCCGTGGGTGCATCGAGAAATCATTGACACCAGCCAGCCGACCTGGAAATGCAACACTCTCGCTAGTTGCCATAGATTTTGTGATTTAAAAGTGTGTTTTCTCTCCACATTATTATAATGTAATATGAGTTCATTGTGAACATATTTTATTAGTTTTTTGGATGAACTAAATGGTGCCTAAAACTCGTACCGGAATCATAAGGTCTCGAGCTCGAGACCAAATTGCACCCAAGTATGATTTGAATATGCATGTTTTTCTATTGGTTTAGCTGAACTGATTAATACATAAAAACTAGTATACAATGAGGACGATCTAGCTCGCCCCGCGGACAGGTGGACACAAATTACAGGCAGATGAACACACAATTACAGAATTGGCATCCGCAATTTTTCAGAGCGAGAAATCATTTTAGCTCATAGTGTTAAGGTGCATGCTGTTAGATTTAATTGGTCCTAGGCCTTTAATGAACAATTAAACCAGGAAAATCCCAAAGCTCATTCATGTGTAGAGAGGTGTATTTCCTTTAGTCCCACATGGAGAGTTTAACTTGAGGTTCACCAACTTATAAGGTGAAATGTGACTCTCCTCTTGTGGCATTAGAAGGGAATAACACAACACGCGCGCTCACTTGCTCGCCTCGCCGGAGCCGAGCTCGGGCACGTGGCGCGAGTGCGAGCGGAGCCGTGACGTGGATGGATGATGTGGTCTTTTGGATTTCGATGAGAATTATTTTTGTAAACAGACGCGTTACTAAATTAATTACGAAGTGTCTGTTCGTTTCATCTCCTCGAGGAACTGAAACGAGTGCCCGTTCGCTTCCTCTTCCGACGGGGAGTTGAAGCACTTGGGCTTCCCTGACCATGCCTATATAAAGTCTCCCATAGACAGATGAGAGGTTGTATCTCAGAGCTCTGTGCTCGCACAAGCCTTCTGGTCCACTATTTTGTTGCTGCCTTCAAAGTTGTCCCATCCCGAAGTTCGCGTGCACGGGCGTTCGGGAGGACAGGTCTCCGGAACCCTTGCCTTTGAGAACCTGCACCGGGAGAAGGCGAATAAGGTTTTTGGGGAGCGCTCGGCGCGACTGTCCACTACTGTTCGGTTTGCCTTCTTCGACTACTTCACGCTGCTGGATCGGAGCGAGATGGTGCTGCGGTACGACTTCTTCGTCTACATCAAGCAAACGACTACATGGCGGGTGACAACGGCAACAACAGTGGTATTGCTATCAACAATAGCGGTGCTGCTATCTTCCCAACAAACGCCACGTACGTTCAGTGCTTCTCTTTATTCGTAATAGTTTTAGACTATAAGTTAGATACTAGCATGTTTAGGCTATTTGATGAAATGCTGAGATTGAGATATACTAACATGTCTAATTTGTTTAGAGATATTCTGATGATTAAATATATTAGCATGTGCAGTTTTATTAAAAATATTTATGTGGCTATATTCTCTAAAATACTTATTATGTAGTATTTCATGATTTTATAAATTAATATAATTTAAAAATTGCTTAATAATCCAGCACATGCATAGGCTACAAGTAGACCATGGGACAAGCTACGCCTGAATGCTCGGATGTAACCAAAGTAATTTCCCGTGCCCCTAGGCTTGATAGTGACAAATCGTTGCCAGGTCAGAAACTCGTAGCCTTTTGTCAATTATCTTTAGTACTTTCCTGCATCGCCGTACGTAGAGGGTTGTAGCATTGTGGTAGGTAGTAGCACTGTAGTTTCCTCTTTCCTTCTCCAAAGCAGGCACGCATAGCAATCACAAATTTACGATGTTAGTCGTGGCTTTTCAGGATCACATACTAGCACTAGATGTTGGATATGGCAAGATAGACGAGTGATCAGATAAAGTCGGCAGTTTTTTCAAAGTGTGTGGTTCAGTTTGAGATTGATTTTTTTTCTTCCCGGGATTCCCAGAGCTTCTCGCACTTAATCTAACCTCACCTCTTACCCCTATGCTATATGCATATATCCTGGAGTGATGACGGCGTGACGCATTTATCGACTTACAAAAATTAGGATTTCAGCCGAATTTCGTGACCATTCGATGGAAAACCATGGGCCTGGATTCTCCCACCCCTCCAGACCTAATTTCAACCCTATCCTAGCTGCAGCCCTCCCCTCCCCGCACTCCCCGCCCCTTGCCAGCTTCCATTGCTTAACGTAGCTTTCACTCTTCCCTCATAACTGATGCCTCATGCAGTTCTACGTTGTCACCTCTAGCTAGTGCCACCCTCCTTGTCTCTGGTGGCGCTACTGCCTCATGCGGCTTCCTAACCTCACTTGCTTGTCTCCATCTAGATGCCTCCAGGCGAATATAGTGCAAAATATCGATGGTGTCAATCGCTTTGAGCAGGTTAGGTCACTTACTATTGACGTACTGAATTTCTTTGAGCTTTGCTGGTGGTGTCATAGGACACTAGTGAGTATACTGTGGATGATCTGCCGCCCACTTCTTCCCTATAATTTCGAGGGGAACACCACTAAAACCTAACCCAGAGGCATAAAGGAGGATAATAACGGCTAACTGGAGACAAAGGTAGAGAGGACGGCGCACAAAACTTGGAGCAAAATAAAATGGTAAGGAACTCGATTGAAAACACATAAGTTTTACTCCAGTGTTATTTAGCAAATCAATTTTGAACCTAGATTATGCAAATAATGACATTAATTGCCACGCTAGGACCAACAGGATCTATTGGCCCACATGTTTTTGTAGTTCTTTGCTAGGTTTTGAAGTAATTTGCTAGGTTATATTGGTGAGGCTAAATATTTGATCAAAACTTGGAGAGTAGGTCCCGCATATTTGTGGCATACAACAGCGGCTGTGTGTTTAAGCGCGAGAAGCTAGAGGTCGGCAGCATTGTGTCATCCATCAGGACAGCGGCGACATCTTGGGCTGACACGGATGCGATCGAGGCACCCGCGTGAAGTCATCCAAAGTCAAAGTTGAGGGGGCAGCGGGTCCGATCGATCGCATATATATCTTGTACTAACTTCTACAAGTGTGGCCTTCGTGAATTCGTCCAATTAACCATTGACCTGTAAAGAACTATCATTTGACCCTCCTGCGCGAGCTAACTCTAACGGAGGATCCTGACACCCTCCGCTGGCGCTGGACTCCGGACGCGTCCTATTCAGCCAAGTCCGCCTACGATGCCCAATTCATTGGCGCGTTCTCGGCGATCAATCATGACGCGATTAGGAAGAGTTCCACTGAAAACAAATGCAAAATTTTCTGCTGGCTCTTGGTGCCGTGTCGAATCTTAACTGCGGATCGGTTATTGGCCCGTGGTTGGCCTGCAGTCCCATCTGCCCGCTTTGCGGCAACTTCCGTCTTGCCTTGGGGTGCAGTTTCTCTCGCCGAGAGAGCAATGGCCGGGTGGAGTAACTGGCTGGACCTAATCCCTAATCATGGTTGCTCTGACCACGTTGATTGGTGGGATCGCTCTAGGTTAACATTCACAGGCAAAGCTCGCCGGTCCTTCGATGGTATGGAACATTTAAAAAGAGCGTAATTTTTTATAATGATGCCTCACGACTCATCGACGATATTACTCTTAGCGGGCAAGCTTGTGCTAGAGTAGTCCACAATGACAATGGTTAGTTCATCTCACTACTACAAAATAGGTTATTACAATCAGTTAGAAATGCTATCTCAGTTGGTTTTGGCCACCGGCTGTAGCAAAGAGGAGCTAATACTAAATATTATCTCAGCTGGTTTTCAAACCGGCTCGTTACCTCAGTCGGTTCTAAAAGAAAACTGACTGAGATAATCAATTCTTCTAGTCGGTTTCCAAGAGAAACCGATTGGAATATTTGAGTATCCTAGTCGGTTTGTTCTCCCGACCGAGTACCGAGTAGGATAGTTGATTATTCCAACCGGTTTCTGGAACCGGCTGAGATAGTTTTTGCATATCTCTTGAAACTGAAACAGAAACAACAACATATCGTAGATACGTGCACATTTCATTACATTTACATTTCATTTCACGTATCCCAGATCAACCCAACATCAACATATCATATATATATGCATATACACATCACGTTCACATTTTATTTTACAAATGAACTCTCGTACAGATAGAAATTTAAAAATTAAAACAAATATATCACATTATAATTGTTGGGATGAAGAATATCCCTACTTTGGGCTGGCCCGCAATATCATACATGGCGCCTATATGGCACAAGAGTTAAAGAGAATGTTGGGTCAACAAGGTCAAAGGCAAGTCAAAGAAGCTTGTGGGTGCATGAGAACGCTAATCCACCGCGAACCATAAGACCACCCCCTCTCTTCTAGTCCACCATGGACTCATACATCATCTTACCATTTTTACCACTCCACCTCTCATTCCACATGGGTAGCCATGGTTTTTTGTCATGGACCCCTTGCCTTTATAAACCCCCTCATGGGGGATGTAAAATAAAACCCCATAAATGAGAAATCTCATGGGGGAGGCCTAGAGCTCCAAGTCTCGCATGGGGAGCTCTAGGAGCGACCTCGGGAAGTCCCGAACAGCCCGAGTCGCTAGCCTAGTCTCGCAAGAGGCGTTTCCCTCGACATAGGACTAGGCCGGACTCCCCAAAGACGGCCGAACCCCCCAAAGACGGCCGAACCTGTTCAAAAAACATCGAAATGTCAAAATCTGTTGAGTGTACGGCGACCTTCTTACAAGACCGTCGTACACGGCCCATCACTACGGCATTCTAAGTATCGAGCTATCGATACCCCTATTTTCTGTGTTGTTTCCGTAACGACAACAATAATGAAAAAGATAGCCTCAGACTATAAACACTAAGAGGTAACACTTGTAAAACAAGCTCTTGTAGAATGAGTTATGGATGAACGCAAATCATTAATATTTTTTCAAGAACTATTTCACTGCACATTATTACACTGTTCATTTTTATCATTGGTATACTTTCTCCTTGGCATAACTTCTCCTAACTGACTCTATATGCTCGACCAATTAAACAGATAAGTTTCAGACAACTTAAAGAAAAACTACTCGTGATTGCCCAACGAGCATTATGACTGCACCGCAAGGGTTGGTTCCTACATTAACCAAGGCCTGCGGTGAAGGCATAACACTTATTGGGGGATCGCGTGTAGTTCTCCTTGATGTTGTGTGGAACCCTTCTGTTATTGACAATTGGTGATGAGATAAATTCAGTGAGAAGAAGATACCTCATAATATTACCCATTTTAAATAAGCGCATATCGGTCGGCAAGTGTTTAGTGGTGCAGGGTTTAGGGTTAGTGTTAATACAATTTTAACCTTACCTCGAACCCTGAACCCTAAATCCTTGTAAATCATGATGTGCAATTTATTAATGGGTCGTTTTCATCATTGGCATAATCAAGGAGGCACCAATTCTGATGTATTACTCTCTGATTGCGTTGTCCATAGAAACTTATAATCTATCGTGTCATACAATCCACAATAGTGACATCCTTCGTGACAAAATTTGATGGTGCAACTGACCATCAATTTTTATCATGAAAGAGGTTAAAATTGCAACTGAATGAGACAACGTATTATAAATTTTACAAGCAACACAAATAGAAAATACTGTATTCAAATTAAGCATTCAAATGTATTGAAATAGATGCATCAATACATATCATAGGTCTCATATTCTAACTTGCCCTTAATACATAGAATATGTGCTCGCTCTTCCAGGATAATGTAACCTCAGTCAGTTGAGGATATGAACCGACTGGGATACTGCATTATTCGAGTCGGTCTTCGTCGTGAACAGACTGAGAAATTATCCTAGTCAATTCAACTTGTGAACTGATTGAGTTTGCATGTTATCCGAGCAGGTTTATTTCGTTGCAGTCGGTTCTTCTAGAAAAACCGGCTTATGTTGTAATTGCTATCGGTTTTTAGAAAACTGGCTGAGAGGAGGAGTCCAGAAAAATTCTTTTTGCAGTAGTGCCTATGTGGGGGTGTTTTTTTCTTTCGGTATTTTTCGGCAATTATCTCTAGCCATTGCTAGAATGAGGTGCTTGTAAAGAATTTTTGTATCGTTTTGGCTTTTGCTCTTTGTAATAGAATGGACCGTGGTCCTCTCGTGCATTCAGAAAAAAATAATAAACAAGGAATTATCCTTCTAGCGATGCAAAAGTGTGCAAACTTAGTGCGTGCATGGTTTCTTGACAAAGATTTGTGGTATATATACGCGCATGTACAATTAGATCACGCAGAGCCAAGATCCTGCCTCTGCCCCTGAAAGCATGGTAGTATCAAAATGGCATTTCAGTCAAAATATACAGCAAACAAAACTTGGAAACATGACCTAATTAAAAATGTAGCAAACAGGTGAGGAAGGACAAGCTCTAATCAACATTGGGACTCTCCACGCACTTTTCTCTATTCAGCGCATCATAACTTAGGTCATTCCATGGCCTCTTGACATCAGAAGATTAAAAAACAACGAGCTACCTTTCCTTACATTTCAAGAGGAAAAGTTTACAGTACAAGTGCAAGTACGTGCGTACAATGGTACAATCATACTCTTCAGACTAACTTTGCTATCATTAGCAATTGCATTTTTAGATAATGTCATTGGCAATTGCTAATCCTGACCGTAAAAACCTTAGGACATACAGTAAATTCAGGAGGCATGCAGTTCAGTTGATCAAATCTTCTCGCATATGTATGAGTCACCATCATTACCAACTTTAGTAATTTGTACCATACAGCCAGTGATTATTCTCATCATTCATCAATCATCATCCCTACTGGTCCTTCAGAGATGGGTGCATGAGAGAATCTGTGTGAAGACATGTACGTGACCGGGCAGAGATCCAGTACACTACAACGTACGCTAGCTAGGACGCTAAAGGCGCGCACAGCCCTAACATGCATGCATAGCAGAGTAGCAGACCACATACCATACGTACAACGGTAAAACGGCAGGTTCCCGTGCTTGACAACGTGAACGACGTAGTACAGAGGCTTAGCATGCACGACTGGCGCGTCGCATATATACATACTCGATCACACGGCTCACGTGACCGTCAAAATAATTCTGAACCTCTCTTCTCTCGCAGTGCGTAGGGATATGAACGTACATATGCCTCTATGGGATCTGCATTATGTCTCTATAGAATCTGCATGCGAATCCCCTGTAGCTGAGCTAGATAGGAGTATAGATCGATAGCATCGGAGTGCGGCTAAGCTGTACGTACCTGTACCGCATGTACGTGTTAGCTGGTGATCGACGCAATGCAACAGCTGCAGCTGCCCCAGCTGATGATGGACGGTTGGTGACATGTGCTCGGAAAGTTACCGCGTGGCCAGATGCTGTTACTACCATTTTACTGCGTGGACGCATCTATACGCAGCTAGCGGCCAGCAGCTCGATCCTTTGGTTGGCGACGCTGGAATGGAATGCGTAGGTACGTATGCTGTCATGCGTGCGTGACAGGTCCCTCAGCCTCACAGGCCGTGCATGCGTTTTTCCTGGGCGTGTTGGTTTTAGCAAAGCTAGCGTTGCATTTCCCGATGGCTCTGAATGCCTCTGCTCTCCATGGCATGACGTGCTGTGCTGTGCTGTGCTGTGCTGTGCTGTGCTGTGCCGTGCCGTGCGATCCGACCACATCATACCCTAATCACACCAAAAACCACGTACTCCTCGTTTCCCAAGCCCGGGCGCCCCCCGGCCTCTCCGGCCCATCGATGGGAGTACAAATTATTCTCGTCGCCTCCGAAGGGGCTCCTCTCTCTCTGCGTTCACCTCTCTCACTCTCCTTGGTTTGCTCCATTCACGTGTCACGCCTCTCGCTCCAACCTGGTGATACAAGTAATAGGGAGTAAGGACACCTCATCGATCCGGTCATGGAGCCATGGAGGAGTGCTCCAGCTAGCTAGCTAGTGATCTCTTCTGTCTCTGTGTGTGTGTGTGTGTGTGTAGCTTTGTTTCTTGGAGGTTTCTTGACCGAGGCATGGCATTGGAGGCCGTGGTGTTCTCGGAAGGATTCTTTGGACGTTGCGCCGTGGCGGCGGAGGGAGGAGGAGCTTGGAGCTGGGGTAGCCATGGGTACGGGGGCACGGAGGGGATGCAGGAGTTGGACGGGAGCAGCGCCTACTGGGGCGCCGGCGGTGCGAGCTCCTCCGTGATGATCCCGGGTTTTGAGGTCCCGGGCGGCAGTTCCTCCCTCGCCGCGCTGCCGCCGGGACACGGCGGTGGCCGTGGAAACGCGGACGGTGCTGCTGTTGGGCAGGAGGGCGCGGCGACTCCGGCTGCAGGCAGGAGGAAGCGGCGCAGAGCGAGGAGCACCAAGAACATGGAGGAGGTGGAGAGCCAGCGGATGACCCACATCGCCGTCGAGCGCAACCGCCGCAAACAGATGAACGAGTACCTCGCCGTGCTCCGGTCCCTCATGCCGGCCTCCTATGTGCAAAGGGTACGCCTAGCTAGCTAGGGCTTGATAATTTGTTTATTAATTATCACTACGCCTCTGCTCTTGATCAACATAGTTTATCTTCTTAGGAGATAGGAGTGCTTCTACTGTAAAAATTAATTAATTTAGGTATAATTTACCTACTTAATTTATTAGCTAGCTTTTGTATACGTTGCTTTGGGAATAAAACTAAAACAAATAGAAAATTATGAGTTGTGTATTGTTGATAGGGCGACCAGGCGTCCATAATTGGCGGTGCAATCAACTACGTCAAGGAGCTGGAGCAGCTGCTCCAGTCCCTGGAGGCGCACCAGCACGTCCGGTTCCGCCACGAATGTCCCGTCGCCGGCAGCGACGGCTCCGCTCCCACGGTGCCCTTCGCGGACTTCTTCACCTTCCCGCAGTACACGATGAGCGTCCGCTACGCCGCGGACACCGCCGCCGCCGCAGCATCAGCGGACGTCGACGGTGGCAATGCCGACGCGGACGCCGACGCGTCGGGCTCGAAGCAGTCGGCCGTGGCGGACATCGAGGTGACCATCGTGGAGAGCCACGCCAACCTCAAGGTGCTGTCCCGGCGGCGGCCGAGGCAGCTGCTGAGGATGGTCGCCGGGCTGCAGGACCACCAGCTCGCCGTGCTGCACCTCAACGCCACCAGCGCCGGCCACATGGTCCTCTACTCTCTTAGCCTCAAGGTACTCGCGCATTCCCCAGCTAACTATAGCTAGCTACCCTAGCTTGCGTCGTTCCCAAACGCTTCTGTTTCTTATTCGAGATCATTCGCTTGGCAACGTCACGCCGAAAACAACTAACTGGCCTCGTTTTCCGTGCGTTGTCCGGGACGACTCCTCCAAACTCTTCCTTCTCAGTGTGTTTTACCACAACGATGGAGTTACATTGACTGGCTTTTCTTTTTGGTGTCCTAATAAATGCATGTGTCCTAATAACTACTCTGTCCTGTTGATGGCTGCTGCAGGTGGAAGACGACTGCCGGCTCTCGTCGGTGGACGACATCGCGACGGCGGTCCACCGCATCGTCGAGACGATCGAGCAAGAGGAGCAGCAGAACTGTAGCTAGCTAGCTTGTGTACATCAGACAAAATTAGCAGTGCGATTGCATATGCATGTAACAACGAGCGGCTACTTAGTTTTAGGCAGCTGATGGCTTAATTGCTCTATGTACCTTTATGTACTCTGGCTTTCTACCCATCTACTATATATTTCGTACGTGTGCTAGCTCTGCGTGCGTGGCCAGGTGCGCTGTTTTCTCTCTTCTTCTTTTCTGAAAAGAGGAAAACAAAACAAACGCTGTTTCCACCCATGATGTCCCACGCGAACGTTGCAGTCATTTGGATCTTGTACAATGGATATTACGTAGACACAACGTAACACGATTGACGGGCACAGTCACAGAGCTCTGAGGACCCTGTTCCCCGCGTGAAGCACTATTCCGTATCAAACAAGCATCAATCCTCGCTTACTGCATAAAAACGTATACTAAGATGGCAAAATCTAATGATCCAAATGCAGCATTTTTGGTTAACGCTTTTAGACGAAGCAAGGATGAAAGTAGAAACGAGGTGCCAGCATGCCATGTTATCTTTTAGCGAATTCTGAACCGGGAAGTGTTCCAAAGGACTCCATAGTTTGACTACGAGGCGTTACAAAACAGATTCCATCGTTTGACGATGGATTAACCAGAGCTGGATCTGCATTCAGCTAGGAAGGCGTTGACGAGGCCTCTTTCGTCTGAAATCAAAACAGGGGGAGCTTTTGCAGAAAGATCAGAACATGGGCGGGCAAGGACGAGAGATAGAGAGCGAGCGATCGATGCTACTGAACGCTGGAAAGCGCGCGAGGCTGATGGCGAGAGCTGCGGGGAAATGATGGGAAAAGACGCGCTGCTCTGCCTCGTGCCGTCCCATTGACCCTCGGGGGAAAAAGATTCTGGGACACAGGCCCTTTTCCCTAACAGGGCATTCTTCCTTTTCTGCCTAGGCATGATTGACCCAATAGTCGAGAGGACCGGTGAGATGATCCCTCTCTCTCGTGATGTTTTTTACCTCATGATTTGACCAATGTCACAAGATCCCTACTGTTCAAAGACCACTACTAGTGGTTGATCTCAAAGGGAAAATAATTTGGCACTCTTGCGATACCAGGGCATGATGGCCTCATCAATGGTGAGAGGGAGAGCATCTCACTGGTAAGAAGAAACAGTGCCTTTTCTATCCAGTGGTCAGCAGTCAATTGCGAGATCCGGCAACTACCCCCACACAGCAGAATATGTATAAGAAGAGTTATTCACTTAATTGGAGCTGAAGGAACAAATGCGCATAATATGGGTGGTCCAATGAAGTCTTACTATTGGTAAATACTACTGGCAAATTAGCTAAGAGGTGCATGCCGGTGGTATACCCATGACTTATAGCCTCTCGAAGGGTTAACTTCCAAAAGCAATTCGAAATGAGCGTTGAAGTACTTACCTACACTTTTTCATCATTAAGTTTTTCCGTGAACTAGTTCATATATGAACTCAATATTATATTAGAGTGAATAACTCGAAACTGGATTGATATAATTTTAATAATAATAATTAAGGCACATTTTAGCATGAGCATGCTGTCTACTTTTTGCCATCAATTAAACTTTTTGGTGAATAGATTGATACATGCAACTTAATAAATAGCATCGTTGGCAGTGCCCAGTTTTGGGTTTTGGTCATCCTGTTTCATCTTTTCGTGCTCTTGGCGTTCTTTCCTGGTGATATGGTAACGCCGTAACGAAGCAGCGGTTTGATAACCTGCCTTTTAAGGGGGTGTCCCTGGTCAAAGTGCGTTCAGCGGTCTTAGATTCCATTCTATTAGGATGAGCGGCTCATACAGCTCTTCAACATCTTAGTTCAATTTGTGCAGATTTGGTCTTTTACATTTTGTTCATCGGAGGTTTGGAGGAACATCGAAATGCAACGGACGAAACTAGAGACGATAATTTTAGAGGACTTTGATTCGATTTTGTTAAGGTCTTTGTCGTTCCTATTCGTCTCATTTGGTGGATCTTTTGTGTTGTCTTTACTTAATCAATAAAGTCATATCGTTACTTAAGAAATAGCGACATTATATCCTTAAAATCGATATAAAATTAACATTCAACTTAATTCATACTCCTTGATTAAATAGCTGACAGCTCAGACAACTGGATTGTTAGAGGTAACATGGTAAGACATAATTTATTGCATAATTTATTGAATTAACTTGGTAGAACATGAGGCGTCGAAGAAACTAGACATATTTCACCATATAAAGACAAATAGACAAGTTAGCTGACAACTTTCTCACTTGATCATTGGAAGTTTCCAACTTAGGCCGATAAGTTACTCTCCTACATGTTTCATTGGCCTACTTAATAGTTGCAGCTGCTGTCCGAAAGGAATCACTTGAAGTAGACAACCAGAGCATCCTACACAAACATGACAAGAATAACTTGATCAAAATGATTCCTGCATCTACAATATGTCGGAGGTACTATCCCTTAAAATCACAGGGGCAATAGTACATCATAGAAAATTGACAGGAGGTAATAGTTAGATCCACTGGTGAAGTCGTACAAAGGAACTGGAGATAAAGAGCGAAGTTAATATGCAGTACTATTGGCATGCTGCACTTGATGTGAGCAGCATGCTCACATCCAGTGCAGCATGTGCAGTCAGTGAGTACAGCCAGTGCCAAATAGCATAAAACAAGCCGTTAGCTTAACATATTTGAAGCTTTGTCTCTTAATTCCTAATCAAATAAATATACCACAGCCAATCCCAAGATTACCGAGGAGTACCTGAGCCTTCAGACACTGGGTTCAGGATGCTGGTATGGATCAGTCAATCAGCGGGAGGACATCACATAGATGCAAGTAATTCAATGTCAATGTACACCACAAAGTTCAGCCCCTTCCCAAGATTGCCTATGAATTCGACGCTTTCTTTCTAAAAAAGCACCAAGAGTCATTGTTCTATATATAATCATTAGTCATCGGCTAATTGCAGTCGTGTTCCACCTTTTACCGAGTCACATGTGTATCTACCAGTTTGTCAATCCAATTCTTTTCAGCAGTTGGAGTGGCAACAGATGGAGATAACCTCGAATGACTAGGTATCGCAATTTATAACTATACTAAGAACCAAGAAAGCATGCTTCAGTTCATCAGGTCACATGCTTTCGCTCCGAAGAGTAAAGTACGATTAGTAGGAAATTCACTACACACAAATAGAACAACTTTGATTCTCGGAATAGAATCACTGATAAACGAACGCAAAGGAAAGTGGTGGAAAGAACACGCATTGCCATTATCTAATTTAAGGGTCTACCTATATTATAGTGGCCTATTTTTATTTTTAAATCACAGTCAGTTTTTCGGAACCGTTGAGTTTGGATCCAACAGCCCGCCTCTTTCTTCAACTTCCCGTGTCCTCATCTCTTCCTCGATTCCGACGGCTGCCCCGCTGTCATGTCTAACGGCCGCTGCCGTCAAATTAAGCCTTCTCTCTAAATTCTCTTACTCCGGTGAACCTCCCATTTTAATAACCTCCAACCCTAACTCCTAACCACTCTAGCAAGGTCGCCTTGCTCGACTTCACTGTTGGCGCTGCTCTCGTGTCACCGATGGCTCCACCTTGTTACTCTAACTACTTCGGCGAGCTTACGAGGTTGAAGAAGGTGATGGAGAAGGATGAATTGTGTCGCTGATCTCGCGATGAGCAAATCGACTGAGATCTCACTTGGGCAACTGTGAAATAGTAAGACCGCTAATCTAATATAATTCACGGTTGCGAGAGAGATATGTCATGTCTGAACCAAAAAAACAGAGAATAATCTCACAAATTAAACAAACTTCAGAAAATCAGATCGCATTTTACACCCAGAAAATCCTTGTAACACATGCCGAAGAGTTCATCCCCGAAAGCTGATATGCGTTCGCGCAAATCCTTATCCCAGGAATATCAATCAACTATTAACATCAGTAAACAAGACAACAAAGTATGTCATATTGTTTCCACTAAATCCATCTAAATATAATTTAAACACGAGACCCTCATGGGAGAGTTTTAAGGAAGAACAACGTCCTCGCCCACCGGCCAGAAACTCACCTCGAGGCGGCTTCACGGGCTCCGATCAGCGCAGGAGGTTGCTCCGCTGTCCTGCTGCCGTTTCCGCCGCCGCCGGCGGCGGCGGCGGCGACTTCCTTCCCTGCGAGACCCGGACGAGCCCGCCCGCGGAGCTCTTGACCGAGGCATTCCATCGAACACCTCGTGCGCACGGTGGTCGCGGCCCTCCCGCCTGAACCGTCAGCTCAAGTTTAAACGGCCCAGATTGGATGGAAGTCAAGCACGGCGCCTTAGCGTGCGGTCCACACAAGTACGCATCCCTCTTTCTAAGAAGTTCTCTTCCGGTCTCAATCCAATCGAGCTTCTCCTCCCAATCGATTGATTCGATTCCCCTCGCGCCCCCACCCATTCATGGCGACTCTCACCATGCAGCCGATCGGTCCCGCCCCTGCCGCCCAAGAAGGCTCCAGGCAAGTGATATCTCGGCTCACTCGGTGTTCTCTTTACTAGATTTGGGACCCAAGAAAGAGATGAAGAACTGGAATTTGAAGGTTTCTTTTTTGTGATTTTTTATGCTTTGGATGGGGCAGGGGGAGTAAGCTTGCAGCAGATGGTGGCGATTTGAGTGACATCGACTCGGGGTAAGTGTTTCTGTCTCATGTAATCTGCCGTATCTCGGTTTGTTCTTAGCAAACTAGCTCGTGGATTTGTTGATGTTGTGATTCTGGGCAGATGGGTTGTGCTCGGCAAATCTGACATCGTTCCGGCGGATTTGGCAGCTGCTGCCGCGTCCCATGGGGGCCGGGGCCTCCGCTCTTCTCCGATGATTTCTACCTGGTACGAGTTAGGGACGTGGTAGAGTTGTATACATCAAGTAGTAGTACGAGTTAGGGACGTGGTAGAGTTGTATACGTCAAGAAGTGTGTGGTCGTTTGCATATGAATTGCAATCAAGCCAATTTGGTCCTTTGATTCTTGTTCGTTCTGTGTTCATGCAGGGCGCGGTGGGTGCTTGGAGGTGTGGTGTACACAGTGGTTCCATTCTACAAAAGAGTCGGGAATGTTGAAGGTATACATGCTCAACTCAATGTTAGCTAGTCTGCAGTCATTCTACATAGAATAAAACTTGAGAGTAATCGACTATTTGTTGTGGAATTCATGAATTGTTACCAAGTAGCAAGTATTGTGGAGTTCATGAATTGCTATAGTAATTACCGTGGAATTCATAAATTGCTATCGAGTATTTGGGAACTACTAAGCTGTGCTATAAGTTCTGATAATCTTGTTGCCATGATCTGGTTGTTACCTCAGATGAGACAGTGGAAAATGTGGAGACTGCTGTAGAGGTTGTGGAGCATATAGCTGAGGTTACAGAGAAGCTAGCTGCTAATGTGGCTGACCAACTTCCTGAGGATGGATCTCTGCAGAAAGCACTAGAGAAGGTTGAGTACTTTGCTGAGGTGGTGGATAAGGATGCAGAGAAGGTTGAAGCCATCGTTAAGAAGGTTTGCTTCAACATTCTTGTTTTCTTCTCGATGGCTTGATACCACACTTATTCCCAATTATATTTCACATACGATGAATAATATTATTTGAAATTATTGTGTAAGCATCTAAGAAATAGCATCTAGCCGTGTGTCATGGTAAATTGGTAATACTAAAGACAAGTGAGTTCAAGGCATTCTTATATGCCAACTAATATCCTAATCTTTGCAAGGGACTCTATACTCAAAACAAAATTTTGTAAATCCTGAAGCAAATACTTATTTGAGTGGTTTATCTCCACCAAAATATTAGGAACCACTCCTAATGGATCTATGCAGCTCGTTTAGGTGAGAATAGAGCATTCTAACGCGATAGCTTTGCAATTTCTGACCATTCCTAATGGATGAATCTTAGACTTTATATTAGTTGTTTCTTCTAAAGAACGAGGACCTTTAAATATTTCTAGTGCTACTCAGACTACAAATTGTGATGAGTCAAGGGTTGGAATATTTGCTTATTTGGTATCGCAAGAGTATTGTTCTAGTTCCATTTCAAACAAATTTTGTGATATCATCTCAAATTTTGTAAATTGATTCTACTATATCATATAGTTTGCAAGGCATGTAGAAATAGTTTGCTTTCATCATTTTAAGAGGGTTTAATACGTAGCCTTTTGTACTTTATGAAACATTGGGAAAATAAGTTAACTTATTGAATTAGCAAACAAGTCCAACAGATCTGCAAAGCCCCTTTCATGTCTCATTCCTTTTCTTCTCATGAAGGCCTTGGAGGGTCTAAAAGTGTATTTTTCACCCTCAACTATTAGCTGAGTACACATTACACCCCTTAACTTCAAAACCAGAAATATCTAACCTTAACTCTCAAAATCGGATATAATACCCTCCTCACACTATCCCTAAGCAGTTTTGATCAGTAGTGGTTTCAGGTGACATGGCACCAACGTGGCTGCCACATCACCTCCGTGTCATCCAAAATATCATGAATTTTTCGAGGAAAGGGAGTTGAAAGAAAATCAAAATTTTTGGAATAACTTTTTGTTGCAAAATAAAATCAAAATAATTCATTTATTTTTTTCCTGATTTTAAAACTTCAAAAGAAAAAACAGTTTTTTTAAAAAAATCTTTTAAAAAAATCAAAATCATAAATCTGACAAAAATTGATTTTGGAAAGTTATTCTGAAAATTCCTAACCTTTTGTATAACGTGGAGGTTATGTGTAAAACCACTTTTGACTGGTCAAAACCGCTTAGAGATAGTATGAGAGGGGTATTCTATCTGGTTTTGAGAGCTAAGGGGTCAGATATTTCTAGTTTTAAAATAAAAGAGGTGTAATGTGCACTCAAGTAATAATTGAAGGGTGAAAAATATATTTTTTCTATATTGTTTCAAGTAACGTGAAAGACCACCAAGGATGAAGCTATTAACCTACCATGGTTGTTCTTGCTAATGCAGATTGACAAGTGCAGCGATAAGATTGATGCTGAAGTAGAACCTGTCATCCAGGAGCTCGAAAAGGAACTCAACCAGCTATAACATCCGATGGTGGAGTAAACGCAAATATATGATCAGACCACTGGCCATGTAGAAGGGAATGTGTTCCCCGTTGTATATACCATATACCGTTGTGTTCTCATTCTCTCGTTTGAATGGCTTGTACATATTTGTGCCGTTCTGTACGAGTTACACCCAAGATTATGTAGTAAGGCATGGTGTGATGGTGTGCTGGTTTCTCACTGTTGATGTACAAAGATGGTATTGAGATCAGTGGATTGTGGTTCAAAGTAGAACGGCTGTTAAATCATAAAATGAATAAATACATTGTGGCATGTGGACCCTGTAACACTCCCTGGGATTGCAGTTTCTTGTCGAAAACTCACCGAATTGTCTAATTGGTTCAAACTTGTTTCTCTGTATGTTTGTTATTGATAATCTCTTGATAATATAGGTTGTTCCTAGGCTGTGTCACGGAGGTGGATTATGATAATTTTATTTGGTTGAGCCTATTTTACATAACTTACTGGTCGCGTAACTGTATTGGCATAACCAGCGAAAAAGAAGAGCTTAAAATTGTGTCATGATTAACAGAAAATTATAAGAGATGTATCGAACCATGTGGTAAGCGTGGTGTTTTTACTGTATTTTACTTTTGGAGTTTTACTGTATTCTACTTCTAGAGTTTGTTAGATCATAATCTAGTTTGCTGAACATGACTAACTTTTTACGTGATAATAACCTTTTCACATGACACTAACCCTTTTTTTTTGAGAAAGAATTGTTTCATACCAGTGACTTGTAATTTGTGAAAGAATAAGAATAGACGGAAACATAGGGCGAGTTGGCGAGACACCGATTGTGACCCGTGAGAACGTTGTGCGGTCCGCTTCGGGGTATTTTTGCCGTAGAAGGATAACGAGGGATTTGATAAGTTTTTCCTAAATTTGGCTAGCCTTTGATAATACTCCGTATATCCAAAGTCGTCAGACTTTGATCTTTTCCCTTGAGTTGGTTGTTCACTTTGACAATATATCTACAGGGGTACTTTGACAAAACTAAATTACTTGATCCTCTAATAAGCATGTAAATAGACGGATTTGTCCTTCAGATTGTTCTGCTCCCACCGAACGATCGCTTCAGTTCTCTCTTTCGCTACTTCTCTCAGCTTTAGCGCCTATTTCTCTCAATTCTTTCCACGAAAATGATCTGTTCAAAGGCAAAAATTGTTGATGTACACACAAAGAATCCATTTTTGCTCGTCGGAGGAAACGCCGGCCGCTGGAGCCAGGGGGGAGGCGTGTGCGGTGCTCTTCTTGTCCTGCATATCATTCGGGAAGCAAGGCATGGAAGCATAATGGCTCACTGGTACGGGAACAGGCCGAGAGGGTAAATTGGTCCTTTCGTGATAGTGAGGTGGGGCTGAGATGCGATGCGAAACAGCGAAAGGCCTCATGTGGAGGAAAAAAGATCAAATGCGGACGAACCTTGCAGATATTATCAAAGACTAGTCGAGTTTGGGGGCAATCATCAAATCTCCCGAGAGGATAAAACCCCAGCGCGAGCCCAGCCCGCGGCTTGGATATCTCGCCATTGCCTTCCTTCTGCTCGCCTCGCCATGGCTCCCCCCCTCGTCCGCCTCCTCCTCCCCTCGCTCCCCTCCTGCCAGCCGCCGCTCCGCCACCCCGAGCACTCCGCTCCACAATCTCGCCACGGCCACGTCTCCGTCTCCTTCGTCGTCCCCACCGCCGCTCGCTCATCCGGTAACCGCGCCGCGTTCGCTGCCTGCGCTGCGAGCGCCTCGGTTGCCCCGGCCCCGGTGCCGGCGGAGGCGGAAGCGGAGGAGGAGCAGCCCATGGGGCCGAGGACGCGGCTCATCGCGATGAACATCCCGTGGGACTACACAGCGGACGACATTCGCGCGCTCTTCCAGAAGCAGGGTTCCGTCGTCGACGTGGAGGTATACCGTTCGTTTCCGTTACCTTATCCGCTTGAAGGAAAAAGAAAAACAATGGTAAATTGTGAGCAGCAGTATCCGGTGAAATGGTGAATTTACACGAATTCAGTATTGCGGTGTGAAGTAGCAGTAATCTATGGATGCTTAAGTTGTAGTTCCAGAAAGATGGTATGGTTCAGCTATACTGTCAGTATCAGCCTGCTTCCAGAGAGTGAACCGAAGAAAAAACACAATGTAGTTGCCTAAAGTTTCCGAGTCATTTTTACCGTTGTTATACTGTACAAAAGGAAATATACTCGCACAAATTCGGGATACAAGCATGCAAACTAACATTTCTCTTAGGGCATCTCCAGCCCATTGTATCCAAGAGGAGATAGAGACAGGGAGTTCCACCTTAACCATTGGTACAACCACTCCAGTGCATTGAATCTTAAAATCAGTTTTATAGGGCTTACATGATTTTGATTTAGTGCATGGAGTCCTTTCTTAACTCTCCCCTCGACCTCACATCTGGCAAGCATTTTGGTACAGCTAGCTAACATGTAGCATTGGAGATGACTTGATGCAAATTGGTTTACATACGGCATATTCCATATTTCAGATTGGGAATGGGGAGGAGTTTTCCATATAGTGCTTCAAATGGGTTTATAGCGGCAGCTTTGTTAGTGATTACCTTTCTTGCTTGATTTGCTAGCTCTCGATGTACAGTTCCAAGAAAAACAGAGGATTGGCATTTGTGACCATGGATTCTGAAGAGGAGGCCCTTTCAGCACTCAACAATCTCAATCTAACGGTATGTTCCTGTTTGTTGTGGAAATTATATATCTCTCCCTTAGGACATACCATGCTTACTTTAAATCGTCATTATTCATCTTTTTTCGAGAATACCAAATTACCGATCAACCCATTATACCTATTTCTTTTGTAGAGTTTAAACGATAGAACAATTAAGGTGGACTTTGCAAAACCTAGAACTAAGCAGCCTACTATGCCGTCAGCTCCCATGCATAAACATATTGTGTTTGTGGGAAATTTGACATGGAGAGTGAGATCTCGTCATCTTCGGGAGTTATTTGCCTCAACCCCAGGTGTCCAATCAGTTGAAGTTATCTTTCATACTACCACTCCAAGGCGATCTGCTGGTTATGGATTTGTTTCCTTTTTCTCGAAAGAGGAGGCAGAGGCTGCCATATCTACCTTCAATGGCAAGGTACTATTCTGAAATGTTGCACGTACAACAGTACAAGCATGTTATTTTTTGCAGTTCAAATTCTAGTGCATGCAGGTGTTTTGTTGTCATATAAGACCTGTTAATTAATCACAGGAATTGATGGGGCGATCCATTAACGTGATGTTCAAGGAAGAAAATGCCAAAAAGAATAAACCTTCTCTTCCAGAGGAAGAAGAGCTGGAAGTAGAATCATCTGAGCAGAGTGATAGCTAAGCTTGGATTGTTCTGAGAACCACAAAAACAAGCTAAATGAATTAATCTGCAGGCCTACATTGCTCTCCAACATTCTTTTTCAGTAATAACTCTATCTCCATTCTTTGTCATATTTATTCTATGTATATATTCAGTTATCGAAGCAGGAAACTATATATCTAATGAGAAATGGAACATCATCTTTTTTTTTCCATTTGCCATTGCTATTTGCTAATAACATGACGTCTTTATCACTGAATTTTAAACACTATCTTTTCTCTATAACAAGCAATAAATTTTATGATACTGCATCCTGCTCTGGTTATTGAACATATTTTCATACTATAACCAAACCGCATTCATTTTGTATTTTGCAATACTGTTCCTTCTGACTTCGTGAGCTTTGCATCAGCAAGTGCTTGCGTCATTTTGATCATTAAAGGTACATGGTACTCATAAGTCACTATCATTATGATTGTTTATATAATTTGATGTAGAGGAGGCTATGCAGCATTATCTCAATCATGATTGTTTATAGCTCCTGATTATCCTGACATTTCTTTTGTCACAGGCTTGCGAAGCTGCTGGTTAGTTTCACTCGTTCAGCAACTCTTGAATTTTGAAATAGTCTGTTCTGTAAGTTCTCCACTTGATCTGGATGGCATTTGGAGGGTAGTTTGATGCTAGGATTACATTAGTACAATATATCTGTGAGCTGTCGACATCTGAGTTAATTAATTGTAAAATAGAAGTGTTAAGGAACTTAAGCGCAACCTGCTGACGGAATTGACTATATAATTTTGTCTGTAATGAAATATTTGGTACTGTGACACTCTAGGGTTTTTATGGCAAAAAATTAGCACTTCCTGGTATTTTTCAAGTACCGCCTGCCAAGCTAATATGGCATGCACACTTCCAAATTGCATATACTTGTAGTCTATTAAAGGAGGCAGATCACAATTTTCGTTTGTAACCAACCCGATTATAAGGTAGTAGGTTTAATTTGAACATGCTTTTTGAGCTATGAACCGCTTGATAATTTTTTAAAGCAGACTGAATCGTAATCCTGTTATTATTCGGAATGTTCAGAAAGTCATAGGTGCCGGCTGCTCATTTGCACAGGCAATATGAGCCGTTTGGTTTGCATTGAGAATTTGAGATGGGTGCCGTCTCTTATAGTATTTTCTTATTCTCTTTTTTTAAGGATTATATTATTCTCTTATTATCCTGACTTGTTGAGGAAGACTGGATATCTCCACTTCTCTCTTTAAGAACAAAATTGTGTGGTCTTCCGTCCATATCTGTCTGCTTGAGTTGTCAAATCACAACATATTCTTAAGAATCTGGCAATTGTGTTGATTATAATTGTGATACATATATTTTTGGTTAATTTAAGGATAGACGAACCCTTCGTTTACTCGCAAAGCATATCCATTGCTAGGCATGCACAAATAACCACTTCCTGACAATTCATCGTGCACCCTTTATTCACACCATTTCGCGGCATCTACCGTTGAGCGGCAAAGCGCATGATATAGTGGAAAGGAAGTTAGGAAACGCTAGACGCAGGACGAAACGTGCACGGATTGCATATGTTTGGAACAAAGTCTTCAGCGGATCTAATCACTTGTTTACTGTCCTTGAGAAGATTCTTTCGTCACGTTCATCTGTCATTTGTCATCAACAACAACTTACCGGCGCGATTCCGTACCTATTTGGCTCGCCGAGGACGCAAGAAACAGAGACCATTGGGATCCGACGAGGCCAGTGCGGTGTCGTTGTTGCAGTTTGCACTGAACGGTCGGCCGAAAGCACGCCAGATTTCCGAAGCAGCCTTGACTCCGTCCGCTCCTCGGCAGTGCGCGCGGCGCGACACGCCACCACGCCACACAGAGTTCTCGGCGGCTCCTCGCAGTCTCGCCGGTTCTCCCGGCGCCACGCCGAATAATCCCACACTGCCGAGCGAGCCGCAAGAAACCTCATACAAAAGTAACAAAACTGGTTCCTCCGCGCCGCGGTATCCTCCTGCCCCGCGGTTTCTTCCTCGCGGAAGCCTCCGTCCGATTCTTGCGCCCACGGTTCTTCAAGCAACCGCTCCCCTCCTCCCTCTTCACCAACCCCCCACAGCCACCAGACCAGACCACCGCCGCCGCGCGCTTTCAGTTTTTGTGGTGGTTGGTGGATACGGCGAGCTAGGAGGAGCGCGCGCGGGCGGCGTCGGCGGGGCGGCATCTCCATCCAGGAAGAAAAGGGCGCCCCCGGCGTCCGGTGGCGGCGGCCTGGAGCTGGAGATGCTGCTGATGGCCGCGCCGGGCGGCGAGCAACAGAAGCGGCGGCGGGGGCGGCCCTTGGCCGCCGATCTGCTCCAGAACTGCGACCTCCCCCCTCCGGCCAAGCTCTTCGGCCCGTTCCCGGCTCTGCAGAGGTAAGGCCCCGTCTGTTTTTGCGCTTCCATGTTCGCCGTGAGGAACTCGCGACGGTGCATTGCATTGCTCAGAGCGTTGATCTTGGTGCAAGGAAGGCTGGAGAATGCGGCGGCGCCGGACCAGAAGGGCGAAGGCGACGGCGGTAACGACAGCTTGCTGCGGGCGCTGCGGCTGTCGCAGTCACGGGCGCGGGAGGCGGAGGAGAAGGTGGCGGTGGCGGGCGCGAGCAACGGGAATCTCGCGGCGCTGCTCGTGCGGGACTCGGTGGCGCTGTCGGCGCACCGCCGGTGGGTGATGATGCTCGAGGCCGAGAACTCCGTGCTCAGAGCAGGAGGAGGAGGGGCCGCCGGCACGGAGCCGGAAGAGGACGACGGTGCGGGGGCAGGCTCTCGGGACCACGGAGTGGCCGCCGCGTGGTGGGTCGCGCTTGCGGTGTGCGTCGGCATTGCCGGCGTCGGCATCGCCCTGGGCAAGCTCCTGCTCTGAAATTAACCGTTCTTAGATTATTATCTTTTTGTAAATTACGCATCAGACACCTAATCCACCGGACGAGCGCTCCGAGGGTACCAAAATGTTTCCGTGGTTGTGTGAAAATATTAACATCTACTCCATGCTTAGCCTAGGATTTGGGAACCTCGTGTTGTTGTAGATAAGCAGAGGAAATCGACTAGTATGAGCTGTAGAAAGGAGTAGAGGAAGGGAGAGTAGTGATCAGTAAGGTTGTGTAAATAGCTACTATATACCATTTTAGGGGAAGCTCAGCAGTCAAAATTTTATGGGAAGCTTAGCGAAACAGGTCTTTCGCGGTCGACCGTGCCGCACGGTCGGCTCGTTCAGTGGGCTTGTCGGAGTATTATTCCGGCAATACTATTTAT
Organism: Stipa capillata; assembly: GCA_019208055.1. Taxonomy (NCBI): domain Eukaryota; kingdom Viridiplantae; phylum Streptophyta; class Magnoliopsida; order Poales; family Poaceae; genus Stipa; species Stipa capillata. Next base: position 185,039 of record JAGXJF010003204.1, on the reverse strand, counting down.
GGGGCGGCGTGAGCACAGCAAATCTGGATGGGTGCACACGGGAGACAAGATTTAGACAGGTTCAGGCCCTCTCGGAGAGGTAATACCCTACGTCCTGTGTTTGGTGGCTAGTATTGCGAGTATCCCGAGTGCCGCAAGCCCTAGAGAATCGATCTCGAGGGGGCTTGAGCTAGGGTTGAGTAGATACGATGAGATGTAGATAAGAGATGTCCCGATCGGAGGTCCCCTCCCGGGCCTTATATAGCCGGCCGGGGTAGGGTTACAGGAGTCTGAATCGGTTAACAGATGTGTTTCCTAATTGGTTACAACAGATTCCGGGTATGTCGGATTGGCAATAGTCATTGTCTTGTACTCCACGCTGATGAGGCGCCCCCGTGTTGTAGTCGGACTCCGAGTAGTCGGCCCGGCCCATCCCGTGGCCGGGAGGCCGGATTCGTCCTCCTTGGTGATACCCGGGTGCCATGTCACCGTCAGTAGTCCCCGAGTCCTTCACGATATCGTCGCGGCCGGTCTTTGCCTCTGGGTGACCTTCCCGACTGACTTTGACTGACTGGGAGATTGCGAAGGGCTAATGGAACTCCTGCAAACAAGACAATTAGAGCCAAATAACACTCACCCGTAAGGCAGGAATGTTAAGGCGATTGAGCTTCTAACGGGTAGTCTCTGGTGGCATTCGATCCACCCCTGGGGGCAGGGACCGACTGATAACCCGGCGTGGGGCTTGCCATAAATTCCGACTGAATTCCTGAGTAGCACCCGGCCTTCCCGAGAGGGTTAAGGCCGGCTAGCGTTCCCTGAAGGAATGCCTCTGAAATCCTTGCCCGAACCAGAAAAAACCAGCCATGGCGCATAGGTTCTCGAGTTCCGAAGTCTTATACCGGGTCATTCCACTGAAACCGGGGGACCTCGGTTACCAGGGCCGTCGAGACTTAGGTGCTCGTCAGGTCTGGGTGAAGAATCCAGTAGCTCCGAGTTGCTTGGCGTCCGACTTGTGACCCACGGAGGGCACGCCATTACTGTCCCTCACTCGGGTGTAATCAGTCGACTGCGTTCCTGCTTGAGGCCAGCCTCTGATACCCTTCACAGCCAAAGCGCCCGGCGCCGACTTCTTCCGGTAGCCGGCTAGCGATTTACGGGAAATACGCTTCGACTGCAGTGTAGCGGAGACGTATTCCGGCGGATTTTCAGCCTGAAAGGCCAACCGTCGGATCTCCTTTAATAAGCCGCACGAATCGCGGCGCCGCCAGGTCGTAGGCGCGGAATCAGCGCGACGTGGCCCGCGGGATGCGCGCGAGAATCCGTAGAGGCGCGGAGTGGGGCGCGGCAGATCCAGACACGTGCCGACGTGGGGAAGCCGAACCGTCCGCCCGCCCCTTTATATTCCAAAGAGGCCGTGGGTCTGGCCCACGCTTCCATTCGCTCTCTTCTTCTTCCTTGTGCCCGAACGCTTCGCTTTCCTCCCCCAAATCCGCTCGCGCGCCCAGCTCCGCTCGAAACCCTAACCGCCGCCTCAACCACCTCGGATGCAATCCCCCGATTGGGAAGCCGACCCAACGGAAGCCGAGGAGGACGCTCTGGTCTGGAAGTTGCTGGGTGAGGGGGAGTCGCCTGCTGACCCGATGTCTCCGTGGGTGAAGTCGACGGCGACGGACCTTAGGCTGACGATCTTGGAGCGACTCGGACATCTGCCGCCGAAGGCGTTGGTCGAGTGGCGCTCTGCCGAGGGGGAGACCATTTCTACCCCGAACACCGGCGAGCTGGTTGTCCCCGGCTCCTTCTTCGAGAGGGGGTTTTCCGTGCCGGCGCACCCATTCTTGCGGGGGCTGCTTTACTACTACGGGTTGGAGCTCCACAACCTCAACCCGAACAGCATCCTCCACGTCTCCTGCTTCATCACCCTCTGCGAGTGCTTCCTTGGCATCCAGCCGCACTTCGCGCTGTGGAAGCATCTCTTCATGGTGAAGCCGCAGCCGAGCAGAGACCACTCGGCCGTGGTGGGCGGAGCCGGGTTCCAACTGAGGTCGGGCACGGCGAAGAGCTACTCGGCCCCGCCAATGCAGACGTCCAACAAGGGTTGGCACGCCTTCTGGTTCTACTGCGCCAACCCGGCGCCGTCGCTGCCGCCCTTCTCGGGTCAGCCGCCGGTGATCAGGCCGAGCTGGTCGGACCCGCCACTCGAGAGGGAGCAAGACAGCGTCGCGGTGGTGATGGGGCAGCTTGCAGCGGCGATGGAGGCCGGGGTCATCGGAGCGATCGTCGCCGCTACCTTTGTCCGCTGGCGGGTGCAGCCGGCTAAGTTGCGGGTGCACCCAATGTACGAGTATACCGGCGAAGGCGACCCGACTCGGGAGTCCGCGGAGGAGCTCACCGAGGGCGAGATCCAGAGCCGGCTCGAGAGGCTCTTGGATAAAGGGACGAGCCTGGTCTTCCCCGAGCGGCCGGCTCCCTTCTGCCGGGCGAATCCCCCGAGTGACGTAAGTACCCGAGTTCTTCCCCCCTGGTTACTTCGCCATTCCTCGACCGATTCTTACTCGGGATTTTCTCTTGTGCTTCTGCAGGTGTTGTTTGGCTTCTACTCCAAGGCTTCCCTCCCGGAGGATGAGATTTGGAATCAGCCGCAATACGCCGACGTCCCGAGCGGCGGGGCGCCACCGTCAGGAGCAGTCGGGGCTTCCGCTTCCGGCGTCGGGCACTCGGGAGGCGCCGGGTCTTCCGCTTCCGGCGCCCGTCTTCCAACGGGCGCCGGGTCTTCCGCCTCCGGCGCCCGTCCTTCAAGGGGCGCCGGGTCTTCCGTTTCCGACACCACTCGCTCGAAGAGCGCCGGATCTTCCAAGGGAGCCGGGTCCTCTAAGGGCGCCGGGTCCTCAAAAACCGCCGGCTCTTCCAAGGGCGCCGGGTCCTCCAAGGGCGCCGGGTCCTCGAGGGCCCCACCGGTCGCTCCACCTCGCCCTCCTCCGCCGAGCACGCCCGCCCAGGAGGAGGATGATGAAGATTCGGATGACATCAGCGCCTACCTGGTGAGGAGGCGCAGCCGCAGGCAGCCGGCGAGCGCCACCCAGAGGGGGGGGCCAACCATCGTCGTAAGGGGCACCGCCTCGCCCGACCGAGATGGTTCTGCTTCCCCTTCCAGCCCGACGGCTCCGTCGGGGAGCACGCCGACGGGGCAGGAGGACGCCGCCGCCAACGCCGACCTGGTGGCGCCGATCGTCACCAAGCCTCCCGCGGCGGGGCAGGAAGGCTCCGCCGCGGGCGCTGACCCGGTGGCGCCGGCCGCCACGGGGGCCGCGCAGGCGGGGGAGGAGGACCCCGCTGCCGGCACCGATCCTGCGGCTCCGGCTGCCACGGAGTCTGCATCGGCGGAGCAGGAGAGCTCTGCCGCTGGCGCCGATCCCGAAGCTCCGGCCGCCTCGGGAGCTACGCCGGCGGAGCAGGAGGGCTCCGCCGCAGGCACTGGTCCGCCAGCGCCGGATGCCGCCCCGAGTGAAGACTCTCGGGCGGCCGAAGACAACGCTCCCCCCAGTCGGGGGGAGAAAAGAGATGCCGACACCGCCTTTGGGACGCAGGGCGGGCCGGGGGCCTCGGCGACCCCGCCTGCCGCTGCACCCGGAGGGCAGGGCGCGGGGGCCAAGAGGCGCCTCCAGGTTCCCCGATCCTCAAAGTAAGTAGCCTCGGCGATCGTTTTCTGGTCTTTATGTTTTTGCATGCTGACATGGTTGAGCTCGCTTCTGCAGGACTCGGAAGGTGGGGGACATCCCCAAGGCGCCCCCGAGTGGCCCGGGGTCAAGCCGGAGTGCGGATCTCCCGGCGTCGGACACCCGGGCCCCGTCACCTCCGGCTGCTGCGACTTCTCCGTCCCGTCGGTCGCCGTCGCCTCCGCCTGCGAGCACTCCCCCGCCTTCCTCCGAGCAGCCCGGCGCGCAGCCCACCTCGCCAGTCACCCCCCAGGAGGAAACCTCCCCGGGAGCTTTGGTGCCGGTGGGATCTGCGGGCGTCAGCCAGGATGCGGAGATGGCGAGCGGCGAACCCGGCGTGCCCTCGCCGATGCCGGAGTTCAGCGCGAGCCTGCCAACGAAGCCGTGCTCCGAGCTGGTGCGCCGGCCACTCCGAATCCGGGAGGGGAGCTCGGAATCGCCGACTACCACGGTCGACGACGTCGAGGAGGAGAAGGTGTGGCAGGCGGCCGCGGACGCCGCGGCCCAAATCGGAGAGATCCTCCCGGCTCTGCTGAAGGCCGCGAAGGAGGGCGCCAACCTGCTGAATGGCAGGCTGCGTCCTTTAATGGAGGTAAGCCAGCTCTCTCCCTTTGTAGGAGTATGTCCGTAGAGAGTAGCCCCCGGGCCTCTGCCCGACTAGGTCAGTCGGGCGGAAGGCTCTTTGCTTTTTCTCTGTAGACTTTCACTCTGGGTGCACGAACAGTGCACCCAGAGGGTGTAGCCCCCGAGCCTGCGGTCGACTAAGAGTAGTCGGGCGGAGGGTGTAGTTGTTCTTTTTGCTTTCAGTCTGACTCTGGGTGCACGAACAGTGCACCCAGAGGGTGTAGCCGCGAAGAAGGCAGCCGAAGCGGCGGAGTCCGGTAAGTGCCCCTGCGGACTTTGGTTTTTCTGGCCTGTTGGTCGTCGTCGCTCAAGCGTTGCTGTTTGCTGCAGAGTCGAAGGCGAATCTCGAGAAGTCCCGGGGGATGATCGAGTCGCTGATGAAGGCCGGACAGGTGGCGTGCGGCGCCATATGGCCGGATGACGCGGCGCCAGACTCCGTCGCGGCGGTCGCCGAGCGCTTGCACCAGGTCCCCGGCCGGGTGGCGAACGTCGAGGCGGAGGGCGCACGGACGGGGGCCAGGCTGGTCTTGGCGGTGGCGCGGTCCCATTACCCCTTGCTGGACTTGGAGGCAATCGGGGAGGGGTATGCCGCTGACTGTCCGGACAAAGAGATCCCGGAGATGATGCGGATCGTCGAGCCCACCGTCGAGACCCTGCTGAAGCGCTCCGGCCTGTAGACAAGTAGGAGTAGCTGTAAACTGCTCGGGCTAGCCAAGTAAAGCTTTGTAAAGGACTCGGGAAAGCCGAGTGCATTTTGTAAAGAACTCGGGGGTGCCGAGTAAGTTATGTACTCGTTATTTTTAACAAGTAATTTTTGTTCTGCTCGGGGAAAAACTTGTATTCCTGTGTATGTTAGCTTGTTCGTTTGTGCTCTTCGCCAATCCGTTGTAGCCTCCTTGGCGTAGGGATTAGCCGGTGGCGTGTGTCCCGTGGAGCGCAAGGGTGTGGCGTAAACCGACGACTGGAGTCGAAGAGTTAACGTTGGACGTTATACACAGTACTTAAGCATCCCGCGAGGACAGAGGAGAATATGAGCCGAGTGCCTGCTACGGGCTGGCGTAGCAAGTCAGTCGGGGAAAGGAAAGACTTGCTTTTGGGTAGAATAAAAATGAAAACTCTTTATTCATGTATTCAAGTTCATAAGACACTTAAGCATAGAAGTGACGTAGCTGTTCGATGTTCCATGCGTTGGTGAAGATGTTGCCATCGCCGTCCTTCAGTCGGTAAGCCCCCGGGCGTAGCACCTCGGCGACTATGTACGGACCCTCCCATGGCGGCGAGAGCTTGTGCTGATCCTTGCCTGATTGGACTCGGCGCAGAACCAGATCGCCGACGTTAAAGGAGCGGCCGCGTACATGTCTGCTGTGGTATCGCCGTAGGCTCTGCTGGTACTTGGCAGAACGAAGGAGCGCCACCTCGCGGGCTTCCTCGAGCCGGTCGGAGAGCGTCCTGTCTGGCCTCCTCCGACTCGGCCTCGCTGAAGGCACGGACGCGGGGGGGACCCGTACTCCAGGTCAGTCGGGAGTATTGTCTCGGCACCGAAGACCATGAAGAAGGGTGTGTAACCGGTGGACCGGTTGGGCGTGGTCCGAAGGCTCCAGAGTACTGATGGCAACTCGGCTGCCCACTTGCCGGCGAACTTGTGCAGTCGCTGGAAGATTCAGAGCTTGAGGCCTTGCAGTATCAAGCCGTTGGACCGCTCGACTTGCCCGTTGGTGCGTGGGTGTGCCACGGCGGCGAAGTCGAGGCTGATATTGTAGTCGTCGCAGAACTCGAGGAAGGCTCGGCCGGTGAACTGGGTGCCGTTGTCTGTGATAATGCTGTTGGGTACGCCGAAACGGAAGACAATGTCCCGGACAAATTTGATGGCCTTTTCGGCAGTTATCGTGGCAACCGGCTTGGCTTCGATCCACTTGGAGAAGGCAGTGATGACGTCACCCTCTCGGACCTCGGGCAAGGAGTTCTTCTTCTTGGAGAAGCGCTGGATGTACTCACGGAGAGTTTCATCCGATTTTTGTGTACAACTGTGGAGGTCCCACGCGTTCCAGGGCCGATTGTACGTGCCCTGGAAGTTGTTCACAAAAAGAGTCTCGAGGTCGCTCCACGTATGGATGCAACCCGAGGGTAGGCTGGTGAGCCAGGCTCGGGCCGAGTCAGCCAGGAACAGCGGCAAGTAGTGGATCGCGACGTAGTCGTTCCCACCATTGGTCCTGCACGCCGTGTGGTAGTCGGCCAGCCAGATGTCCGGCCGAGTCTCCCCGGTGTATTTGTCGATGCCGGTGACTCGGAACCGTGGCGGGAAAATGACACTGCGGATATGGGGGCCGAAAGCCTTTGGACCCGAGAATCCCATGCCGGAGGAAGTGGGAGAGCATCCTCGGCTGGTGGCACCGCTGTCGTTGCGGTGGTCGCCACGATTGTCTCTCCGGGTCCCGTGATGAGTGCTTCCGTCTGCGCCTGCGGGGGTCCCTTGGTCCAAGTCGCTCACGGACCGGGGCAGCTTGACGGGCGTTTTTGTCCGTGTCCTGTCGGGCGCGGGTTCTGGCGGCTATGGTGCCGCGGGCATCTCGGTCTGGACCGAGTCGCCCGTGAACATCTCCGGCCGGCTGATGTCGGTTGGGACTTGCCCGTCGTCCACCCGCGTTTGACGGGCTTTTTGGCGGTGTAGAGCGCCGACTCCTCGCACCTGCCGAGGAGCCGGGTTGACCTTCTGAAGCTTCGGCCTGCTGGAGGGCGGTTTCCTCCAGCAGAACCCGAAGTCGGCGAAGTTCATCGTGCCCCGGGTTGCCCTCGGGGATCTCAATGGCGCGTGCCGCCATCGTGGCCGCGACGATGTTATGACTCGGGAGAGGAAATATCGGGACTCCTTCCCTTTCGCGCATGCGGAGCTCGTTGTGGACCTAACGTCCCCGAGCCCTCATGTCGTCGTTGCGTCGTTGGTCGTCACATTGGCGGGCGAGCCGAGTCTGCTGCTCGATCAACTCTTCCTCCTTAGCAAGGAGTCGGAGTCGGGTAGCTTCGAGCTCAGCCAGTGTTTGTTCCTCGATGGGGACCTCCTGGCCATCACCGGCATTCGGCGAGTCGGCGCTGGCCATGAAGACTTCCCGGGACGGATGGTGACTGCCTGAGCTCTCATCCTCGTCCGAGTAATACTCGAGGGACAGGGAGGAGAGAGTCAATTGCTCCCACTAGTCGGGATCCGAGTGCGAACTCATACGCGACAAACGGATCCGATTTCGGTGAAACCTCTTCCCTGGGTAGAGGGGCCGAAAGCGCGGGCTCGGGGGAGAGCCCGTGCTGAAGAGCTGGAGAAGCCTCTGCTGGTCGGGGCGTCGCCGAGTAGCAGAGGTGAAGCTGGCCGATCTTGTCGGCGACGAAGTTCAGCCTTCCGAATTGGAAAAGCTGGCCGGGATCCGGGGCAGCGTTCGTGAGAGCGAATCTCAGGATGCTTCCCGGGACGAAGACGTTGTTGACGTTGACGAAGCCCACCCGGATTCGTGCAGATGGATCTATGCGCACTCCCCTACCTGGCGCGCCAACTGTCGGAGTATTATTCCGGCAATACTATTTATGGGGCGGCATGAGCACAGCAAATCTGGATGGGTGCACACGGGAGACAAGATTTAGACAGGTTCAGGCCCTCTCGGAGAGGTAATACCCTACGTCCTGTGTTTGGTGGCTAGTATTGCGAGTATCCCGAGTGCCGCAAGCCCTAGAGAATCGATCTCGAGGGGGCTTGAGCTAGGGTTGAGTAGATACGATGAGATGTAGATAAGAGATGTCCCGATCGGAGGTCCCCTCCCGGGCCTTATATAGCCGGCCGGGGTAGGGTTACAGGAGTCCGGATCGGTTAACAGATGTGTTTCCTAATTGGTTACAACAGATTCCGGGTATGCCGGATTGGCAATAGTCATTGTCTTGTACTCCACGCTGATGAGGCGCCCCCGTGTTGTAGTCGGACTCCGAGTAGTCGGCCCGGCCCATCCCGTGACCGGGAGGCCGGATTCGTCCTCCTTGGTGATACCCGGGTGCCATGTCACCGTCAGGGCTCCACCTCTCTTTTTGTGTGATATAAAAAATTTGATTTATTGTAATAGTAAGTTTAAGGTTAAATTAGTAGAAAACAAAAACTTTAACTCCTATAGTAAAAAGTTTGTATATACTAGTTGAAAGCTTCAATTTTTTTCTAGTAGAAAGCTTATTAGGAACTAGTTAAAACTTTATTTGTTCTAGTAGAAAGCTTGTTTTGAGGTTAAATTATTCTAGTAGCTACTGTAGCGTTGTCAGAATTAACCGCGCGTACAGACGACTGCAAATCACAGCCCAAGAAGCTTAGAGGGTGGGAGATTGGACCGGAAGCACGCTATCACGAGGTGCATGACCCTGACTGAGTATAGGTTGCAATTTAGCTTGGTTTGGGTGTTACGTCGGGGCCGGCGAGCTATAAATCTAGGCCTTTTCCAACACAAATGCTACTCGCTTTCCTTCTCTTTCTCCTTTAATCATATCTTACTGCTAGGCAATATAAGGATCACTTTAGACCAAAGTTCTAAAAAATGGTAAACCGGACGGAAATTATCGTGTCACCTAAACGACCATTACAAATTACAATGGGAGGGGAATACATACTCTTCCTTGTATACAGCCTTTTACAAGTATTGAACAGCCGTTTTGTAGAATCATGATTAAAACAAAGAAACTAAGTCAATTGGGTTTCTGATAATAGGATTTTTAGAATCACTCTCCAACGTTGATGGTGCAAATTGAGCAAACAACAAACTATCCATATTGTGATAGCATGAGACTTTTTGAAGTGATAAGAAGTCGAGGAGTAACAAAGATACTTTTACTCGGTGACTTGCTGTGAGAGCAGTGCAAAAAATAGACTAGGACGTAGGCTGCTTGGCGGTTGGGAAGTAAGGGCATGTTTGGTTGCCGGCCACATTTTGCCAACTCAAAATTGTGGCAATTGCCACACTTGTGGCTTGCCACAATTTTGGCAAAAAAAGATTGTTTGGTTGATCAGCGTCCGAACGCCACAGCCTCCGACGTTAGCTCCCCGGACCGAACGCCACGGCCTCCAGCGTTAGCCCCCCGGAGAACTCGGAGCCTCCGACCTGGTTGGGCCGGATGTTGCTGGGACGCAAACGCCAGCTTATCTGGCGTTCGGATTGTCCAGAGAAACGCCAAGGACTATGGCGTTTGTGGCGCGCCACGGGCGCTGTGGCGGGGAAAAAGCCCGCCACACTTTTGGAGAGAAGAGGCTGTGGCGAGCCAAAATTGAGGAGCCAACCAAACACCAGCCAAACCCCCTGTGGCTTGCCAAAATTTGGCTTGGCAATGTTTGGCTGGCAACCAAACATGCCCTAACTAATGCATTCTTGGCAAAAAGCTAAAAGTAGCCCCTTGTCATGGGTCAATAGCAAAAATAGTCTTTTATGTGAATGCTAAAAAAGTGTCTCCTGTCGCATTCGGGATCCGTGGCACGATGGTGCAGCACATCGGACCTGCAGCACCTCACCTGCCGCAGGTCTGACCCGCGGCAGGTGAGGTGGCGCGTGCCCGACCCATGTGCCACGGATCCGATGTGCGCAGGAGCGTGCCGCGGCTCCCAGGTATGGCAGGATGCACGTGTCAACTCCAGGATGAGCCATGCTGAGTTTCTTAGCATTGATTAAGATACAGGGCTACTTTTGCTATTGACCCATCGCAGGGGGCTAGTTTTGGCTTTTTACCTGCATACTTATCGGGGTCTAATTGAGGATATACATGATTAGACATTAAATAGGGTAGGGCCCCTTAACCTTGGGGGCCCTAAGCAGGTGCCTCGATAGCCCGGGCCTCAGGGCCGGCCCTGACAACGGTTGATAAGCGATGACTGTGACTTATTTCTAGTAGTTAAAACTGTATGGAGATATGCAATGGTGACGACTAGTATCTGTTTTATATCTGTGAAAATTACGCATTAATCTGATATTCTTGCAGGTAGTATAATAAGTATATATCTATATGAATTTTAAAAATTAGATATGATTATACATATTTTTCGTGTAATTACATGCGACACCTTACTAATTAACGAAGAAAAGCCCAAGCTGCGAATTTTCTATTTTTCATTTTTAGCTACATGCAGGGCGCGGTCTTGCCCAACTTTCCACTGAACCAGGCCCGCGGCCAGCCATCTCAGTTTTCAGCAGCACGACTTGGCAAGCATTGGGCTCTAAGCTGTGGAGCCACTTCTTTCGATGTGCAGCCTTATTAGAAAACACGAGTTCTTAGCTTGCTTTGAAGCACTGCCTTTACTCAATTCCTCATTGTGCTCAGCCTGTCATTCTTGAGTCCGACTGCCAAAACGTGGTCAAGGACTCAAGGGCCTAGCAGCTACGGGCGTTGATCGTTCCTATCTTAGCACCATGGATACAGATGGGAAATTGCTCATGTCTTTTTTGCCTCAAGTACAAATTCAAAAGATTGGCAGGGACGGTAATAGGGTGGCTCACACTCTAGCTAGTAGGGTAGGAGAGGGTTGAGCAGTGATGTTTTGTAAGATAGTGTCCCGTGCTGCATGACGGACTTACTTTTGCAAGAATGTAATAATTTGAGTTTAATCTATATACTTTCTTTAGCTATATCTGTCATCAATCTCGGGTACTCTGTTTTAAAGTATATGTTCATGATGACATCAAAAATGTAGTTATTGTGTTTATTCTACTCTATACCCTAATTAAATTGCTTTAGGAATGATTAAATACTTGTACATTATTTTAGGAGTATACATGGTCATTTTTCGTTTACTTTTTCTCAGATTAAGTGTTTCCTTGGTCCGTAAATATGACGGGCTGATGACAGGTATAGTAAAGTAGATGGAGTATCTCTCACTAAAAAAAAACATGAGTTCTTGAAAAAAGGTTTATTTTAAAACATCGTTGTCGACGAGTTGTACGCCCACGCTTTGTGCAAATTAATTATGCCTTCTATGTTAGAAGAAAAAAAGAGTGAAGAATTGGAATCTGCATTGACTAAGCCCTTCTCTGCGGTTCCATCCGTACGAAAGCTCGAGTGGTTGCTGTCGTAAAGGGCAGGCAGGGTAGGTGGCACGGCACCTGCTCCCTTACCTTGGCTGCACTTTGGCGATCAAGCGATGCCATTGCCAACTACGAGCAACGAACCGAATCGGGCACCTAGATAGTGAAAGGTCCTTTGAAGTTGTTAAATCTGTGCTCTGGCATTCTGATACGAGGATTCTCCTGTGGTAGGGCCATGTTTGCGACACGGAAATTTTTCTTGATTTATGATTTCACTACTTTTTTCAGCTGCAATTCTTGCGTTTTAAATAGGCTCTGAGGCTATGAATGAGTAACGTGTTATCTAGTCATCCACTTGATGAAAAATAAAACTGTGCCCCTGATTGATTGCTTATTCGCCGTGTGGCATTCTGAAATGCACGGTGTGACACTGTCGTTGAAGACTTCATTCCACGGTTAAACGATTTTCAGCGTGACAATCATGACATCAAGCGTATGTCTGACTCACATGTCATCACATTCTTGTCATTTGCATTTTATTTCTCCACGAAGGCGTAAAGAGTTTGCTAGAGCGCTTACTTGCTGTGTTCTATCCCTTAAATCCGAGACATAGAATCTATTGAATCATAGTAGCCACGGGACTAATCGGGACGTCACTGAGATGCATGTTTAGGCGGCCAACAAGTTGAGCGCAAAATCTAATGGGCGCGCGTCTCATCCACCCTTGGATCGATGATCAAGGACCACACCTTTGTCTTCCACCCCGCGCAGTTCGAACAAGAGTGGAGCGGAGACGACGCCGGTGAACTCGGTGGGAGCAGTGGGGGAAGGACGGGGCGGCGGCGAGAGGTGAGACGGCGACTGCAGGAGTTGGGAAAGAAGAAGAGATCAGTGGCCGATGAGGTTGACGTCGGGAGGGAAGCGGCATCTTGCCATTTCGAGAAAATAGCAGCAACGGAGGCCATAAGAGCGTCGAGCGTTAGCGCAAATGCGAAGTTAAATTGTTGGATTTCAGATAGCTTGATGGCTGAATTCCATCCACGAACCACATCGAATTGACACCAGTAAGCATGAATGGAGTAATGTGCGCTGCCGATTTCCCTGTACTTTCTTAAAAGAACATGTGCACAGTTTCCCTGTAATTTTTTAAAAGAACAATTCCCTATATTATTGAAAGCATTGAAAACAAGGACATTAGGTCATTTCTTACGCGTTTCTATATTGTTGAAAGCATTGAAAACAAAGACATTACGTCATGCAGTAACCCAATTTTTGACGTGTAACCCAAATTAATATACAGGCCACCAAACAACCTCAAAACTGTATGAGATGAGATATTCTGAGAGGAAACAGACTATCAAACACACCCTCAAAGACTGGCACCTTTGCTCCGTTGGCAAGTTTCAAATTCGGCCAACAATGAGCGTAAAACTCAAACTAAGGCTAAACTATTGGCATGCATGGGACACCTCGACCCGTCCAGAATTGTCCCAAATGTGTGTGCGTACGCGTAAGTATGTTGTTTAGTTCACCTTGCCTTGAGAAAGAAAATTCTACAATATATAAACTTAAGCATCCAATGATAGAAACAATTGGATGTTTATTTTGAGTGAGGACGAAAATGCAATCAAGTTGCTATACCGTGTGTGACCAACCCCATTATAGGGTTAGATCTAAATTGGTGTTTGTAACCTAAGGTGTTGTGATAAAAATATGATCTAATCCAACTTAAAATCTAGAACATTATAATACAAATATGCAACAAACATACATCATGTACCAGAGCCTTACAAATCCAACCATACAAAATTCAAGAGCCTACTTGGTTGTTACAATACAAGTATGCAACAGGGCTTACAAATCCAACCATACAAAATTCAAGACCCTACTTGGTTGTTAGCTCCAAATTGATATGTCAAATATTGGGCAAGTATAACAAATTTTACTACCAATTACTAAACAACATTACCAATATTGGTAGCCTCCAAGATTCTCCTCCCGTATTCTTCTTCTATTGAATTATTTCATGATGCTGAAATTATTCGGTTCCTGATCGAGAAGACCGATAGAAACCTAAGCTGGTCAACTCAACAGTAGGTGGGTTTGGCACAGTTATCTCGCACACCCACCGGCTATGATGTAGCCCAAACGGCTTTTTCTTCCTTCGGTTCAATGCATTTGGTGAAAAAAAGGCTCACATACATGCACATCACACAGAGCTAGGCAGAGAGATTGCAGGAGCACAACACATGATTGGGTCAATGCACATCACAGAGTTTTGGATTTGTAATCTCGTCATTTTTTGACAAAACGAATTCACTGGCATTTTTGCTTTGTACAGGCCAGCCTAGTTTTACGGAATAAACCTTTACCGTGCGTTCAAGCAAACCATTCGATTTTCACTTTTGGAAAGGATCAATGAAGAAATGATTCTTTTTTTCCGGTTTGGTTCGTTTACTACCAACAATGATAACGAAGAAAGGGGAGTTATTTTAACGAATGACAACTTGGCTAAACATGATTAGCGCGATAGTAAACAGTGCTGTTTTTACATTAAAGACATATCGATTCAATACATTTTCTTTTATTGTCCATTTGCTCGTTTTGCATGGCATGTAATATACATAACATTCAATATTTCTTCACCACATAGTATACTTTATATTTTGGGGATTGGCTACATGGGATTGCGAGGTCTTTACGCTCTCTTATTTTAGTGGACCCAATGGTACTATGTTGGTCAATTTGGTTATGCAGGAATAATATAGTATTTGATAAAGAGAAATCATCTAATCATATATAGGTTTTGTGTTTTGTATCAACTGGCTACGATCCTGATTTTCACTACAACAATTGCAAGACAAAGAAGCGATGGTAGCTGGCGCAATGAGACTGGACTTGGTTATCAAGACATTTATATCTCGGTTTGAGTATCGACCTCAACTTAAGTAACGCAATACTTAAGTTTTTTATGCGGCTTGTCACATCCTTTTAGTCATTTGGCTATTACTATTCTCCGGCTATGTATTCTCTTTCATTATCTAAAAAATATTGTATTTTTCTCGAGTTAGAGTTAGGTAACGTTGGATATCCATTTGTCTCTTCCGTAACTACTCCAATAAACCTTCAGCGATTTATCTGTTCCCTTTGCAGCCTGGTCATCCGCCATATGTCGCGAGTGGAGATATGTGCACTATCACTACTGGTTAAACAATTATCAGAGTGCCTTTTAAGTTTTGGAGTTGGCATTAGCACGTTAACCACTCCTCTCCTCTCGCCCTTGTATGATCGGTATTTTCCTCTGTGCACATTGCGCGCTCTGTTACAAAGGCAGGAACATCTATCCTCAATATTCGTTCCGGACCCTTCTCAGCTCCCTCTTTCACCCTTTCCCCATCCTTTTCCTTTTTGGTTCAGACTTACGCCTCCTCCCCTTCATTGGCAACCGGTGGGTTCATGAACAGCGTAAGGGGGGGAGACCCAACCTCCCTAGACCTTGTAAATTATTTAGTGTAGGGTTTTTTTATGGTGCGTTCCTCCTATATCTGGATGTCCACTTCTTCATCAGCTGATTTGGTGGTTCTGCTTCGTCAAGCATCTGTTCGAGGCCTACACAGTTGAGCCCCTCCACCCCTTTGCCGAGATCCACCACTTGGGTGGCGGGTTCAATCCTTCTCAGCGCGGGGCACGGTGAGCTCCCCTCTTGCCCTAGGTTTGTTATTGCAGAGTTTGGTGGTCTTCACCTTAATCGCCGACGAGTTGCTTCTCAACATCGCTATGTATCCCCTCCCCCCATCAGTGCTTCTGACAAGCTTCACATCAATCACCTTTATGGCTGAGCTGGGAGGTTGCCAGGATTGAGGATCACTTTATCACAAGTTCCTGGTGACTTGAAGTGCCGTAGGGTTGATCGCCGACGACAGGGCCACTTGATGCGATCCACTTTGCCGCTCGTTTCTACCTCTGATCTAGGGAGGACCACCACTCTCTGCTGCACATAGTGGACATCCAAGACAAGAAACCGTGCATATTTCTCAAGTATGAAGGCAAGAGTGCCCAGTCGCCGTCAACGGCATCGTCCCCATAGAGATCGGCTTTTTAAGAACTGACTTGTATTTTTTTTTGGTTTCTAGAGTTGTTTATGAAATTTGCAAAAGTCACTTATATTTTGCTTTATCTTCTGCGGATTTTTCCGGGGGATGTATCTTAATTTTCTAATAAAGTCTATGGCGTGGGGCCCATTTGCCTTAAAACAATGACAGAAATGCCTAGAAGTATTGGACCATGAAATGATTAAAAGAAACACAGCCGGTGTAAACAATTCCGTTGAACCTATCTACATGTCCGGAAATGCATGGGTGGTACTCGATAACGATCATGGACGCCGACCTACACCTGCCATGCATGAGACCTGCCATGCATGTATTCATACGGAAAAGGAAAATGGAGAGAAAGAGCGCGACGCGCTTGGACCAAGATCCTTGAACCCTACTTGCTCAGACGACTACGAACCGGCTAGTAAAGGCAGCATTTCAGTGATTTCACCACACAAAAGCTTATGCTTTTGTTTCTTTAAGGCAAAATTAAAGCATAAACTTCTAATCGGAACCTTAATTTGGTATTTCTCAAAGGCATTCCATTCTCTTCACACAAAGACACAGATAAACAAAAGATATATAGAATAATGAATAAGATGTGAATAGTGGTGCATATTGCTTGCCAACTATTTTGCATCGAGAGAACCTAGCTATCTTGAGTGGTTGATGGAGGTGATTTTACCTTCTGCCTATCAAGGATTAAATCCTAAGTTTACCTCTTGTGTGTCTCATTAATATGAAATATTGTGATTTCGTTAATCTTGTTGATCCATGAGTTCAGTAGTGTAAATGACTGCGTGGTGATGTGCGCATATATGTCTATAGGTTGTATCAAATACTTCTAAAAAACTATTTCACATTGACATTCGCCAAAGGCAAACTGAAACTAACAAAAGAAAAGTTCTTCAAAACAATTAACAAGAAAAGAAATACAAACGCTGAGCAACTGCTACATCCTGTCCTGTCCAACATAGCGGCCGGGTCCTCCCTTAATTCCGTGACAACCAGTGGCCGGTATGGCTCTATATAAGGACCCTCCAACCTCCCCTGTCAATCGTGCAATCGACGTACTCGCGAGATATCAGTCGATATAGCTAGCTAGCTTCTTCGTCCAGCTCACCCATACATTAATTCCATTCCCTCCATAGAGTTCCGAGTTTTTACGTCGACCATGGCCTCTTCTTCTGCTCTGATCGCGCTGCTCATCATCCTGGGCTGCGCAGTGGCGGCCTCCGCGGCGACGTTCACCGTCGGCGATGGGCAGGGGTGGACGACCGGCGTCGACTACGCCACCTGGACCAGTGGCAAAACCTTCGCGGTTGGAGACAAGCTTGGTGAGTCCTTAATTCTTGGCGCGCGCAATAACTTTGAGATACTATTAATGATAACTTCATTGGCTTTGGTCCATGCCTAAAACCCAATTAGAACCTCGGTATTTACTATACTATCATGCACATGACTAGAATCGCTCGTGATAAGCACAATTATTAGTCGTGTTCTACGAATTAGTAACAACATTGATCCGTGGCCTCATAGTTTTTCTTTCTTTCTTTTTGCAGTGTTCAACTACGCCAGCCAGGCGCACACGGTGACCGAGGTCAGCAAGAGCGTGTACGACACCTGCTCCAGCACCAACGCCAAGGGCGACAACAGCGGCTCCACCACCGTGACCCTCAACGCCGGCGAGAACTACTACATCTGCACCGTCGGCTCCCACTGCGCCTCCGGCATGAAGCTCGCCGTCACCGCCGGCGACTCCCCCAGCTCCGGCACCCCCGCCGCCGGGACGCCGCCCACCACCCCCTCGGCCGGCACCCCGACCGCCGCCTCCGCCCGCCTGCATGCCGGCCCCGTCTTCGCGGCCGCCGCCGGCGTCCTCGTCAAGCTCGCCCTCTTCTGATCCGCCGCCGCCAGGGCAGGGGCAGTGCAGGGATACATGGCTCGTACGTTTTCTGACGGCTGCGGCATGCACGCCAGTGTCCTACGGTAGTCTCGTTGGCTTCCTGATGTGATATCATTAGTTGGTTTCCTGTGTCGTAGACTCGTAGTAGTTGGTGAGAGTGACGCGTTTATTTCTTTTTCAGACTTGTATGATTATTATCTCGGATATTTCTTTCTAATATATATATCGCTGTGGTTAAATAAGATTGGGTTTGGTCATGCTGAGCAATGCATTACTCAGGGCTTCTTTGAATTGAATGATTTTGAAAGGAACTTTATAGAATTCGAATTTATAAAAAAAAATTTATAGAGGTCTTTGGATCGCAAGAATAAGGTTATAGAAATCTTATGAAATTTGTATGGAATGATTCAATCCATAAGAATTTTGAAGTAATTCTAACATGAGTTTGAACCTCATAGAAGATTTTTCTTTGTGTCTTGCATGAATTCTCTCTCTCTTCAAATTTCTGCAAAATTCATATGGAGCATCCAAAGAGCAAGTTTCACATATTCCTGCATTCTATAGTGACCGCTTAGGGGTAGAGTACTGTAGCAAGAACGTGACTAGACTAGAGGAAAGGATAGAATAATTGGAGGACAACAAGATCGGACGAAAGCAGTTTGGTTTGGATGGTTACGTGTCATTAGAAGTTCCGGAAATGTTTACATATTTTGCAACATCTTTACAGAAAGCAAGGTTAGAAGGAGTATACAACTTCTTAACAAATTACTTGTACACGGAGTTCGTGGGTGTAGTGGTTAGTAGTTGGTAGTTGGTACACATAGACTTAACAATAAAACTAGGAAGTCCTCTTCAGCGTTATAGTTCAGCATTCTGCAGCATAAAAGTTTCTGGAGTCAATACCTGCTCCGGCCGTGAGAATCTTGCGGTTAGCGAAGTTCTCGTTCCTAGCTAGAGTCTGCCAACTCTTGAACTGAGGAGGAGAATCATTTGTCTATCTTGACGAGAAGGCCAAGTAGATTCCGTCAAGAAAAAGAAGGGCAAGTAGAGGGGACAACGACAATGGATAGGGGGGCGAAAGAAAGATTAAGGCGAGTTTCTTCGCAGCCATGGTGGGAGTTGTTGGTGTCTTCTTTTTTTTGTTTTTTGGCGAATCGATTATTGGTGTCCTTGGTAAGTAGGAATACACATTCCAAGTGATCTGTCAATTGTCAAAATATCTAGTCTCAACGATTAAGACCAGCAAAAGTTTGAGGCGAGTATGACAGTTTTTGTACGAGTAAAGAACAGGCCTAAAGTTGCTCTAGTAAAAGGCCCAAAACTGGGAGCCCAAGTGAAGGCAAGGCAAGATCAACAATGGTAAAGCCTTTCATTTCATGATTGCACCGGACCAGGACTCAGCAACCGTGCACCTGAAATGGCGCCTAAGTTGATTGTGTCACGATACTCATCCGAACGGACCCTCCTAGTTACACACTCCAGTCACACGCCACTACCTGGTGCAGCCAGGGATCTGGCCTCAACCCTAATTTTTCAGTTTAGGTCTCTTTGAAACGCAGCAATATTAAAACGTATTAATAAGAAAAACATAGAATTATGATGTCATGATTTATTGCATCTTAAGAAATAAAAACACATAATTTACAAAACACTTTTTGAATGCTCCACGGAAATTTTGTAAAAATTCGAAGAGAAAGAAAATTCATGCGAGACATAAAGAAATTTTTTCATGAGGTCCAAACTCATGTTAGAATTCCTCCAAAATTCGTATGAATTGAACCATTCCATAGTAATTGCATATGATTCGTACAACTTTATTCATGCAATCCAAAAATCCTCTGTAGAAAAAACTCATATAAATCAAATTTCTATAAAAATCTAATAGAAACCCTTTAATCTAAATAGGCCCTTATTAGATTTTTGCAACGAACATCAGCTGACCATTTGTCATGTCACGTAGCCTCTAGAGTCAACCAAATTACCTTTGTACGTTGTTACATTTAGTGCTGACTCTTCGTTGTAGAGTCAATTTAAGAGATAACGCCATTGTATGAGTTATTTGATAGTTGACTCTAGATGACGTGGAGAGATGAAAGAGTCAATAATTAAGAGACAACGCCATTGTATGAGTTATTTGATAGTTGACTCTAGATGACGTGGAGAGATGAAAGAGTCAATAATTGACTCTACCATTGTATATACCCTAAGTCTCACCATTTGGACGTGTCCCTACTTCCAGATGACTCATCTTTTATTTTATCTCCAACTCCTCCAATACCTAATCTATCTACCCATGATTTTACATTTCTCTGGATTCTCTTAACTTCTCACCATGGTGACTGACGCCATTTTAATCAGTGCCGTAGACAAGAGCGCCGCCTCCACGCGCCTCATGCTAGCGCATGTGACTTGAGCTACACGGTCCGCCTCCGTTGGAGTCTCAGCTAGCCGCCACTGCAGTCTGCACAGGCGCTCTTGCACAAAGCACCTCGACCAGTTTCACTCACCGTTGTTTCATTTCTCTTTCTCTACATTCACGTCCTCCACTACCCTCGCGTTCAAGGAATTTTCTAGAATCTTCTCCTGTTCGTCGCTTTCGACCGTTGCAGAGCACGGACTAATGCCATCAGCATCTCGTCCAAGCATCAAACCTTATCTTCGAACGGCTACGCAATCAAGGGTGAGAGGGCAATCCGGCGGTAACAAATCAACCATGCCCTAGAGAAGGAGCACAAAGGAGCGGCCAATGGCACTGATTGTCGGCGGCTATGGTGATGGAGACGGCATGGAATTTGGGACATAAGCACTAGGGGATTGGGAGAGCCAGTAAGAGAGGTGGGCGAAGGGAGAGTGCCAAGACATGTGGGTATATCTGGCTCATCAATAAAATGATCCAATGGCGATAGGAGCTCCGATTTGCCACATATCCACCCTTGAATACACTAGATCGAACGGTTAATATTCAAACTTATTCACACGCTATATAATGGTATAGAAAATGTTGGAGCTAATTAGAGGGCAGGAGCGGAGCGTCACATTAGGACCAACATGGTTCCTGGCCCTTGTGTCCATTTGCGTAATCCTTTCACAAAATTTACTAGGCTTGCTGTTATCTTTTGTTGAGTAGGCTTCCAATGGTCATCTCTTGCTAGCATAGTTCATCTATTTCTTACTATGACCGTTCCTAATTAAACTGTTGGCTCAAGCTCCACCACTGTGACAGAGAAACGATCGAGAACAATGACGGCACAAGAGAAATTCTGATATCCCCAGATTGATTTGGGCAGCGAGTTAGGGCACGACGGGATACTGTTCCTTATCCCGGCAGTCCCCACACCCTCCAAAGATGTTCGTCGCGTCATTGCATGGGGGCGCCCATGTCGGCAGGCGGTGCCGGCCGGGGATGACGCCGACGGGCGGTCGGAAACGGCAGGAGAAGACATCTCGATCTTTCTCTTGACGTCACGCGGATCCATGGGAAAAATCTTGGCCGCCCCTCTTTTGCTACACCAATGGGAAGCGTACAGGTTAAAAGGAAAAAAGAAAGAAAATTCGAGGCCAACACGAGTAACTCAACTTTGTCGGTCACGTGAGGGCTACCGACTTTCAGCTGGCCGGCAGCATGGCCAGCGCCCCCGGCCCGTTTCTATTCCTCACAACAAAAGCAGACGCTCACACACACTAAGCTTGCACTCTGCAATCTGCATCGTTTCTTTCAGCCCAGAGTTGTTGTTGTCTACATTTACGAACGTACACTACAAGCCTCTGTACGTACCGTACACCATCTCGCAGCCCTGCTATGCGTACAGAATATATATACGTAATAGTACACTCGCTCTCGCTATCAGCATCCGCTGTTTTTTTGACGCGCCACGGCACAGCTACACCAACCACACCGAGGGACGGAAAAATGGCTGTTTTAGTCCTGTGACTGGGTCAATTTTAAAAATAACCCGTCTCACAACGCAATGAAAAAATTGACGCCGCGATAGCCTGGACAGCCGCCACGTGACACCTGTCGTGTCCGCTAGACGCGATAGCACCTAGGCCCATCGCCGCTGCTACGAGACTGCTCCTGTCGCGTGTTGCGGCTGCGACAGGTCTCCTGTCGCGCTCCACGGCCGCAACAGCTGGTCGACAGCTGGGCTATCGCGAGTTGCGACTGTCGGTCGCGTGGCCCAGGTGCTGTCGTGGTCGGGAGGCGCGATAGAAGACCTGTCGAGACTGTAGAGCACGATAGGTGCCATGTGGTGACTGTTTAGACCATTATGACGTCAATTTTATCATTATGTTATGAAACGGACCATTATTGAAATTGACCGTGATCGCGGGCCAAAACAGCCAGGACCGATCGAGACGGCCGTGGACATCAGGCGAATGTCGCGGTCGGTACGCACGGGGAACACCGCGGGCACACGCAGTCGCAGGCAGCGCCAAGCGCATAGCGCGTCCCACCCACCCCCACCACCTTCCGGTGGAAGGAGCCCCAAAATTCCACCACCACCCCCTGCTGCTTTACCTCACTCCAGATGCTTCGTCACCGCCTCTTGACCATCTCAACCCCCTCCCCCCATGTTGCTGCTACCCAGCTGGCCACCAACGTCACTACACTCTATCGCTCTCACTCACTCACGAGAGCAAGAAAAAAATTGTATAGAAGAGATCCAAACAAGTACTACAGATGAAGCAAGCCTGTCCTAGTAATGTGGAAGAGTAATTGATAAATGTTATCACTACTACAGATGAACAAAACCGAGCAGATCTGGAGAACCTGGGGCATCATCAGCTCTCCAGATCTGCACGAACAAGCACAGATCAAGCAAGCAGAGCTGGTAAAATAAGATAATGTACTGCTAGTAATGTGGAAAGAATGCGCTACGGAGTAAAAAACGAGAAATTATACAATGGCAAGCCACAGCAGTAGTGTCTCTCCCACACGCACGCACGCACGCGCAAACGCTAGATCTGACGAGTTCCTAGGCTAATCTGAATGGAGTAAGCATCCAACCCAAAAGCGAGAGGCAATAGCTAAGCAATAATAATAAATTAACAGCAGCAATGGCGGTAGCGACGATATCATGCGGCCATATCAGTGGACGAGGCGGCGAGGATCTCGTCCCCGGAGGCGCGCGCAGATCTCAGTATTCTCAGTAGAAGACCGCGGCGGCTACCACGGCCGCGGCGGCAGCCCATGCGGCGGCGGGGGAGACGAAGGCCGCGGCGCTCGGCGGCGGAGGGGAGGTAGGGGCCTCGGACGGAGTCTGGGAGGTAGGGGCCTCGGACGGAGTCTGGGAGATCGCGCCCGGGGCTGGCGCCGGCGGCGAGGAGATGGACTCCGGGGCAGGTGCGGCGGCCGGGGGGGGCCGAAGCTGGGGCCTTCGGGGCGGGCGCTGGGGCGGAGGTCGGCGGAGCCGTCGCCGGAGGCTGCGCGGGAGGGGACACCGGCGCCGGGGCCGGAGGCGGTGGCGGCGGAGGAGGCTGGGCCCTGGGGGCGGGCGTCGGGGAGGCGCCGGGGGCCTGCGCGGCGGCGACGGCGAAGAGCACGGCCATGGCCACGGTCACGAGGTGGAGGCGCGCCATGGGAGGAGGCAGCGAGGTGGCGAGAACTGAGAGAGAGAGAGTGTGTGTTAGGGTTTGGGTTTTGGGGTGGTGTGGCTGCAGGTACAGGATTGGGTATAAAAAGGGTGGGAACAGGATGCGCGGTAGAAAAAATAGAGGAAAGAAGGTTGGAGAATAATATTGGTGGGTTAACGGTTGATTAAGTTGTTGGTTTATGTCGGTGGACCGCGGGACGAGCTCCAGCGTCGGATCGGGATCCAACGGTAAAAAAAAAGTGTTCTCATTCTTCCATTCAAATGTTCGAAATAATAAGAGATACTGTTTCAGCTAAAGTGGTGGTCATAGATCAGGTGGAAGGAGTGTTGCAGAATCTGAAATTGTCGGAGGCGAAAAAGAAAAGGCCCGAAGATTGGTTGGATGGAATCCGAAAAGGTTGGCATAGTAGATCCGTGGGTGATTGGCAGGTTGCTCTTTGAGAAACTGGCGCACATTGAAGTTTCAATGCAAACCCTAGGAAGGATTTGATGCCCCCTGAAAGGTATTGACTGCAAGACCATTGGTAAGAATCTCTTCATATTCACGTTTTTTCAGACATCGAGAAATATATGTGCCCAAGAAGGGGCCTTGGATGCTTGGAAAAGACCTGTTGATCGTGGAGGATTAATTCCGTAGCAAGCAAAACCCTACATGAGTACGTACGAGTTCATGCACATCCAATCTAGGTTAGGGTTTCAAAACTCCCTCTGGGCGTGATGAATAAGGAGACTAGGGAAGCCATTGGCGAGCAGATCGGCGAGGTTGTTGAGGTAGATGTGGAGGAACATGCATGCCAGTTGGCCAACTTCTCAGAGTCAAAGCACGTCTGAAGATTTCGTCCCACTGATGTGAGGCATCACTTTACAAGTGGATGAGGCAGCTAAAACAATATGGTGCCCTTTTGCCCATGAATTTCTCCCCAAATTTTGCTACACATGTGGTGTGATCAGCCATGGAGACATGGATTGCTCAGTTAAACTAAAGGAAGGCGAGAGACAACAGTATGGAAAATGGATGAGGATTATCCCGAATAGGAAATTGCTTGGTGAGGATGATAGGAGGATGGGGGGGAGCGGGGGGTAACACTAAAAGAAGTATTGGGAGTAGAGGAAGTAAATCGGGTAGTGATGGCCTGACATGGAAGAAAGAATAGTGAGGGGTCACTGAATGGTGCCAAACATCGTCTGGGAAAGGAGAAGGAAGTGAATAGCCCTCCCCAAATTACCGATGGAAGGGCACAATCAGGTACACAGAAAAAACTAGAGTTTCTCGCGGACAAAAAGAGGAACGGGTAAAGCAATATGGGGAGGAAAATGAATACACAAGTGAAGCAAGGACCAGCAAAGGAAATTAAAGGCAAAGAAGATGTGGATGTGAACAGTACCAAGCATGTAGAGGATGGTGGTGGGGGAAGTTGAAAGAAGACCAAACTTGGGGAAACAAATAGAAACAAGTAGAAAAGTACAGATGAAGAGAGAGAGTTTCGACTAGTAACAAGAGCATTGAAAGTATTTTGGCTAAAAAGAAATGATGTGGTGATGAGATGGAGGTGGACAATGAACCGAGCAGCAAGAAGGGCCAGAGAAAGGCGCTAGTGGGAGAGGAGAAGAACAAGAGTCAAACCAACTTGGAAGCGGGGTTGTCTTAAAAACCCCACGGGGATCAATGAAACTTATTGCATGGAACTGCGGGGGATTGGGGAATGCCTCGGTGGTTCATGGACTTCTAGATGTCCAGAAGAAGGAAGACCCCAACGTGCTTTTCTTGTCCAAGAAAATAATGGATAAAGGGGTATTAGAGTGGCTACAGTGGAAGTTGGGAATGACAAGCATGGTGGTGAAGGATAGCGATGGTAAAGGTGTGGGGGGGAGGGGGGGGGACTGGCTTTGTTCTAGAAAAAGGAGTTGGATGTGCCTCATTGGTTTCATGTCTCGGTGCCACATTGATACTAAGATTATGGAGTCCAATGGCTTCACATGACGATTCACAGGATTGCATGCGGAGCCAAAATTGGAGAAGGGAAAGACTTGGCGGCTACTTCAAACCCTAAGGCACCAAGGGAGAAACTATGGTTGTATGTGAGGGACTTCAATGAGGTGCTGCATGGGTGTGAGAAGGAAGGGGAAGTGTCGAGACCGCAAGCATGCATGGATCGATTCAAGGAAGCTCTTGAGGATTTCGAACTATGTGATCTGGGTTTTATTGGTCATGCTTTCACCTGGAGAAACAATAGTCAAACTGTTGATAGATACATCTAGGAGAGGTTAGATAGAATAGTGGCCAACTAAGCTTGGTGTAACCTTTTCCTTCCTTTCGGGATATTAATGGTGAATCGAGACACGCAGACCATAGATCTAATTATTATTGTGGGAAAGGGGTGCAGCAGGAGGACGGGGGAGGCTCGACCCCCCGTTTTAAAGCAAAGATATGCTACCATTATGCAAAATGCATAGAGCAAAGCTATGAGTCTCGAGCAGAAGTGTGCCGCCAATGCCACGAAGGGAGTCCTTGGTGAGCTGATTGACTAGGGTAGAAATACTCTCGATGATCTTGATAAAAGAAAAAGTAAGCTGAAAAATGGACTTGAAGAGTGTCGTCCGAGAAATGTTGGTGCGGATCAGGTGCGAAGAGAAGGAATCCTCCAGTTTAAGTTGAGCAGTGGGACACTTATTGACGGCAGAGTGCACACTTGCATTGGATGGAAAAAGGGGATAGGAATATCAAGTATTTTCACACCTTTGCAACCGAGGAAAAAACTGAACTGAATAAGAGGGAATAGAAGCATCAGCGCTCCACCAAGTGAGCATTAGCATTGACTTGGACAGCGGAGTGTAGGACATACTCTGGTGCGGTGGTGCCTCAACAGTCGACAGTCAACGTCGCTATTCAGAAGCGTATATACTGGGTAATTAGACGAGGATGAAAAGTCAGCGAGCGATGTACAGTAGATGAGAGCACGAAACACTCCAAAAGCCTGGAGTTCGACGTGCCAGCAACCAGCATCGTTTCCCCATGCTGTTGCCGATGATAAACTCAGGCCAATACCGGAATCACGTATGACCTGGGCTCATATCAAAGTAACGCATGACCAGGGTTCATATCAATGTCACAACTCAGGCTTGTGATTTTTGAATGCTTAAACCTTGAGCTCATTAAACCCCCAGACAAGCCCTGAATCAGGTATTAGGTTACAGGAGAACAGTTTTCCACAACGGAAAAGGAAATGAAAAGAAATAAAGGGAAGGGGTAACATGAGAACAAGTGATACACCAACATTTCTGCTAGATATACAATCCACTATCAAAATCTCTACCCTACACAGACATTATCCAAGAGGAACTTGGACATTCATCCGCTATGTTGAATGGGCACATAGCACCCTTGTAATACTATGACGTATGAACACGATCTACAAAAGTGCAACTTCTGGAAAGATCTTCCTTCAACGCACACCATGCAATGTTTTGGTTATATCCAGTGTAACATTTGTAGTTCCACTTCCATGAGCATGTCATTGAAAGAATCTTTTAGGACTAGAAATGAAATGAACCCCTCCTGTCTCTTGTTCAAAACACTACAGAAAGGTTGAACAAATGATTCAGAACATCATTGTGAAATAATTACAGGCCAAAAAGCTACAAATGAACAGCTTCTTACAGTACCCACTTGAACCTTTCCAAGTTTGAAGTGTGCCAAGACGAGGACCTATTCAAGTATTTCTTTGTAAAATTTATATACTATACCCCCTCCACTGATAAATGTACCGCGTTTTAGACACGGTGCACAATGTGTACGTTTGGCTGTTACTTCTAATATCTATGTATAGGTAAAATCATATAAAATTATAATATTTTGAATGCATTTTTTAACAACAGATGTAATGCTACAATTTTTGCATGCCCAGTCTAGAATAATTCTAATGCATATTAGTTGTCCAAGTTAGAGAAAGTTCACCGCATGCATTCCATAGCGACAAACATTTGTAAACAGATGGAGTGGTTGACTGAGTTGAGCAGTTTCAGTTTAGAGGCTGTTTAAAACAAGCAAACAAAGACATGCAGCAAACATATGTGTACAGGACAAATTGTTACTTACTCTTTACAGAAAAGACAATCAGAAGTATACTTGTGTGCATCTGTACATGGTTAGCTTATTTCACTTGGTCACCTTTCGAACTAACTGCCTCAAACATATCCTCGCTGCTGCCTTCAGCAACTTCCATTTCCTTCACCTTTTCAAGTTGCCTGAGGAGATCTAACCTCTCGGGGGCATATGTGGATGGGATCTACACAATATCAAATACACAATTACATTTAGATACTGCAACGAGGGGAGCAATGAGGGGTCATATAAAGTTACAAACCATGGAAGGCACATATCTCTGGATGAAAGCCAAAATAGCAGCATGCCCAACAGCAGTAACCTGGGGACAAAGGCACCTGTTTACAATCTCTGACGATGGAGATAACTGCACTAAGCACTAAGTTCACAAGCTAAGAAATATGGTTTACTTTACTCTTAAGAGCATAGTACAAAATCTTTGACCATTGCAATTTGGGTATTAAACGAGATTGGGTTGTTCAAAGTCAGTGTGGATGATGTAAAGAGATAACAGGATTACGCCACCAAATTGAAAAAAAAAGATTAATGTAGACCTATAGAAACTTGTTTAGGAGGTGCAAATCCAAGCACAAGAAAGACTCACTGGTAGAAGCATGAGTATTCCTATAGGAACAACAGATGCCAAATCTGTCAGGGTTCTTTGAAGAGCCTGCTTTTCCTTCTGGGTTAGTTCATCCCCAATAAGAGATCTTTTCAGCAAACCCATAGCAGCTCCTGTATCAATTGCTAAGAGCTGTGTCCCTTGCAACACAATCTGTGCAGAAAAAAGAACAGAAGAATGAAATAAGTTGTAGGCTTGTATTTTGATCTTTAGAAATATTTAAATGGAAGCAGGGCAAAGAGGCAAGAACTAATTAGATTATTGTGTCTCCTAAAATAATTCACAATGATATCACTCAACTAGTGCTATTATCAAAATTTATCACCGCAGAAAATATTAATGCGCTGCGAATGCATTCAAGCATCATTATCGTGTGTCAGAAACAGAACCACAAAAGCTGGTAAAGAAATGGTTACTTGTTCCAAATATTTGTGATAGTAATCATGTTACAGGATATTCTTATTGCAACAGAACCAATTAAATTTAAATGGACATACCGTCGTACTCTCCTTAACCTTCTCTACTGATTTGGTAATAACATTTTCTTTCTTGCCAGCTGGACCAGAAGGCACTGACACAAGAGGCGATGACACAGAAGCATCTATTGTTTCATCTGGAACATCGGTCTCCTGGAACTGGAAAAGATGAAATGATTGCATGCGTAACTCTTGGAAACTGAATAAGCTTTTATAACAGTGAAGCAAGCCATTATATCTAAAAGCAATAGTCAAATATTTAGAGTCAAGAATAAAACAAGAACAGTTAATGGTCATAGCATTGCCAGCGATGCTGCTGGGTTCCCGGTTCAAGCGTTAGCTCAAATATCACCGGCATTCTCATTTGCTATTTAAAACATATTTAAACAAGCATACCTCCTCTTTTTTAGCATCATCTGCACTCTTCTGCACTCTCTTTTCTAACTCAATCAGCTCACGTCTCAACTGTTCGAAGCGGATGATATCATTTGACTCCATGTCTTTGTTATCCACTTTGGCAACAGAAGCCTTCCAGAAGAAAAGGGGAGAAAATCCCATTAGAATGGGAAAATAGTGCAACAACAAGACATCTTTTGAGATAGAATTAGATGGATTCTCCTGAAGGTCAGAATTATTTTTTGAGTAATATTTACTACTTAAAAAGACTCATTTAGTGAATGGTGGTGATGGTACATCCAGTGGAAGTTGAAACAACTTTCACATGGTCAGGCAATCCCTGTCCAACCAAGGGCTTATTGTATTCCCCCTTCCCCGTTTCATTGAAATGAGAAGAAAAAAAACAGATGGTACAGATCATACATCTGATCAGCAGCTTGTTGTACTGGCCCAACTGTCCTTCCAGAAGTCCTACCAAAAAAGTCCCAAAATGGACGCCGTTTATTCTCCATCCTGACAGAGAAATAAGTATACGAAAAAGAAAAGCATTTATTCTCCACCCTGAAATCTCAGGAGCTATCACAACCATACTGGAATTAGTTAAAAGAACAAATCACCTATTTGCTGATTTTTGTGGTGTTGAAGCCTCGATAGGCCTGCTAACTGTCTTTCGACGTCCTTCCTCGCCAGCAGGAGATAATGATGTGCTACTAGCATCAGCCTAGTCAGCCATCAAAAACTTTACTACTTTAGTACAAGTATCATGGTTGTAAATAAATCGTCATACCATCCTGTAATACCATCCAGTATACAATTTGGGGTTCATTTTTATGTGCCTTATATTATGATGGATTCAGAACCAAAGTATGCATGACTCTGACTATGAGACATACTAATGTGTGATTTGTCCAAAGTATATTAACATTCATTTTGAATTGATACTAGAAATATAAAATGTTGAACAGATCTCTGTACCAATTCCACAAAAATTAGCAATATCAACTTCTGTATATTTCTGTAGAACTAATGAGTCAAGCATACTAAAAGATAATACTAGATGTGCTAATAAATTTGGAACTGTGCAGCCTGTCCTTTAGAGGTATGTTGGTACTACATGGAACCAGATAAGTAACTTCATCATACAGAACATGTATCAGTGCAACAGGTGGAAGAATGGACTGACACTTTTTAATCTAAACAAGCAACACAAATAATTCATCCTAAGAAACTATCTGAAAGGAGCTCAAGAGCTATTTCTGAAAAAAATCTATCAGTGTGTGGTCTGACAGCCAACCAGGTCCTACAAGTCCTGCTAGGATCTAGATCCCAGCTGGACTGCCACCGTGGCGAAAACGCCATGCAAACAGCCCTTGAGGGTTATGTGCACCAGACACCAAACTTGAGAGAGTTAAGTAGACTTTTTCCAAAGAAATAAGATTTAATGCTCAATATAAAAAGTGCAGTTTATTTAGGCAGCATTCACTAATGAGGAATATTTAATCCTTAGTAGCCACTGCAGCTGGTGGAATGCACAATATCTCGAGAAATCACTGTGATTGCATTGCTTGTATTTATGCAAGTCTACCTTCTGTTAAGGGGAAAATGCATGGTTACTAGAAAGCATTGCAACAAAAAAACAACTAAGCTCACCTCCAGATATTCTGCTTTTGCTCGAAAGGAAACCTCAAGAAACTCGGCTTCTTTCTTCAGCCTTCTGATCATTTCAAGATCAGAACATGCAGCCTTTAGATCCTCCTTACCAGAGTTGGAACTGGAAAGATGCAATTCTTGAAGCAAATTTTCTAACTTAACCAAAGCTTCCTCAACACTTTCAAGTGACTGCAATAATTGAAACTAACTTCATCAAGCTTTAACAACATGAGATAGCATTAGTCAGAGATAATTACCATTACAAACTGAAAATGAGCGGTACACTAAGCACAAACAGAAGCTCAGAGAAGCCAATGCTTATGCTTTGTGGTGAGTCTTCCAGAGGAAATGGAAAATTGCCTCACCTAACAGTGTAAAAGAAACATACCACATCTAACATGATATTCTACTGTTCATTGCAAGGAAGCTCACACAGAGAAGCTGTGTTAACTGGATCCCTCCTCCCCTCCTTCCCTCTTAAAGTACATCTAGTGAGATTACGGTTTCAATGCAGAAAGGAATCACATGTACAGACCACGGTGGGTATTACCATTGTCTGCACAACAGTTCATTGTAATAATCTGATAGCGGAGCTTATAACTTATAAGCCCTAACTCCTAAGAATATTAATATAATTAGCACTGCTATTACCAATAACATCTTTGAGTGTATAAAAGGCACAAGAATTTCATCAATGCAGAAAATTACTTCAGTTGGGATGTGCAAAAATGGAAAAGATATTAGCAACTACGAAGTGTATTCTGTAACAGATACCTTGTCAATGGAAGCTAGCTCCGTCCCAGCAACCAGTTGTTCTTCGGGTTCTTGCAAACTCATTCCTTTTGGCACATTATTCTACAATATAGTAAGTAAACATACATATATCATAAACACTATTCACACAATTGGTAAATAAAGCATATATCCAATAACAGATATGGCTATATCAGATAAGCATTGGAGGCTCCTGCTTACTTTGTTACGTCAAGCTCATTCATGCAGTCGCTCAACATGGCATGTCTACAAAATTTGTTGACATATATTAGAATGTTAGTTACAAATCCATATCTCCAACAAAGGTGATGGAATCATCACCAGTTCAAATGTTGACATACCCCTTAGATAGGAATCTTGCTGCCTTCACATTTGAAGGGTTCTCAAGCCATGAGCTGTATTTTATAAAACTAGTCATCCAATATGAGCAGACATTTAGCACTCTTGATATTACTTCTCCTTTAGGCATTTCTTCTCTACCTTCAGTATCAGTTGTTGAAGTTGGCACGTCATCATAGTAAAATGGAAGCCACTCGAGCTCTTCACAGACAACCTGACGGCAAGAAAGTCATATAAAACACTTGAAAATTGAGTAGCATTAGAACCTAAGTGTATTGCCTGCATACTGACCTCCACATACAACTGATAAGAACTAATCGAGGACAACTGTGGATAATATAGGACACTCCCACCAATAAGGTACCTGGATGACCGTAAGCTCATTAAGCTGAACACTAAATCACATTTTAGATGATAAAGCAGGTATATGGGAGCTTATGTACTCAAACTCCATTTCATTGAGAGAACAGATTTCCTAAATTCACATCAATCGCACCTTACAACACCATTGATTGAATCATCTAAATTAGTAAGACCTTTGGAAGACAAATATGCTTGTGTACTTCTGCCTAAAGCAATGAAAAAACCAAATATCGCTAGATCCTTTTCCAAAACCTGCAGTAAGGAATAAATAATTATTTTGGATTAGAACAGACGAAAGAAGTTTTTTTAAGACTACAGATAAAGAATTGATGGGTGACAACCTCAATACTTTCGCTTGTGGTCAGTCTTGACCATATCTTTTCACGATCAAGAGCCTTTAGTAATTGTTTCTGAACCAGATCAATCCAAAATGATATCTCAAGTCCTTGATCACTTGTAAACTTAGGAACAGCAGCACGAGGACCCAAAATTGCACAAGAACTCTCTCTGAAGACCAATATCTTTCGTCAAGGTATATGCTTTACTTAGAGGAACAAATTCAAGAAGCATATCCATGAATCGACCAATAATATCAGGGACAGTGGAGAAGAACTGCTGACAGGAAACTTTTGCTGATCCAAGCTTTGTGATAGCAGCAAGACAGAATAAACCTAGCATAAGTAGAGAAAGGTCACTTTCACTAGTGTTCACTGGCTTGTCTTCACAGCATCTGATAACAAAAGATACATAACCATGAGTCTAAAATTACTTATTTTATCATAAACATAGTATAATGGGAAATAAATTAATACAACGTACATGGCTGTTGCAGAGTTAAACCGTGGATCATTTTCGAAAGTGTTCACAAATGTCCTCACCATCAATGGATTTTGATCAGATGAATACCATTGATATAATGTAGGATCCCTTTTAGTCAACTCATTCTGGATAACACCCTCTAGAGAGCCCAGAAGGCGGGATAAACTGCAATTGGATTCAAGATCATTAAATAATAAATAGGCGTCCAAGACGCGCTCTATAACTGAGAAACTAAATTGCGTTGCTACGTATAATACAGAGAATGATTCCAATGTAGATTCACCACGCTATGAGTAACAAAAAAAAATGATAGGGGGGAAAGATATAGATTCGTGTCCATTTATGCAACCACTGACCAAAACCATAATTATTCAGAAAGTACAAATTTTGGTGGGAACCAGTAAGCATAATACACTAATACACGGTTATCTCAGCTTTGGCAGGACCACGTCGGTGTCAGAACATGCAAAACATTTGATGATTCTTTGGATAAATATGTGCATCAACAGGCCCAAAACCAAGGCACCATGTACTCATGTAGACTTCAATTCTGAAT
Source organism: Stipa capillata (assembly GCA_019208055.1). Classification (NCBI taxonomy): domain Eukaryota; kingdom Viridiplantae; phylum Streptophyta; class Magnoliopsida; order Poales; family Poaceae; genus Stipa; species Stipa capillata. The sequence continues at coordinate 152,007 of JAGXJF010003204.1, read as the reverse complement.
CATGTGAAAGCTATATTACTTCATATTAACACCATTCCACCTACCAACACCTTGCTATTCACTACTGCCGTCAATACTTTGGTTCTGTGAGTTTGACTATTGAATCCATTATCAGGCTACTTCTGGATTAACGAAATGCGAATACAGTAGGCCTCAGCACATCAGTAATTTTTTTCTTCATGAATTATGATAGCTCAACTATTTTGCATGCTCTGCTGAGAGCCAGTCTTCAATTGACATCCAAACTTCTGAAACCAAGCAGTCCACAGATGGAGGAGCATATTTCTCTATTCTGTAATAAAGAACTTTTTCATGGAGTCCAACTTATGAAATAGGAAATTGCTACAAGAAAACTTTTGATGAGGAAATCACATACCATCTATGTTTAACAATTTGCTCCAAGGTAGAAAAATACAGAATTAGCTCCAAGATGTTTAAGTCTTAGAAACACATACACAACAGGAAAAAGGATAACTTCAACTTTTAAGCAAGTAGACATGAAATGCAAGGCAAAAGCTAGAGGGCATACCTCCTCTGAACAAATACATTAATATCTCTATCTCTGCCATTCCCCCTAGACGAAACGTCAATAACTGCTTGCAATAATGAGCCAACAGCAGCCTGCAAACAACTTTTGTAAGACTTCAGAGAACAGAAAATTTGGATTTCAAGGATTCTAGAATCTGCAGCTACAATGTGGTTTATTGAAAGATCTCCATGTAAGAATTAGGAAACACCAACTTAAAGCAGGCTTAGTTGTGGTGCTTGGATCTAATTTGATTAAAAATGGCAGCATCTTCACATATATATAAAAACTATTCAGAGCAAAATCACTTCACCAGGGAGCTGCCACTATTTCAAAACATGCTACTGACTGCAGTGGCAAATGATAACCCATTCATAATTTGTTATGCCATGTACCCTTCAAAGTAAATCTACCCAGACATCTATATTTCATCAGAATTGCATTCGGTAATGAAAAATGGAAAAAAAAACCACTATATCAGAATTACCAGACTGGACCAAACGAACAAAAAGAAAGAAGGATGCATGTAATAAGTCTGGATCACACATAATTACCCACGGCCGGTTTCTTCAGTGGAGAGAAAAGGAAAACTCAAGAGAAACCTAGTAAGACTACAGAGATATCTCACTTTCTTCACGCAGAGCAAAGTGGAAAATTACACATGAAGAATGGTAAGTTCCTACCTGGTAAGACAGTGATTTATCCACGCATTGTTATCTACACCAAGCCATGTCTTTGGAAACCAAGAGTCCTTTGATGATTTGTTGTGATCTAGGAAAGCCAATTCAATAGATCTCGCACCATCGTGTATTGACTGGACAAGTCCAGTGCTTATATCTTCGTTTTGCAATGCTTTATCCAATTTCACCCTTATTTTCTCCATTTGACTTGCTGGATCAACTTGTGGAACTCCATTAACAGATAGACCACTGCCATCATCTTGAGAAGCCAATGGAATATTATGGACTGACCTTCTAGTTCTCTGAAAGGCTATCCTGTGTTTCCTAAATTCTAGCCATCTCGCGCTGTAAACAATCTTGTCAAATTCTGATGGTGAACTTCGCAGATAGCACTTTCGCTTAGAGATGCGTGGATGGAGTTTTTGACTCGTTAGATCAACAACACTTCTGCATACGAATCTGAGTCCATATACTTTCTCCAGGGTATACATCTTTGATGTGCTGCAAACACATTCCATTGAATCGGTTAATAATCAGAAATAGTAAAAAAAAAGACTGTAAAATGGGCTTAGTCATATCATGAATATATATCTTTTTACTCGTCCATAAATATCAGTACGACTCCCATCAACTAGCTCTGCCCATCAGAGCCAGAGACAGGCAACACAGTGATACCAAATCAGTCATAACGCTCGTAGAAGGCCCCAAGAGAACAGAAAGCGAAAACAAATTTTGAAACCCAATTCCCAAGCCAGATTCGAAGCTCACGCTGTGAGACCACAATGCTACCGCCATCGCCTCTGCCGGCAAGCTTCCAGATCAACCAGGCAGGAGAATTCTCCGGCAACACACAACCCCCGGAGCACCCGCGCACAATTCAGCGACCAATTCAACCAAACCAGCCTTCCAGTAATCCAATCCTAATCAGCACATTCCTGCGCAATCCATGCACCAACGAGCCAACCGGAGCAACCAGAAACTAACGGGGCCAACTACCAAATCAGCGAGCCCTGGAACCAGCAGGGGAGAGAGAGAGAGAGAGAGAGAGGGCCCGACCTGGCTGCGCACATGGCCGCCCTGGGCTCGCCGCCGGCGCCGAGGGGGAGGTGCCGTGGCTGCGACGCGATGGCGGTCGCCATCAGCGGCCTGCGCTTCGTCGCCGACGGAGAGATCGGTGCGGGGTTCCGTAGCGTCCCGCCAAGCGAGAGCGGGGGAGAGGGAGAGGGAGAGGGATAGGGTTTATATCGGGAGGGAAGTAGCGGTGGGAAAGAGCTCAACTCGAGCAAGGAAGGCGAGGCGAGGCTGGAGGAGGTAGAGGGGAGGGGGAGGGAGGGCCCCGTAAACGATAGGCGCGGGGAGAGGCCACCGGTGCCTTCACGGGGACCAGACCATTTTGGCTTTTCGGCTATTTTCATCCGCATCCTGCCCTTTTTCTTTCGTCGACTAGACATGTTTCTCTTCTGGCCTCCCTCGCGGATCCTGCTACTTGGTGATTGGTAACAAAAGTTTTTCTGTGTAATGCCATTCTGCTATATTAGCGACTCGGTGCAAAAAAAATTCTCCAAAAAAAAGAAATATTTTGAAATAAACTTTTCAATGTTTTTGTAGGAAACAATTGGATTTCTACTGGAATAGAGAGATTGATGCATGTGACTTTTCGCATAGAATTTCCGTGTACTCAGCTATTGTGTTAGCATACATATGTGAGCTATGTTTTGAATTAGCAGAACTAATGCGTCGTATAATTACGTTCTTCCTATGGATGCGTATTTTGATTCCATTCTAAAATCCGGTGACACTTTTTCTCACAGTGAATTCACTTGTGAAAGTTAAGCGATCACTGCTTTAAAAGAAAACTAGTTGGGTGGCTTGCATATTTACATGGCTAGATTTATTATATATTATTGGTACTATTTTCTCTTTCCGTATTTATCTCATGTTGTTAACTTTATTCAATTTTATTTGTTGCTGCTTAAGTTTTGATATCTCATTAAAAATATAGAGAAATTGATCCGTAAAAGTATGTTTTGAGGAAACACTATTGAAATTTGATAAAAACATTTCCATTAAATATATTACCTTGTTAGACTTTAGATGACAATTCTAATTACAAATATTATTTGTTCATTTGTGATGTCTTTCGTCGCTTAATGTCAATGGTTAGGCAATAAGGCGCGGACTTTGATATGTGACACTGAAAATCAACGGTGTTGAGGTCGATAGCCTATCATGCAAAACCATAGATTTTTGTAGTAATGTCTAGCTTTCCCTCTTCCATTCCTCACCTCTCAATGTCTATGTTTTTCACCAATAATTTTGTGAGGAATTCTCTACCAAGAATTAAATCTAAATATTGATGACTCACCTCACCTCGACAAATGTGTTCATCTACGTGTATACTTATCGAAGAGTGCTAAAACATTCTCTTCCCCACTCTCATCATGGCTTGACCTTTCTCATTGTGCCCTATGTTGTTTTGCATTGATTTATATTTTTTTAGCACAATTGAAATGATTTATTACATATTTGATGTGATTTATTGCTTCCAACCTTTACTGCTAGGGCGAAGCCACCTTTTCGCTTTGTTTGTACAATATACTCGCTTGCACACATAGCCGTATTAGCATGTTTGGTGATTTAGTAATGCTTTCATCTATTACAGAATAATGGAAGCTCAGGATACGGTATCAGTAAAGAAACATGATAGAAATCATGATCGTTGCAGTGATGTTTGGGCAAATGTTCACTACAGACTTACCTAGCGGCAACGGACAGCACGGTATGGTGCATGCTCACTTTTTGAGAGAAATGACAATCAGCGCTTGAACAAGCCCTAAACATCCGTAGATAACATCAACGCAACTACCCGAGAAACTTTCCAAGCATGTGCCTGTTCTATTAAGTATCTAATATCTGGAATATGGTGTTGGTCAACAGGATAGGATATGCATCGTGATAGCGGATCACGCTGCGACACCAAGCATTGTAAATGAAGCTTAGGATCGTCTATGACACCAAGCACCGTAAACAAGATCCCGAATTAACAAAACACGCTTCATGGCGACAAGTCGTGCTGCAACACAAGACATTATAACAAGACTATAAGGATATGTTGTAGAATATTCCATATGTATAGTGTGGGAATGATTGTAATGCCCTTGGCAGAGTTATGAACCCAGAGATAAAATCATAAACTGTCTAGCGGTAGTGATCTAAATGTACACCACTCTCCCTCCTCCTTATAAATAAGGGGCACCCCTTCTCATTTGGGGGTTGGCCCTTTGAAGGAGAGGTCAATATATCTACACTCGATACCATTATACCACTTAGCATCTAGTTGTTGTTATGTTCATGGTATCTGTGGCCAGGCGTAGCCTCGATTTGCTCCCCTTCACATTCCACTTGGTCACGTATCCAAACCAGGGTGGTGCTTCGAGAACACTGCCTAAGATCGTACATTCCTACCTACAACAATCATTAAGCACATTTTTAGGGAAATTAGGAACATTGTGCATTTATGTAGTACAGATTGGACTAAATGCCAGCTTGAAGTTTTTAATAAAAATATGTTAAGAGTGATAGACATGGGCTCATGATAGTCAATTAACTTGTGTAGTTTTCTACTTCATCTGGATTAGTACTTAATCACGAAGATAGGTAATAGACTCACTGTACTCAAGCTAGATAGCATCTTAGGGGGTGTTTGGTTGGGCTTTTCAGCAGCTTTTCACTGGAAAAAGCTGCAGCCCAACCAAACGGCCAGCTTTTCAGCAGCTTTTGCCAACGGTAGCTGTGGGCTTTGCAGTACAAATTCAGCTGTTTGAAAAAGCTGCTTTCTGCCAGCTTTTTGCAATGTGTTGAAACTTCTGTGCTCATTTTACAAAATGCTATAGATGATTTGGATAAACCAAAAGCCATATGTTCACTTTCCCATAGCTACAGCAGCTTTTCCAGACAGCCAGCCAACAGCAGCTTTGTCAACAGCCATAGCCCAACCAAACAGGCCCTTAGTCGCAATGAAATGGTCGAGGTGCCTCCTTGCGATAGAAGAGAAAGCAAAAAAGAACTGAGCCCTCTAGACCATGCTTTAGTTGGCTCAAGTTAGTGCAATAGAGAGAGGCAGAAAGAGCCTCAACCAGAGGAGAGAAGAAAGGAAGAGAAGTAAGGTTATGTCCAAGTTAGTAGTTCCATTCTCGATCTACTTCAAACTCATCGTCGGAGGTCCAAACGTGATTGGAGTGGCTCCAAGCTTAGTGAGTTTATTCCATACTTAGACCACTTCGATTTGGTCAGCTGGTTTGAGGACTGGTTGACTAAAGCTCCAGATTTGAGTGTTCTTGGATTTCCTGTTGGGCTCATCATATGTTTACTGTGTGCTTAGAAGTATGATTTACCGTGTGCTTAGAAGTTAAAACTTGTATCATGCAAGTTACCGAAGACGAAATAAATTTCGCTTATTAACTTGATGACGGCATTGTTGTTGTTGTACTTCTCTAGATATCACCTTGAGAAGGTTTTTCCACGCAAATCTCTACCTAAAATTGTGCAGGCTGATTTGTTAGTTCAGCTGTGAACTTGTTGGTTAAAACTGTCCTAAAGAGTTCATTTCAAGTTGAGAGGTTAAATAGTTCATATGTGCCGTGTTGGTGAATTAGTGTGTTAAATTATTAATGTCCAGTCCCAGCATATAAAACTAACTAACACATGCTTAACAGCGGGTGTCGAAGTCGCTCTCAAAAGAGCGCAGTACACCATTCTCAGATCAAATTAGAATGAATAGCGCGCTTCACGGCGCCGTGGACCTACTGCTATGGATTATTGACGTGCCTACTGACGTATAGATGTTGACGTTTGTTTAGATAGGCCGGGTCTGCGCCAGCTCGCGGAATAAGAATGGTGTAACGAAATTAGCATTTGATTAAAGAAATTGAATCCATTCTACAAAAATCAACACACACACTCGGACAAAATTGGTTACTGTTAATGCGCGATGGAAACAGTCAATCCATATGTGATGCATAACTAAAGAAGTTGTAGGCCTACACAATAAGAGCGGTAGCCATCATAGGCAGATGTTGTGAACAAAATCATTGGAGGTTATGTATCTTTGTTAAATTCCAATAATCTGCCAACACATTGAAATACGGGAATAATTTGGCAGGTTACACCGCTTATTTTTAATAAGTAGCAGATAAATACATGCTGAAGGTTAGCTGACTTCAAATAAAATCAACATAAAATGGATTTGATAGAATGAGTAAACATAATCTGACGTGATAATCGTATATAAACGATCTGGTTAACATCTTTTATCTCCTTCAACTTTAATTCTTCAGAACAAATTTTCGAGTTTGCCATTGGATGCAGCCATCGCATTATACAGAGGACATTGGTTGTAGTTTCCATAATATGTACATATGGAGCTAGCACAGTAGGGGCACATCAGTAGTGTGTGCTGTAAGCGAGCCACGATGATAATATATATACATGACATAGGAAAAAGCAATGACGATGAGCCCAAATGCATCTGGGGAGCTAACAATTATTGCCACAACAGTAAGAAATCTGGGTAAGCTAGCTGATACAGTACTGTAAATGAGGAACATGAACTGGAAGGGAGCAGTGCAGAGAATGACCAGATGTTCTTGCCTTTCTGTGCCTCATCAATGTTAAGCTTCGTCATGACCGGTCTTTTTTGTGTACCATCTGGAGCACTGGAAGTAAACGAAAATTTATTAGCACGAGAATTAAGCAAGGCTTGTCAGAATATGATTAAAGAAACAGGCACCTCTGATCTTCTTCTAAACTAACGACTAAGCTAACATATTCATGAAATCGACAGTTTTTTTTTGCAATGAACCAGCTGAGCCCTTCACTTTCAGATGATATCGTTGGAATAAAACAAGGAGCAGTTTCGGCAGATGCAATCGGTGCTAATGCCAGGACACCAATCAATTCCTGAGTCGTAACAAGAACATAACAAATTCAACCACAAGAGAGCGTCCTTGCCAATATCATCAAAATCTACTGCCAGGATAGGTTGGCCAGACGATATCTATTATAAGATACATGTTATGCAACCACTGGAAAAATGTAAATTCTTGTATGGGATCAAAACATGTGAAGAGATGAATGACTGGTCCAGTACCTTAGTTCTACTCCTGTAACCTCTGTTCCATTGCAATTTGAGTATTTGTAGCCATTACCATGAAGACATCTTTCTCTCTCGCAAGACCCGCATCCATTGTACCACAAATCTTCATCTGGAATCCTGCATTGCATATATTTTGATTGGGAATAGCATGCTGTTAGGGTGTCATATCAGTATAGATGAAGTAAAAGTAGATGTAAGAAGCATGCCGGCGGGTGCAAACATATACTCGTAACAAAGTGGTACAAAAAACTTTGAAGTAATCAAACAAAAATAAAGGGAAACAGAGCCCGCACCTGCAGAACAGATCTGAAACCCAAGAAGAGCACCCAACATCGCACAGCAAAAATTGAACGGCACAACAAAGGCAAGTGGCGTAGAGCAAGCACACAAACAAAAGAAGATCATCAACGAGAAGAATGACCAGAACAAAAACTAAAATAGGAAAAGAAGTGAAATCACCTGCGGTATGAACCAACAATGCTAGAAATGGTGAACCGACGGCGAGAAATTTGGAGACAGCGAGGGAGGTAAGCTTAAGGAAAACAAAAGGGAATGCACCGAGCAAGCTCACCGGTCAGTCGGTCACTCGGGAGCGGCATTCGGAGCAACGGATAGGCTGACCATGGTCGACACTGCAGCACCGAGATGGAGCGGTGACGCGGCGACAACGATGGTGCCGGCGGCCAAACCCCATCGTCCCTGCGAACAGCGTGGCCCCAAGATGTCGTTCCCGCCTGCGGCACCGCACCTCGTCGTTCCTATATTGCGGATCCGGCCGATGATGGCCGGTGGAAAAGGGCAAATTCGGTGGTGGCATGCAAGAATGGGGCGGCACGGTCGCGGTCGAGGGAAGCGAGGCAAGAATGCGTCGTGAAGAAACCAGGAGCGTCGATTTCAGCGGTGGAAGACGACGTGCGTCCTCTTACTACGGTAAATCCACCAATTTGAATAAATGAATGGTGTGACCCATCGCAGCCGGAGGGATCAATCAAATTAGCTAAGCACGCCGATTCCAGGCTGGTGCAATAGAAACCAACATGTCGCGGCTGGACTGGCTGAAGCGAGCTCAGGGCCTCAAGAACCACAAGCAGGGAACGGCCTGGACCGGCCGTAGGAGGGCTGGTCTTCGGCCAGCTTCAAGGTTGTAGAGGATGTCCTCACGACTGAATCTGTAAATTATGCACAAATAATAGCATCGAACCACCCAAGAAAGCATATCCGCTTGCCTTGCAAGTTGCATGGGAATTTTGTTGGACATCGAACATGAGCAGACCAGACTAAAGTACCATCTACAAAACAACAACTACGTATGACCAAAACTGGAGCAGAACATAAGTGATCGTAATTAAATCGGGGATTCTATTTTTATTGCCAGGAGAACCATGGAGAAAAGTTTAAGCTTCTGGGGTCTGGTCTTGCTCACTGCCACTCTCCTTGTGATCTCGATCCTCCTTCGTGCCACTTGTGTGGCCATTAGGGGGGTTTCCATAAACGTGCCCCATCTTTAATCGCTTTGTTTCCATGTAACGCCGATTCTCCTTGGTTATTGGTGTCAAGAGTGGCACTCTGCCCAGGACACTTAAACCGTAGCCCTTGAGTCCAGTGTACTTCGCAGGGTTATTGGTCATCAGCCTCATGGTTCGGACACCAAGATCTCGTAGAATCTGCAGAGAAGAAACAGTTATCAGCTGGGTTACAAGCTGAAACACCAAGAGCCGTGAGATGTGGAGCCACCATGCTTGTTTGGATAGCTCAAAAGTTGTTTACAAGATAATTCAAGTGAAATGATCTTTACCTGTGCACCTATACCATACTCCCGTGAGTCAGCAGGCAACCCTAGATCCTCATTAGCCTCGACAGTATCCCGTCCATCATCCTGTAAATTGTATGCTCGAAGCTTGTGACCCAGCCCAATGCCCCTACCTTCATGACCGCGAAGGTAAACTACAACACCCCGACCGCTCTTCTCGATCATGGTCATCGCCAGGGCGAGTTGATTCCCACAATCACACCTCGCTGATCCAAATATATCGCCAGTTAGGCACTCCGAATGCACTCTCACTAAGATATCCTGACCATCCCCAACATCACCCTGCATATAAGTGAAAACAATTCATTATTTCTAAGTTCCAAACATATAAGCCTTGAGGAAAAGACAGACTTGCAATGTTCATCATTTGACAAGAACTCAATCTCGAAATAGAAGAAATGTAATCACTGCTTCACCACGATCTTGCAATCTATGCAGATGCAGGTAAGTCATGTCCTTGATCTGCACAATTAGTTGAGGTTTTTGGCCAGTCTGATGGATATAACAGGCAAAATTATGTCTTGCGGCATTGAATTTTGTTCGAAAATTTTGCACATGATGTACTTCAGCAAAACATTTGCACATCATTCAATCAATTGCAACTTGCAAGTGCATCTACCTTTCTATACCATGAATAAAGTTCACAATCCTAAGGTGTTCTCCATGTAAGTTTCATCACCTAAAAGGTATAACAGCAGTTGTCAGACCACTTAATATAATATTTGCTCAGGGATTCTTACCTTAACCATAGCAATGTGCTCCATCCCATCGATGAGAGATCGGTAGCAATAGGCGCTAAACGAACCCCATTGTAATTGTAAAGGTGTTACACAAACACATTCTACCAATCTGTCTCGCTTCCTCCTATATCTGCATATGGAAATTATTACTTATTAGGGACTGAGATATATATTGAGTGAAAAATAGCACAAAATTATGTATCCAAGTATGATAATTCATCAAACAGAGATATAAAATGTTAAGATGTATTACAGGCCTGCACCTTTTGCACTTTGTATTGGTATGAAGAAACCATATGCTTAAAGTGCAGTTAAGATATTAGAACTGTACCAGCTAAAATAAATTGTTCTCTAGTTACTATTTGGCATGAAACTATTACCATTTAGCATACCCGTAATTAAACTTTGTCTTTAACAAAAAGAATTGACAGTTGAGTATATTGACAAATAGCAAACCTAATTAAGTCCGCAATTGAGATTATCTTCAGGTTCTCCCTCTCTGCAAACTCCTGCAGTTTTGGTAACAAAGCCATGGAGCCATCGTTATCATCAACAATTTCACAGAGAACTGCAGCAGGGGGTAACCCAGCCAACATGGCAAGGTCTACTGATGCTTCAGTATGCCCAGCCCTTTTCAGCACGCCACCTTCTCTATATTTAAGAGGAAAAATATGTCCTGGCCGGTTGAAGTCCTCAGGCTTAGAATTAGGAGATGCAAGTGCTAGAATTGTGTTTGCCCGGTCCTTAGCTGAAACCCCTGTTGTTGTGCCTTCTTTAGCATCCTAAAATGCAAATGTTTAGTAGGGACAGTTAGAGAAACAGTGCAAAAAAAAGAGGGTAAATATGCTCTCAAGAAGTAATAAGAACTAACACATACGTGAAATGTTCTTATGCTACAAACAGCAACAGAAAATCAAACACTTACCACTGAAACAGTAAAGGCCGTCCGTAGCTTCTCTTCATTTTCCTTTGTCACTACCATAAGAGGAAGTTGTAGTCTTTCCAGGTCATCTTCTTTCATGCTGACACATACAATCCCAGTGCCATGCCTTACTATGAAAGCCATAGCCTCCGGTGTTACCATTGATGCTGCCATTATAAGATCTCCTTCATTCTCTCTGTCTTCATCATCCACAACAATCACATACTGCAACATAAACTCAATTATATTACAAAGGAAATGACTAAAATAAATAAATTCTAGTAAAAATAAATTTGGCAACAAGGACATACTTTTCCCTGACGAATATCTTCAATAGCTTCAGGTATAGATGAGAAACCCTCTGTAGGTAAATCTAGGTCAAGCTCATCATCGTTAGCAGAAAACCCATCAACAACAGGTGCCATATCAGCAGCTATGGTCCCAAGTGCAGCAGCATCTGCTTGAACCATTTTAGATGGATTGGGCTGGCCATTTATAAAAACATGTTCTGATGGATCACCCCCAGCTTGACATACATGAAAGTTTCTGAATCGATGCTTATTTGCCAACTGAATGGAACTGGTTGTCCTTAAACTGTTTGATGCAGCACTTGGCAAAACTGAAGAATCACAACGCAACACAGAAGCCATGGACTGACTGTAGATGCCGTTTAACCGTGAAAAGAGTTTCCTGCTGCATAAACTAATTTAACATAACACGTTAGAATCATGAAACGAAATACTACGAAAGATAAAATGCTATGTGAATCCGAATTATTGTCAAAAACATCCTATTGATGTTCTAGTGTCCTGTCCTGTAGCAGGTTGTAGCACGATATTAACAAAATTTCGACACGAGATATTAACAAAATTTCGTAGGACGCTCTATATACAGAACATGATGAACAAATAAACCACCAAATGGGTGAATTGCAAGTTCCCTCATCGAATTCAAGTACACGACTAGTAACGAAGTTTATAAAAGAAAGGGAAAATAATTCCCATCTTCTGCGCCCAAAACCTAGTAAGACCACCCAAAAATAGGCCAACCCATCCTAGACTAGTGCTATATTCCTCGAACCAGATAGACCCTAGGGCCAAAATCCGATACCGAACTTCCTCCAATTCAGAGCTTAACCAAAAGATTCCACTATAATCCTACGGTTCGCTGTTCAGAGATGACTACGGAGACACCCCAACCGATCTCTTCTTTATTTCGAACAACATTTCCCAATTGATTTTCGCCTGTAAAACCACTGACTGGGCCAAACCAAATTCTCAAATTCCAATACATGCTCGAGGCAAAAGGAAGCGACGCCGACTCGGATGGGGGGCTCACCGGAGGCACGAGGAGGAGGAGGAGGGCGGTGCAGTTGGAGAGGCCATTTCCCCGGCTTCGAGGTGAGATGGAAAACCGAGGAGACGAGCCGCCGTGGATGGCGAAGAAATCGCGCGGGTGGGTGGGGAGGGGGAGGTGGAGACGGAGAGAGACGTCGAGAAGGCGCAGGTGGTAGATATGATGGCGGATTGGCAGGAGAAGCGCAGCGCAACGCAGCTGGCCTGGCAAGGTTGGCCCGGCTCTGTGTGACGGTACGATTGGAGTTGGACGGCTGTGGTTACGACGGATTGGTGGATCTGAGGGTGCTGTTCGGTTTGCAGATTTCGCGGCGTGATCGGATTACACGGTAACTAATTAGGGCTTGTTTTTGTTTGACTAAGATGGGCGGTTAAATGCCTCGTAATTGGATACCTTGCCAGTGGAAGCTCCATTCCGCCCAAATTTCAGCGCAATCAAATTCAGAGTCGCTGCGTCCTTCTTTGTCTCTTCTTTTCAATTTTTTCAATTTTTTTATTAATCTGCTTTTCTTTTGAATTTGAGATAGCTAAACGCATCGCTCATGTGATCCTGCGACTGGCCACCGCCCATTGTCTCCTCACCTGTAATTCCGCCTACCGATTATTTTGTTCTCCTTTTCACTCAGTTATCTCTCAACCACACCTTTGTTCCTCCCCTTCCTTCCTCCTCGTTGAGTTCCATTACCTCAAGGACTCTTCAAGCTCGGCGCTAGGTTCGGTTGCCTCACAGACCTTCTCAAGCTTCTCCACCGTGTCATCCATAATGACGTTTCCTAGAGGATCCCGTGGAAGAAGGTTAGCCTAACTTCCGCAATAGGCATCATGGTTCACGCCCGAGACAACGACTGTCACTCCATCTGCTTTCATGCACTGGTGCCCCACCAGGAAAGAATGCCACTATAGACACGCTATCAAATACCCTGTGATCTCATTGCATTTACAGTTATAGTCTTTGCTTGAACCAACCAACACCTAATGGTCTAAGGGTAGAGGCTATCATAAGGTTAGCTTTAAGATTTTAATGTATCCATCGTCTCATCTTTCCCGCAATCCCGTTTGACACTGCTTCCTCCTTCTGTAAAACTTTTAATTAAAAAACAATTATTTAACTGACGATCTTATAATTCAAGATTTATAGTTCTCGGTTCACAATAATTTTAACTATCAATTACAAAAACATAAAATGACATGAACATGAAAAAAGTGCACTTAAAATCGTGAAATTAGGGTTTTAATGACCTACCTTGACGATGGCAAACACAGTGGCTCTTTAGATGGCGACGAGTGCGTGCTTTCGGACAACAATGGCGCAGTTTGTGTGGCGGCAGCAGTGAGGCCGGCTAAATTAGGCCTAGGGGAGGGCGGTGAAGGGAAGATACGCGACCTAAGGGGTGTGCAAAAACGAGCTGGAAACTGAGAAGAGAGGGAAATGCGATGTTGGATCAGTAGATTGCTTCATGTGTGTGAAAATACTGGCGCCCACATGGAACAATCCATGCGGGCTCTTGCAATATGACCTTTGCCACGATCCTCCGTGCAGGCTCCCACGAAATAGTCCTTCTGATGATCTAATACATTGAAGCCTAGTGCTGCCCGGGTTGCGGGCGCATAGAGACAACCATAAACAAACCTCACGCTAACTTGCTAACTTGTTGAGAGTAAGGGCACTCCCAATGCATTGTATCTTATGTTGTATCTTATTGCATTAAATAACTGTTTAGATACAACCTGCTCAATGGGTTGTATTTTAGTGTTGTATCTAAAAGAGCTCTCATTTAATATGTTTTGTGAGAGAAAATTTATGAGATGTCTTGGATTTGGTGCTAAGAGCCATATCTAGATTAGGATATGGTTACTCTCTCTTTTCTCATTAAATAGGGTGCCACATCAGATTTTTGCTTAGGTGACATAATTTAGATATAATACATGGTGTAGCATTAGGATTGCCCTAACAGCGATTGCCTCGCTGATGGTGATTCAACCAGTGATAGGAGTCTCGACTTCTTTTATTTTTTGAGGCAGGAGTTATCGATATTTTCTTCGTGAGGTAGAGTCATTGATTATTAAAAGAGGTCATTCTGCACAACTCGGCTACGTGGAATGATGTGTAAAGTAAAGAGAATAGAAATACTACTTGTAGTTTGCATTTGGTTACGACAGATTGTAATGGAAACTCTCATTTTCACTTGAAGGGAGTTTAACATCTACGATTTATCCAACTATGCTCATGATGCTGCCGTGTGGTCATATGAAGATCGGCTCAAAGTCTCGACCATACAATCCTTACCAGACGGCAGCGCTACGGCCACTTTGGCGCCATATATATCCACCACCTCCAGCGAGACAGCAGAGCCACACCTGACGCTCCCGATCTCCACGCTCACTGCCACCGGGTCCCACGTCGATTCTCAGAAAAATAAGACCGCGTGATCCGTTGAACAGAAAAGCACAGATGCGCATCCAAGAAAAAACAATACACCAAGAAGAAGAGTTCAAAAAAAAACACCAAAAAGAAAATAAACACACAAATGAAACAGTACCACACGCTGTCAGCACCAAGTGTACACTAGGACACTGACATTGCGGGCCATCCTTTTACACCCGGATAGTGCCCCTACCTGTCAGTTATAACGGACTACTCCTTCCCGTATAAAACAAACCAATCTCACCCGTAGCTCTCCGAACGCCGCAGCCACCGCTATCCCGGTTCCTCCCGCTCGGCCGCTCGCCGCGCCGCCGCTGAAGCCGGCCGCCAATGGAGCGCCTCCGCCTCGCCGTGTCCCACCGCCCGGCTCTCCCCCTCCCCACTCCGCACAACCACCTCCGCCGCCGCCATCTCCACCTCCAGCCCTCCCGCAATTCTCTCTCTCTCTCTCCCCCCCTCTCCCGCCCCATCCCTCGCCGCCACCTCCATCCTCTCCTCGCCTCCGCATCCGCCACCCAGGCTGCGAGCGCGAGCCCTGAACCCGCACCGGCGCCGGCCTGGGCCGGCGCGAAGCTGATCCCCCTCATCGCCTCCGTCGCGGTCGGCCTCGCCGTCCGGTTCCTGGCGCCGCGGCCCCCCGAGGTGACCCCGCAGGCGTGGCAGCTCCTCTCCATCTTCCTCTCCACTATCGCGGGGCTCGTCCTCGGCCCGCTCCCCGTCGGCGCGTGGGCATTCCTCGGGCTCACCGCCACCGTGGCCACGCGGACGCTCCCCTTCACCGCGGCATTCGACGCGTTCACCAACGAGGTCATCTGGCTCATCGTCATCTCCTTCTTCTTCGCGCGGGGGTTCGTCAAGACAGGCCTCGGCGACCGCGTCGCCACCTATTTCGTCAAGTGGCTGGGGGGCAGCACGCTGGGCCTGTCCTACGGTCTCACCATCAGCGAGGCATGCATCGCGCCGGCCATGCCTAGCACCACGGCGAGGGCTGGAGGTGTGTTCCTTCCCATCGTCAAGTCACTGTCGCTAACGGCCGGCAGCAAACCCAATGACCCGTCAGCGAGGAAGCTGGGCGCCTACCTTGTGCAGTCTCAGCTGCAGGTAAACAATAAGTAATTATTGCAATCTGGGAGATTGCTCCAGATGGCTGAATTCACGAGATGCGCTTAGAGCTCGGAACATGGTTTGTTTTTCTTATTCTAATGGACTAAGTTAAATTGCATTTTGTCTCTATGCTATATTGCGTATGAGGGTGCTCAGAATTAGTTCTTCAATACATTTGTGTCGCATGGGTTGCCCATATGCGGATACGCCAGTAGGTTGGATCTTAGTAATAATTATTATACTACTGGGATTATAATTTCATATATGGAATTCTGTCTTGCTAATCACCACTGAATTTAGAGTTTTGTTTGCTTCCTCTATGCATCCGGAAGCATGCATCCTGGGCCGTACTCTACATGAGAACACCTTTCCTCTGAAATTAAAAACATGTGGCATCTGTATCAATTATTACAAGATATGGGTTGTACGACATTTTTCCTAGTATGCTAATGATAGCTACCTGTGCTAAACGCTGTGGCAGAGGCAGAACTTGATACATGTAAACTGTATTATTTTTAAATTAACTAATTAAGGGTTTTGCATAAATGCTTGGATTTGGCACTGGGCAATTGGTTGTTCAATGCCCACGTTGGAGCATTATCTGGGATATTCAACTTAAAAGTCACTCACTAAGGATGTGATTTTATTTCTTTGATGTTTATACATAAGGTTGTGTTATAGAGCTTGTCTGACTAGAGGATATCATCAGATTGGTAAACGGGTGTAAAAAAGTCGTTGGTGATTTCTCTAGATGCGTCCATGGTTGCTTGGGAAAAAGCAAAAATGAAAAGAAAACAATGTACAATCTAGTGTGGCAGGGGAATGAGGTCTGCTTAGTAGTTTATACTTCATGAAATGAGCACTTTGGTGCATTCATAACCATATTAATCCATGCAGCGTAATTGAGATCTACATACGCTTATCGTACAGGACTGTTTCTGGTTAGGTGTGTAGGTACATTGGTACATATGTATTTTCTTTGGAATTGTCAAATACCAATGATGTGTTTCTTTACTATAATAAATGATTGAATCGGTGGTGATGGTGACTCCACCTTAGAGGATCTGCTGCGATGCATGCAGGATGGAAAAATGAGAGGGAATAACTGGAATAATGACAAAGTGGCAAATAGTGAAAGATCTAAACTAAATAATGGCAAATAATGTACTACATTGGGAAGGATGGCATATGCTTTAGTATATTGATGATTTAGTGCAAAGTTTCAGTTTTCAATGTAAAGCATGGGCAACCAACGATTCATGTATACAAGGAAATTCACATTGTTCTTTTTTAAGTTTAGAAGTTGTGATGCTGTTTCTTTGTGATCTGTTGCAATGCACGGGCACACGGCTAGTCCGTGAAAAATTATACTCAATAAAAACTTCTGATGTGCTTTTTCTAGTGTGTTAACATGTATAATATGCTCTCTATTTCGATTTTCTAAGCTTTCACTTCTTGACTATTTAGATTGTATTAAAAAATGACCAATGGCATTATTGTGTTGGTTTCTGCTGCTTGACAGGCATCTGGTAACTCCAGTGCTCTCTTCCTGACTGCTGCTGCACAAAATCTCTTGTGCCTGAAGTTAGCAGAGGAGGCTGGTGTCAAGATTGCAAGCCCATGGATATCATGGTTCAAGGTTGCTAGTTTGCCTGCCATCATTTCCCTCTTAGCAACACCTTATTTGCTATACAAAATATTCCCTCCTGAAATAAAGGACACTCCTGATGCCCCTGCACTAGCTGCTCAAAAACTGAAGAATATGGGCCCAGTGACAAAAAATGAATGGGTCATGGTTGCTACAATGATTCTTGCAGTCTCACTCTGGATATTTGGGTAAGCTTTCTTTCTTTTTAACTAAATTATTTCCCCCATGAGTTGACTTGCGAGCAATATACTTCAATTTATGATTTATTTTACCGTGATACTTTTATTGTGAAAGGACACAGAATACTTTTATTGTGAAAGGACACAGAATATACACCTCACAAGTAGTGCTTGATGACTTAGCAGCTGTACCAAGCTATCATCATTACATCGCAGAAATTTGTTCCCTCTAGCATTTTCCGCTGAAGTTTCGTTTTATCGGTCTGAAATCCACACGGTGTTCCAGTTACGGATATGGATATGTTTTTACTTTTGTGCTGCCAAAAGGTTCAACATGATTTAAAATGAATTCCATTTTCTTAAAAAAGGTAACAACTTATTCATTGCCTGCATATTGTTGGCATTTGTACCCAAGCAAAGATTGGAACCCTTATATCAATAGCAACTGAAAAAGAGATCCAGTAAGTTCTAACTACTGTTATGTTTCTTTCTGCGCACGGTTTATTTGCTGGATTGCTTCCGAAATCTTTATGCTTGGGAGTCACTTTCCATATACTATGGATTTTAGTACATGTCATCTTAAAAGGCTGTATGGCGACAACAAGATCAGAAGTAGGAAAGTGAAACATCAACGGAAGTTCTTCAGAATGCTAAAATGTGCAACACTATCTTGTCTGTTTTGAGAAATAAACAGAAATGTGTACCTCTTGGTTTGTTAGTCAAAAACTCAAAATACAGCTGTGTATAAACTGTTACACAATTTGTTTTGCAGGGATATTATTGGTGTGTCGAGTGTTGTTGCTGCAATGATTGGGCTCTCAATTCTTCTTCTGCTTGGGGTGATGAACTGGGATGATTGCTTGAATGAAAAGTCTGCATGGGACACCTTAGCTTGGTTTGCTATTCTAGTTGGAATGGCAGGGCAGCTTACTAACCTCGGGATTGTGTCATGGATGTCAAATTGTGTTGCAAAGGTTCTCCAGTCTTTCTCGTTGAGTTGGCCTGCAGCATTTGGTGTTCTTCAGGCCTCCTATTTCTTTATTCACTATCTATTTGCAAGCCAAACTGCACATGTTGGAGCTTTATACTCCGCATTTCTTGCCATGCACTTAGCAGCTGGTGTTCCTGCTATACTGTCAGCACTTGCTTTGACATACAACTCAAATCTCTTTGGTGCACTAACACATTATAGCAGTGGGCAGTCTGCAGTATACTATGGAGGTAATTTTACTTGTCCACCTACTTGAATTCAATTTTGTCCATGTTCACAAGCAATCCACCACGTTTGTCTGCTACATGCGCATCAGTTTCTTGTCTCAGCCTCCAAATTAGATGCCTATGGCAGTTCATCAGCTGATACCTTTCGGTTTGGTATTGCAATGTAAAAACATGTCTTGACAAAACCATTCTTTGATATTTTGGTTGTTTGTAATTTGTCTTTTTAAAGAGCATAAGCCCTACTCCCTCTGATTCATAATATAAGTAGTTTTAGGATCTTAGAATTTTATCTAAATATAAGTAGTTCTAGGATTTCAATGCACATTTTATGTCATTTTTTTCCTAGTCTACCCCTCCTTAATTGCTATAGTCAATGAGTTCTTTTCCCATATTTGCATGTCTTCGAGTATTTACCGTATGAGGGGCAAGGGTGATAGTGTCATTTGGTACATTAACTAGCTCCTCCTTAACTCTTGTGCCCAAACCTAAAACTACTTATATTATGAATCAAAGGGAGTATTTCACTAGGTATGGGGAGTGTATTTTTTCTCGAGTCTGATAAACCACCTTCATATATTTGCATAGAACCTTATTGCCATTCCAAATGGAGCATAATAGAGAACTAAAACCACAAGTCAATGCACACAAATGGACATTTGAAGAAGTCTTTTGTTTATTTGACTATTAGATTTTTCATATTAGGATTTTAACTAAGTACCTGTTATTTTGCACTGCAGCGGGGTATGTTGACCTTCCTGATGTATTCAAGCTGGGGTTTATAGCAGCCGCAATTAATGCTGTGATTTGGGGAGTTGTTGGTACATTTTGGTGGAAATTTTTGGGCCTTTATTGAGAGTTGCTGCGGTGTTAGTTGACGAAAATTGTTGTTTACTAGACCAGTAATCCATGGCTCACCGTTGTGGAGGACTCATTTTTCTTCAGAGGTGCTTGGTGGAATGCATAATAAGAGAGCAATGTTCATCATTCGAAGTATTGAACATGTTACATTTGAAAAAACGTGATCAACCCAAAAGGGTTCACATAGGTTGGTAAGACACTCATGTATCTCCATTTTGTAGAACTTCCATTTCTCCACGAAGGAAATTCACTGTAGGGATGAGTTTCGATCCCGAAACTCCTCATCTTCTTACTTGTTCTGCAAATAGCGTATGGAGTGCCATGATTTATACCAATATCTTTGTTATATAGGATCATATGGTTTCATCTGACAAGCCAGCGTCGCTCCGGAAAATCATGTCTGGTATGCCGATTTATGAAGCAGACACATCTTTGGAGCGCACCTTGTTTCCACAGCAGTTCTCCCCTGTAACGAACCTATCGAAAACACGTTCGTAGTTGGAGTACTGTTGTTTTCCCCAGTCCATTTTGGAAAAAATTCATCGAGCCTGGCCACCATAAAAATGCGTGCGCGGTTGGGCCCAAGACTAGGTATTGGTGTCGTCTAATGCGCTCAAGTACCGCGCCAAGTTTTTATCCTGCGGTTTTCCTTATTTTTGCCCATGTTCAGAAATGATAGAATTTTGATCACGAAATCCGTCACCGAAAAATCCGGGAAAAACATTGAAATACGAATGTAAACTGAACCACCCAGGTCCCACAGGATTTCGTTTCTCATATATTATCGGGCCTATGGGCAAAGGGTTATGTTTTCCTGCTTTTTCCCAAAGAGGAATCGCATGGACCCGTTCCCAAGGTTCACTCGTCCGGTCGTCCCAAAACTTCTCAGTAGGCGGCGGCAGCCTGACCAAAGAGCTTGGACTCCAGGCTCTAGACCGGCCATGTATCCTCGAAATCAAACAGCACTTGGGCTCCGACCAGTTTTACGTGACGATAAGACCTGAAGATAGCATAGCAGAGGAGGACAAGGCGTTCGATGGATGAGTGAGGCGGCAGGGTCGACAAGGCCGGCGCACGGACGTCCTCCTCAGTCCTCACCTGGGCACGTGAGCCGAACGCGAAACGGCACGCGCGCGAGACACGACACGGCCACACGGGCCATGCAAAATGTTCTCAGACTCAACGAGGGGCCACTCAGAGCCGGAGATCGATAGGGGGAGCCGGGGATCGCCTCCGCTCTCGCGTGGCACCACGCACGCGAGCGTGGAAAGGGTACGGGCCAGAGTAGCGAGCCGCCGAGCCCACACACCGCACCGGGGCATGGATCGCTAGCTTCCCTAGCTTGCCACACGGCAGGCCCGCGGGTAAGGGTAGAGTATTTTTCGGGCACAGCTGCGGTGCGCGCCACCGCGTTCGCATGTGGTGGAGGCAGGGGCGGCCCGACAGTGGACGTAAAATTTGAAATTGTCTAGATTCACTATATAAATTTAATACGTGACACTTCGTTAAAATTGTTGAATATCAATTCCAGCTAACAACATATTTCACACTCCACCTACCAACACAAAGCATACGCAAACACTGGCGTATGTTCTAGGTGGAGCTCCCGCACCCGCGCGTCGGCGTTCGATCGTTACGGCGCGTGCGCCTTTGCCCGGCCGTTGCTGCCGCGTCAATCCTCCCACCTCCCAGGTCGTGCAGCATGCCGGTCCTTGGTTACCCACTGCGTGGGAGGTGTGATAGGCAAGACTTGTGTACGGGTTGCGCAGAGCGTAACTATCGTCATCTACGTTCAGATGGGAGGATAGAGCAGCTAGTGCAAGCAGGTGCCATGCCAGCACCCTGACATGAAAAGTAGAATGCGACCGAGCCTGTTATCGTGTGGTGGCCTGGTGGGTGAATCGTTGCGTATCCTTTTGTGTTTGGATCCGGAGCCGATACCGGGAAACAGGCAGTGGCGGAGGACGGAATATAATTATGGTATGGCGGAGTTGATATCATGAACGCAAACGCAAGAGTAAGATACAAAAATTACGTGCTCGATACACTAAAATAGTACTTTTTCCCAGTGCCTACTTTTTTCCCAACGGCGGGCGTCCAGTGCAGCGCTGAGCGCATGCTAGGGCTTAGGCGATCGGCCGCTTCGATCAGAATATAATCCTGCGCTTGATTCTTAGCCCCGTTGCCCTGCTTCTCCACTTGATTGATGCCTGGTCCACATCATATGACATGATCCCACCTCACTTGTACAAACTGGTAGCTAAAACAGGCCCAATCAAGGCCCAAACGATTTACCCCTCCGTTCTCTTTGTGCAGGTGCACAACAGCAGCACAGAGCTGAGAGTACTCTCTCATGGCGTCCAAGATTTTTACTTTTCTAGAGAGACAGTGGTAGAGATACTCGCTGCTGAATCAAGGTATGGTGGACGCCATAGTTTGTCAATATTAGGGTGCATGTCTTTTAAATATAGGAAGCCATGCATGTACGTAGGATTAGGATGGAGTAGCTAGCAGTGCCCGGGAGGAATGCCTCCTAGTTTATCCCATTTCGTATATTCATTGTCCACGCATGAGCAGGTCAGCCTCCATCGCTCTTGTCGTTTTCCGGGGGTTTCTTGTCCTTTGGTCCCCTTGGTCCTTTCTGCAGCAAGGCTTTTACTGTGCATACAGTGATGTGAGTGGCAGTGTGCATGACACAGTAGACTCCCTATAGGAGGCTCCGAGGCTGACCAGTCAGCACTCACCACAGTAGTCCTAGCTATAGGAAGTTGAAACTTTGAACGAAAAGATTGCAGATAACTTGCGCTCATGCAAAAGCCATTTTTCTTGTGCGGTTGCTTTAGCTGAAAGATGTATCTGCTTATAAGTGGGAACCGGAAGTGGCAAGATGCTGACAGGTGCCACTGGACGGGGAGAAATGGATCTCACCTGCAGTTCATTTTTTGTTTCGTGGGACAAGTCTCGTCGCCTTTGTTGAAGAATCTCGTCCACGATCAGAAACACCTTTTGTCCTCTTGGGTGACCTCGTTGTCTCGTGCCCCACACGTAACATCGATCGAACATTTGTTTGATCATACGTCGTGTGATGCGAACTTGTTGCCAACTTGCTGGTTAACTGTACGTGAAAAGAAAAGAATACGATACGCATCAACATGTCACGGGATTTTCACTGTAGAAGGACCAGTTTGAAACCGAGGATCTAGGATTCTAAACGAATTACTGTTGCTCCTGATAGGAAACATCATGAAATTATACATCTTCTTGTATACATATGGGGATCATATTCTTATGTCATGGGATTGGAGCGGTTAATGAGAATGGGTTTGCAGGCAAGCCCGTGGTATGTGTTAGGGTCTGTTTGGTTGGGCTGTGGCTGTTGATAAAATTGTTGTTGGCTGGCTGTTTAGAAAAGCTGCTGTGGCTGTGGGAAAGTGAACATATGGCTTTTGCTTGATCCAAACCATCTACAATATTTTGGAAAATGAGCACAGAAGTTTCAGCACATTGTAAAAGCTGGTAGAAGACAACTTTTTCAAACAGCTGAATTTGCACTGCAAAGCCTACAGCTATCGTTGAAAAAAGCTGCTGAAAAGCTGGCTGTTTGGTTGGGCTGCAGCTTTTTCCAGTGAAAAGCTGCTGAAAAACCCAACCAAACACCCCTTTAGTGTGTCCTTTGAAGAGATTGCACAAGCGTGTTTGGTTTATAAACTTACGTGTACGGTGCAACTGTTTTTTTATGGACAATGTTGCCCTTTTCCCTGTGTTAGCACGAAAAGGAAAACCACAACAACTAGGCTTGCAGACCTAATTCTGACCTGAGGCTCTCTTTGGCCGAGACGGGTCTCACATCCATGTGTTTGCATCTTTGCTATTCTGAAACCAACTTCGAACATCCGCTGATCTTAAAAGCAACCTCTCCATCTTTTATTGTGGGGCCGGTACGCCAGCGAGAAAAATGCAAAGTCCATCACTCCGTTGAATTACTTGCTTGAACGCCAAGGAGAACTCTCGAATCTCAACATGGTACTGTAGGACGCATCATTGGATTTTTGGTATCAATCACATGGACATATTGGGATTAATGATGACGTTTTAGCTTTCCTAAATTTTCTTAAAATATATATCATTCTATAATTCCAAAACAACTTTACCAACTCTATTTTATTTTATTATTTTTTAATTTTCCTTCTCTATCCCTAATATTCTCTATTCTACCGGAACAATTAATGTAGATGTGTTAGAAATAGCAGTAGTAATTGTGAAAATAAAGGGTACAAGTAGTATTTTATCTATACTCTTAATTCATATACTCAACTCTAAAACATCATTTATTGTGAGACGAAAGGAGTACAACATATGGCGTGGGATTCTCGCCCTTTTAATGCTCCACTTCTCTCCTCCTATTTCAGCCTACATGGCATCCTCCTGGCCACATATGCCTTCAGGCCTCAGGCGGGCGAGTTTTTGTAGGTCCACCAAAGCCTCATAGGGACCTTGAAAAACTCAGTTTTAGGACCCTGCGGAGCTTGTTTTTCTCTCCTCGCGACCTGGCCTTCCCAGTGCCCACCTTCTTCATCTTCATCTGGTGGCCCTTGCTTCACCCGGAAGACCTCGCTTGGAACGTTGTTCATATGGAACCCACATATGCAACGGTCTGCAAAACGAACAACGTTATTAAGTGGAGGGAAAGAAGATCTAGATGATCAAGAAAATGAAAAAGGCTAGGAAAAAGAAATATTTGCTACAGATATCTTACTAGCATTAGGCGGAGAGACGATCAAGATGACCAAGAAAACGAAAAATACTGGACAAAAAGAAACACTTGCTATAGATATCTTACTGCCAAATTGCTTATTTGAAAACTACCATGATACATATCTTAGAAGTGAGAAAACTTTGTATTAAGGGTAAGGGTGCAACTCTACACTAACTTACAGACTCAGTTTCAATGTATGAAAGCACATACAGCAGAACACACAGTCCAAACCTAGCACTAAAAGCTAGACCAGGCAGCCAGCAAAGGACAACTGCTAACAAAACTCTAGAGAGCAAGTACTATCAAGTGTCCACATACCACGCTAATTACAGCTACTAAGTAGAGACTAATAGTGGATTACAAAATCAGATTTCACCGAAAGCATGGCGCAGAAATCAGAGGATGGTACATAAAAGAAACATTTGCTACAGATATCTTAGAAGTAATGACTTAAAGGCCACTAAAATTGAACTTACCGGTCGCCCATTCTTGCGGCTGCCAAGGACTCCTCCCTCGCTAGCGTAGGCGGCACCGACGACTGTAGTGACGTACGGACGAGGTACGCCTGCAGCTCCTTCCTCTTGCCCCCCAGCGGCGCTGAGATGGCGAGCATCATTGTCGAGATGACAACTCAATAGCCTCGACGTTGAAGATGGTGGTGCAGGTGAGCAAGCGGCGGAAGACGGCGCGCACCCTGCCGCACAACACCTTATGCAGCCTCTTCACCACCACGCAACTCTTCTTCTTCCTCTATTTCTTCCTTCCATTGCTGTTTGTCATGTGGCGTCCGTCTTCTTCCGTCACGTAGTGACCACCACCACCAACGCCGCTTGCACCGCCGATGGAGCCGTCGTTGCCGCCAACGCCGAGCTACGGGAGGAAGGGGAAGACGACAGGAGGTGCCGTGGCTGCGCCTAGGCTCTCCTCACCAACCTGGCGCCGCACCATGGCCACCGATCTCGTGATCACCTCTGCCTCTCACTGGGTGGAGAGGCGCAAAATTAATGCGGGATTGGAGCAGCCAAATGAAGGGGAGGACGATGGTGCGGTTGATAGCATCGCCTACCGGCAGCGATGGCCATAATCGGACATCGAGGTAGCAGTGGTTTTTAGGGGGCGAAAAGGGGATCAGGCCGCGGCGTTGGTACGAGGTGAGGACGGTGACACAGAGGGGCCGATAGGGTTAGGGTTAACCCTAGCCGGATTGGGTCGATTAAACTAGTTGTGCCTGTGGGTCTAGTCCAATATTTTAATATAAGAGGATTTAAGCATTTTTATTTGAATACAAATTTTCACAAATACTCCAAATCCAATTCAAATCAACATCCAAATATAAAATCAAGAAATTTTTATATATTTTCTTCTAGAATAAATTATAAATATTTTTTGTAATGCAATGCTGTTTGGTATTTTAAATTTCTAAGAAAATAGCTAAGTAAAAGCATATCACATAAAATTGTAAATAAAAATTTAAAATACGGATACACAAATTTGGGAGGGTTTCCTGCCCATTTGTTTGAGATATAAAATTCTATTATACAATTGAAATATAAAAATTAAATTTTTAGTGCATACGGTTGTATATGTATATATTAATTCACATTAAAAAATCTTTGTGTAATTATTATTTATTTAACTATACATTAGAACTACTACCGACAAGACGAAACCTTGTGCAAGCACGTGGCTTGCCGTTGCGTGAGGCCGTCTGGTCATTTCATACTGGAGTAACTAGTACATAAGTTTTGGCCTCTGGTCGGATAGTACGGCAAAGGTAGAAAAGACTCAGAAAATGTTACCATGACTCAGTGAGTCTACGGTCGCCGACATGGAAATATACAGTGTACTAGTTTGTTGCTGTCTTATAGGGTGAGTACATACGTGTTTCTGAACCAAAGTGACATTTGGTTCAGTGTGCCACGCATCAAACCTTCAAACTTTAGAATGGAAAGTCCTCGCTCGGAACATGAATTTTGTAGATATTTTTTATGCAAAGTCCTACAGAAATCTTGCGTTTCCAAATGATGTCGAAATTGATACTCTGAAAACTTTGGTGCTCTCGACAGGTGTGCCCATGTACTGAAAGTCTGAAAGACCAAACACTTAAATGGAGTGGTATTAGTTTTAGCAACACTGAAACCATTAGACCACCCAAACAACCCCGTCTCTTGCGACGCCTTTTCGCGTGATGCCTTTGTTTATCGAAAAAATTGATGATATGCCCCATTTTTTTGGAGCGTTTGATCATTTGCCGAGAATGACTGGTGGGGTCCGGGGCCATCCGCCATTGACACAAAGCGGGGCAAATGATCAAACACTCCAAAAAAAGGGGCAAATGATCAAATCCCCTTGTTTATATGATCTCTTGTAGGTTGCAGCGTTTCCAGGGCCGCTTTCAGTAATTAATTTAGAAAGGGGTCTATCCTTCGTGGAGAGATTAAACAGGGAACGCCTCAAAAGCCGGGCGATTGCTTTCTCCGTGACGTACACAGAGTAGTGAGAAAAAGAAGGATTTGGGTGAGTCGCCGATCCCCCCCCGCGCGCGCGGCGCTCCTGCTAGCTTCGCGCGGCGCCACCCGGCTCCGATCCGTTTCGAATCTTCCAACGTTGATGAGGCGCAGGCGAGGCAAGGGGAGCGGCCGACGAGCAAATCTGCAAAATGAACCTCAACACCATTTCTTTTGCGAGGTGAACCTCACACCTGTTCGCTTGCATGAGAGAATATAATTCGATTGATGTAAACTCCAAAAAAAATAATATTCAAGTGATGGCTATGCAGAGCTCTAAATGTGTGTCTAATAAGCTATTTATTATTCCTTCTGTCTACAAATATAAGGAGTGCATGAAATTTAAGGTTCAATTTTAATCAATATTTAAACCAATAATATGGAATTATATGATACAAAAGTAGTACCATTTAATTTAATTTGTGGATGGAGGGAGTAGCTTATTACTAAGAGAAAGCGAGAGTATAACATTACACCAAGTAACAGGTTCTCTAACAAGTCATTTCTTCATCTTGTTACTAAGATACGCGAGCTCTCCCATGGATTTTAGTGGATCTCACTTTGAGAAATATCTATAGCCTACAACAACAAAAATGCTTGTTGCTAGCTCTTAGGTATTAGCAACAAGGTCATTTCTTGTTTAAGAAATGATTTTCTTCTTTGTCTTTCCATTTTTACCTCCACATCATTAAAAAGCTGACGTGGCACACAGGTATTAGCAACAAGGTCATTTCTTGTTTAAGAAATGACTTTCTTCTTTGTCTTTCCATTTTTACTTCCACATCATTAAAAAGCTGACGTAGCACACCCTAAGAAATAGCTGATGTGTACTATTGGAGATGCTCTAAGAGCATCCAAATTGCTATAGAAAAGCGTGGTCAAATCTGTTTTTTTTTCTTTAGCACCAGCGTCAGTACTCTGTGAGCCATGGCTAAATTCAAAAAAATAGGAATCAAAGAAACTAGGAATCGAAGCAAGTAGCTACTCCGGTGCAAAGTTTGGCTAGTGAACAAAAAACTCAATGGCCCACCTTGTTCCTCTAGCGTGAAGCAACAGCCACGACCGACCTCACTTCTTCGACTATAGTCACCGTCGGGCGAGACGAGTGGTCGTTGCCAGCCACACCTACAACATCGCTTCGCCTGCAGAAGGGAGGAAGATGTTGGCCGGAGGATGGCTCCAAGCCCACTGGATCTGCACCAATCTCTACTTGATGTGACGGTAGACGCGACACCCATGTGTCTCCTTCCTGAATGAGGATTTCACACCATGAATCAAACCATGCACAAATCAGACGAGGGCTTCAGGGATCGTGGGGCTCTGTGATAGAGAGATTTGGGGGCATTGATCTTTGATGTAGAAGGATTTTGGCTGGACAAGAGACTTGGCTAGAGGAGGAATTAGGGGAGAAAAAGGATACAATGGGTGGAAAAGAAAAGAGAAGTTTGGTGGGGAAGAGATATCTAGGCATACTTTTTTATTTGTATTTATTATGAGGTGGGTCCGGACAGTGAAAAATTTAGTACCAATTACACGGGAGATTAATTGTAAATTTGGCACTAGTGCCAAATAGTGGTGATGTGGCAAATTTGACCACACCTACATTGTGGATGTCCTCCACAGTGTTGTAAAAAAGCATGGTCAAATCCTTTTTTTTCCTTTAGCGCTGTTACCAATATACTATGAGCTCATGGCTAAATTCGAAAAATTAGGAACCGGAGCAAGCAGCTACTCCAGTGCCAAGTTTGGCTAGTGAATATAAAAAATCCAGCCACCTTCTTTCCTAGCGTGAAGTAATGGCCACGCCCCGACCTCGCTTCTTCAACTGTAGTTACTCTTGGGCGACATGAGCCGTCGTTGCCAGCCACACCTGTAGCATTGCTTCGCCCACAGAAGGGAGGCAGATGTTGGTTGGAGGAGGACTCCGAGCGCTGGATCTGCACCAACTTCCACTTGATGATGGCCGACTCGGCACCCATGTCTCTCGAATCCTCCCCAAATGAGGCTTTCGCACCATGAATCAAATCACACACAAGTTAGGCAAGGAATTTGGGGTACCTTGGGGCTTCATGATAGATATATTTGGGGGCATCGGCTTTGATGTGAAGGGATTTTGGCTGGACAAAAGCCTTGGGAGATGGGAAATATGGAATATGATGGTGGGATTTTAGGAGAGAAGGGATGCGGTGGGTGGAAAAGAAAAGAAGAGTTTAATAGAGAAGAAATATCTAGGCAGGTTTTTTATTTTTGTTTAACATGAGATGGTCTCTACAGTGAATAATTTAGCACCGACTACTCTACAGACGTAGATTTAGCACTAGTGCCAAATAATAGTGACTAGTAGCAAATTTGATCAAATGTACATCGTGGAAACCCTCAGCTGTATTCTCTCTAGCTGAATGAGAACGCGGAATGCTGGGTTCCCCAATTAAAGAGAAGTGACTACCATTCTCAAAAAGAAAAGGCTGTTCCGGTGCCCTTTCCGTATAGGTTGGCCTCTAGCGCTCGCCCGGACCAATGGAGGCGCGTCACCTTTTGGGCCCTTTGCCCCACAGCTAAAAGCCCGCCCCCTTTACTACGTCCGATAGGCCACTGGGCCCCATCGCACCAGCAACAAGCGAAGCCAGCCAACGCCTGCTCTGATCACGCTCCTCCAGCCGCTGCTAGATTTTGCTTGCCCTGCATTTTTCACATTCTGTTTTATGTGACATAGCGATCATAAGCACGACCAAATCAACTGGTTTATGTCTAGTGCAGCTGATATATTGTTTAATTGGGAAACCTTCTCTTTTTTATTTGCACGATTTCTAAAACGTATGATAGTAACCTTAGTCCTATAGAAATGATTCCAGCATCCGAAACTATAAGAATTTTTCCAAAAACTGCAAATCAATGGAAACTTTCCTGTGATGATACAATAAAAAGGAGCATATATAGCAAATTCCTATGAAAATTGATCCTACGAATCAAACGGATAACAATGAAAAAAAAATTCATAAGTACAATCCTCCAAATAAAAAAAATATTTGAATCAAATAGGCCCCTCACTGTCTCATGACGGTGGCCCCGCCTCTCCACCGTGGAAACTTAACCATGGTGATATTTTAACCCCACAAGGCCACAACCACTCCCATGTAACCCATCCCCAAACCCAAATTCCCAACACGGGCCAGAAACCGGAAATAGAAAGGAGAAGAACCAAAGGAAAACCCCACTCCCGTCCACTCTCCTCCAGTCCCCCAGTGTCCACGCGCGCGCACGGATCATGAGACACCTCAAGAATCTCCCAAGCAGCTCTCGACTGTACTAGGAGACGCTTCGATCGGAACCCGAGAAGAAGACAACCATGGTGATGGTCCTGGATCACCAGAGAGACGCCAAGAACCACCACCGGAGGCACCACCACCCCCACCTCTCCCCATTCCCCTTCCCCCGGCCACCTCTCCCCTGATCAAACCTTGTCTCATCCTCCACTTTCTTTGGCTCTCGATCAGAACTTCTTTTCTTTGAATCTTTTGGCAATTTCGCGTAAACCCCGGCATGAGGAGACCGAGCGGGAACGGCGGCGGCGGTCCTGCTCTTCTCCGGATGGTTTCCTGTTGTGAGTTTTTGATGTGTTCTTTCTTGGCGTTTTTGGTGGTGGCTTTTATGGTGATCGAAGGTTTTTTCTGATGTTGTGTTTATTTGTTTGTAAAGATGATGGTTTTGGTGGTGTGGGAATGGATGAGGAGGTGGACGAGGACATGGTGATGTGCGGCGGCGGCGGCGGCGCGGGGGAGAAGAAGCGGCGGCTGAGCGGGGAGCAGGTGCGCGCACTGGAGCGGAGCTTCGAGAAGGAGAACAAGCTGGAGCCGGAGCGGAAGGCGCGGCTGGCGCGCGACCTCGGCCTGCAGCCGCGCCAGGTGGCCGTCTGGTTCCAGAACCGCCGCGCGCGCTGGAAGACCAAGCAGCTCGAGCGCGACTACGCCGCCCTCCGCCACTCCTTCGACGAGCTCCGCGCCGACCACGACTCCCTCCGCCGCGACAAGGACGCCCTCCTCGCCGAGGTAGCTAGCTGGGTCATCAACTCATCATCTTGCCTCAAGAAACACCTTACGCGCGGGCGCAAGAACGCGAAATTGTGCCGCGTTTGTGACGTTTGATCGGTCATTCGTGGCAGGTCAAGGAGCTGAAGGCGAAGGTCGGGGACGACGACGCGGCGGCGAGCTTCTCGTCGGTGAAGGAGGAGCCGGCGGCGTCCGACGTCGAGCCCGCGGCCGCGGCGGCGCAGGGCTCGTCCGAGAGCGACTCCAGCGGGGTTCTCAACGACACAGAGCTGGCGCCGGACAAGGCCGCGCCGGCGTCCGCCGAGGCGGTGGTGCCGGGGGCGGCGGCGGTGCTCCATGGCGAGGTGTTCTTCCACTGTCACCAGCTGCTGAAGGTGGAGGACGACGAGGCCGCATTCCTCGGCGACGACGACGAGGCGTGCGGGGGCTTCTTCGCCGACGAGCAGCCGCCGTCGCTGCCGTGGTGGACCGAGCCCACAGTGGGGCCCTGGGCCTAGGCACCTAGCCAGCAGCTGTGGAGGTTCTTGGCGCGGGGTGGTGAGCTGGTGCTGGAGGGCGAATAAATAACCGGTAGGGGGTTTTCTGCAAATTTTGTAAAATTGGAAATGTACCTAATCCTTTCTTGTCATTCGCCCGCACCGATAGAACTGTAGCTTTGCAAAGCTAGAAATGGCATTTTGGCTTTTTCTGTGAGCTCGAGAGGAGATTCGTGGGAAGCCAGAGGGAAATTCTGCAAAAGTAGCACGAGAAAGAAAGGAGGGAGAGAGAGAAAGCGACGGTGGCGAGGGAGCAGTAGTGTGGAGGAAGCAAGGGGCGTGCAGCGCTGGACGAACAGCGTCGCTGTCGGTGGGGCCGGCGCCACGTGAAAAGCTGACCTGTTACTGACAGCGATTCCCGGTGTCAGCTAGCTTCCAGTCCCTTGCGCATCTTCCGTGGCCAAGAATAACTTCTGCGACAACTCTCCAAGCACAATCCGAAAGCTACTCACTGTCGAATTCAAGAACGGAAAATATATCGTGAGAAAGTTCTACTCTTAGTCCAAGGAGAGAAACTAAATTAGCCCCCTGTCAAATTATAATAGTAAATTTAGCCCCTTCTAAAATGTATAGTCAAATTTAACCTCATAACGTTATGGACGTACGATACATGACACATATTGTGTCTGGAGGGCGTGACGGGACATATCTCGCCGCTGTTACGGCGCCAACGTCCTGTCACGGTTCTAAACCATGATATCTCAGGCCGCGACAGGTGGCCTGTCGCACTGTTGTTAAGGGTGGGCAGATAGCTCGAGGCTCGCAGCTCGGCTTGGAGGCGCAACAAGTCGAGCTCAAACCTCTTCCTCAGTTCGTAAAGCTCAGCCAGCCAAGCCAAAAAGCTCGTGAACCGTTCGTACTCGTTGCATAAAATGTTTTAGCATGGACTTTGCTAAAAAACTGATAATTCACAAGCATATGTGCAACAATTAAACAACTAACAAGCATATATGGAACAATTATACAATTCATAAGTACATATGAAATAAAAAAACACATGTACTTAACATGTCTACTAGTCTCAAGTCTCAAGTTCTCTACAAAAATATTTATACATGCACAAAGTTCAAATCCAATAAGGATTCAAATACAAAGCACGAAACTCTAGACATGAACAATTCAACATCCAAAAGCACGAAAAGACACTATGTCACATCGGCGGAGCGGCAGCAGCGGCGGCGTCAGCGGGCACCGGTAGGACGGAGCAGCAGAAGCAGCGTTCGGCGGTTGGAGGAGCAGCAGGCTGGCAGCGACGCGCCCTAGCCCTAGTTTGGCGGCGGTCGGCGGGAGAAAGAAGCGGGCGGTAGTCGGGACAGAGTCGGGTGCATCCATGCGTGTGGGTTGGTCTATGAGGAAGAAGTCTGGCTCATGAGCCGCGTCGAGCCGACTTGCGAGCGGAGCCTAGCTCGGTTCGTGTTTTCACGAGCTTAGGCGAGCCGAGACACGAGCCGGCTCGACTCGGCTCGTGTCCAGTCCTAGCCGTTGTCACAACGTTGACGCCCTATCGCAGTTCTAGACCATGATATGTTCTCCGTCGCGTTTTCTAGACACGATACATACCATGTGTCGTCTGTCCGTTACGTCGTGGGGTTAAATTTAACATTAAGATTTGAAGGAAGCTAAATCTGCTATTGTCACTGGCGGGAGGCTAAGACTGCTTTTTTTCCTATCCTACATGGTGGGGTCAAATTTGGCTAGTTCTTGTGCTTTTCGATCTGGATTTCTATTCATTATGGGGGTTCGAATGGAAGTATCTTGATTCATTGACTTATGCCTCTTGGGTAGGATAGACATTTATTATAATAT
This sequence comes from Stipa capillata, assembly GCA_019208055.1. Taxonomy (NCBI): domain Eukaryota; kingdom Viridiplantae; phylum Streptophyta; class Magnoliopsida; order Poales; family Poaceae; genus Stipa; species Stipa capillata. Next base: position 118,737 of record JAGXJF010003204.1, on the reverse strand, counting down.
ATTTATAGAACTTAATAAAATTTTGATATTATGAAAGTATTTTTCAAGATATTCTATATATATGATTTACAGTTGTCCAATATAAATATTTTTAAAAATATAAGTAATTAAAAATTTAAAATATTGACTAGACTCTTATCTAAAACATAAAACATCACATTTTTATGAATCGGAGAGAGCAAAAGTATAGCTAGAAAATTTTAGTTTTGCTTTGCTTTGCCAACGGAAGAATTATTAACAGTGACAAACTTCCAAAAGAATCAACAGCGAAACTGAGAAGCACAGCGATTGACTGAGGTAGATCCATTAACTAAGATAGTTGGCACATTTGGCCTCCTTTTTGTTGATGATATCCAAATGGAGAAATCACCGATAGACCAATCACTAATGGGCCTTTTGCAAACCTTTGTCCGCTTATTCTCTGTTGGATCACCGATAGACCAATCACCAATGGACCTTTTGCAAACCTTTGTCCGCTTATTCTCTGTTGGATTTTGTCGTGTTGGAATTTGGCTCAGCATATGTTGCCGTTGGAAAGTAACGGGGAGAAGGACACATAAAGAGATGTGCAGTGACGCAGCTGAGAGCGATGCCGTCGCGGCTGCTCATGGCAGAACAGAAGGCACCAATTGCCTACATCCAAAGCACCCAATTTATATCTTTTGCTATTGGACAGTAGATTGCTTTTGATCGGACGGTTGACTTTTACATATTTTCTTCCTCTTTCTCTTTAGTCCTCTGCTCATTTGCTGTTATTCTGGCAACAATGGAGATGACGACTCCTGCGAGATGTTTCCTCCTTCGGTGACACTATTTTCACTGCTGCCGACGAGGTTAGGGTTTGGTGATCGGTATGGTGAAACAGAAGGGTTTCTTAGTGCCCCAAGTCGGCGAGGCGTTGAGGTTCACTACCCAAAATGGTAAATTCCTGACTGCTAAAATCCATTTGGAATAGTTAAAAACCGTCAGGAATTGTATTCCTGATGGTAGCCACCAAGAATCCCTTGTTAAAAATGGCTTGTCAGCAAAGATCGTTGTTCCTAATGGTAACCATCATAGAAACGTTTTCCCACAAGAGGGGCCTTTGTTGACGAGGAGACTGTCAGGTAGTTTAACAATTCGAGGTAGTGGTTAGAGGGTGGGGGAGATGAGGGCAAGTCTCTCAAAGGGAACCAACGAAATAGGGAAGAATGCAGGGGCGTGTGGGGATAGACTCGGTAGCGGTGGTAGGAGAGGAGAAGACGTCGATAGTGGGGATGAGATGGATGCCAGTCTATGGATGAGTGAGTTAATTTAGGATGTTGGATCTGATCCAATTATCCAAAAATTTGACTATTATTGAAAAAGTCCAATTGTCGAATAGACATTGTATACTTGCTGTCGTAACGGACATTTGAGAATCTTAACTTACCTAGGATGAGAGATTATAAGGCTATAAGCAAGTAGCTCCCCGAGACAATTGACCCGAGGCTGGAGCATATTTGGACAGAACTGCCTTGGGTGAGGAGTGAACTATTTTGATAGTCATGCTATAGATTGTGGACGATTTAATAGTCGCAGTCGGAAAGTAAACCACTTTAGAGTTTGAGACGCTATTTTACATTGGCGAGTTTTAGAATGTAAAATCAATTTGTTTCCTAGATTTAAAACCAACGTCTTTTGAAAGATCTTTCATTTTTCTTGGGCATACAACTAAAACCCTAGGAATTATTTAACATAGTTGTTCCTTGGACATTGGACATACAACTGAAACCCTAGGAATTATTTAACATAGTTGTTCTGATGCTTTGCTATAATTTTACATCAAAGTATTTGTTTATTTACAGAGAAGCTAGGTGAGAAAGAATGTGTTTGACTCTGAATTTCTCAAAGGAATTTTTCGAAGAATGACTTCTCAAAGGAATCAACTCGGGGACTGGATGTATGTTTAGAATCCTAGAAAAAAAATACTTTTAGAGAAACCGACGGTTCTGCATAATAATTTCTTGAATCCATTAATACATAATAAGTTATCCTAAAATGCCTAGATAGTTTTTGATAGTTTTTGTTGAGTTTCATATCATTAAAAACACTATATGCAATGTTATCACATAAAAAACCATGTGTAGTCAGGACCGGCCTATTTGGTTCATTTACCTCCAAATCGCCTCCAACTAACCTATTTAGCCCAAATTCCACCGCTCCCCCACACAACCCTACCCGTTACCCTCACTCGCCGCCTCCCCTCACTCTCTCAAGTCTAAACAGATCGAGCACTTAACCCCTCTCTCTCCTCCGTCGACGCCTCCCCTTCTCCTCAATAGCACGCCTGCCCCTTTCTCTCCTCCTCCTCCACCTTTCCCTCCTCTTAGATCCACACGAGACCATCATAGGGGAGGGGAAGGACCAAATTGAGGGCGCAGCTACCGTTGTGGAGGGCGATGGGATTGACAGACTGGCCACCTCTGTAGTTGCTGCTTCCTACCAAGTCGCATGCTTTCCATCCGTCGTCGCCTCCCACCTCCGTCCTCACGTCTCGGCTGGATCCAAGCACAACCTCCCTCGCCGTGGCTGGATCCAGACTGCGAGGAGTATCATCGCAGGCTGGCCGAGCTTGTCCTCGCCGTTGGTGGAGCAGGAGAAAGATCCAATGGTCCGGGTAGCACCGGATTTGGTGGCCCTTGTGCTACCTTTTTTTCCTGAAATTTCTCATCATAGACGGTTTTCGTTGAACCTTGTGTGACCCAACTTGCATATCGCAGACCATTATTCATAGAAGGTTCAGAAAACTATTTGTGATGACGATTCTAAATCGTCTCTGATGAGATTCTCTATAGTGGTAGTCATTACTACCCGCTCTAGCAAAAAAAAACTATAGAAATCCGGACATACAAAATTTCTCCAAAATTCTGGACGATTTTCCAACGAAATTAGCAATAACAGTAATATTCTGTAGGCATGGAAAGACACAGAAAAGAAGACCTGAAACTTGTTAGGGAAGTGGAAGACAATAAAAGGTTTTAAAACAAATGCAATGTCTCTGCTGGTGGGCCCAATAAAATTTAGATAATTGACACAACCCTCTGCTCGACCCAAGCAGGATGCGGCAATACAAATATACAATGATTGTCTCGAGTTGAGCGTGTGAGTAAGGAGCGGCCTAAGTGTCATGTGGAGCGAGTACAAGTATTGATGCTGCGCAAGGTGGCACTGGTACCTTGCTGATGACGTGGGTTCTGTAGTCAGGACGTATTAGGGCCGTGGGTCCGGAGAGGAGAGTAACACTGTGGCTCAGGACAATGGAGCTCGGTTTGGGGCCATGTGGCCCACCTATCTTGGTGAGTAGCTACATCGTCTTGATGCAAAATATGATACTATATGCAACCCAGTTCGAGGTAATTAGATATATATTTTTTGGATTTTTTACTTAGGATATACCACTTTAGGACAATTGTCCCTCTCTTCCGATCGTGCTTCCACCTTGTCACTTGTCTGACATCCATTAATATTTTCAGAAGTCGGAGTAGTGAATTTATTGGATTTTCAGAACTCGGAGTAGTGAGTTTATTGGTCTATCGGTTCAATGGTCGGACCGTTTGTTCATCCATTTGATCGTTCATTCATCAAATATGGCAGAGAAATTATGTGTTAAGTAATAGTATTTTCCATACCAAATTATCAAACCAACCTGCCTTTGTTGGCTGTGTCTACGGAGGATCTTTCCTTGGCGCCATGGGGTCCTTAACTCCTAAGGTCAAATCCTGTTGCACTGAAACGAAATAAAATCACGCGTGGAGTGAGTGCAGCCGGCTGGACCGGTTTGTTGGCTCAGAGCAAAAGATACCGGTTCGACCATTGAAACTTTTGAAGTTTTTAACTGGTGCATGCACAGAATGACAGAAGTTCTTTGAACGGAGCTAGACCGCACTGGGCACCGGTTCGAGTTCTTTTGTAGCCTATGAAAAAGACCAATTTTGTTCACATAAAGTTGCAATTTTTTGGGACAATTTGCACTAACACTTGCAGGTGCGCATCGTACTCAGACATCTATACGTGTGACTGTTTTCGTAATCTTTTGAGGTTTGCAAACGCACTTTTTTTCCTCGTTTTTCCAAGGGGTCAAGTGAGCCAAGAGCGAAAAATCCCTTCTCAATGTTTTCTCCCTTCGTGTGTGCCAATCTGATAAAAGCGGGCTGTTTGAGCACTGCGCCCTAAAAAGCCTAAACACTGGGCGATACGAGCTAAGCCCATCCCTGTCATAGCAGCACTGGGCTTTGATATAAACGAACAGGCAATGTGCGTCGGGCCTCTTTCATTCCACATTTAGGCCGGTACGTTAAGAAACTTGCAGTCGTTGCGGAACGTTGCTTCGAGGCTTCGACCTAGGCGGAGTGCCGGCATGAGACTTTTTTTTTAAAAGGGTAATATATTAACTTGACGGTACAGAGACCACAAGAGGGGGACATCTGGCCCCGAACTTTCTGAAAAGGACCCAAGAAAAACGAAAATTACATCTAGGTTTCTAGGAAATTCCCCAACGCCCGTTCCGCAGCCGAGCTCCACTCCGCTGCCGCATCGCCGAAGGCGCTGGACCGAGGCGGAAGCACTTGCTGCTGGGTGACCTGCATAGGAACGAAAGAGGGCAGAGCCTCGTTGAATCGCCGCAGAAGCTGTCCGCCGCGGACGGCGGAGCCTTGAACTCGGAGATACCACATCGGCAGGGGCATCGCCCCGATCCGAGAAGGCGCTTGAGCCAACGTCGCGGGAAGAGAACCCCGAGTCGGCCCGCATCAGCTCAGATGAGGGGACCAGCACCAAGGCAAACCTAGAAACGTCGACGCCGCTGAGAAGAAGACCACCGACGGCCACCTCTGTAGCAATTTTGACTGCTACTAGTAGTTGTTGACATGAGACATTTGGGTAGACGCCTGAAGAAAAAGAGCAATGCCACACCATGGAACATTTATACAAGAGCCTCACCCTTCAATATAAACAACAAATTCACAGACGCTTAGATAATTTGCAAAGCTTAAAAGTCTATTTAAGCGCTCTAGGCGTCGATCTCCTTCTCACGCAGCAATATTGACATAAGTGTAGAGGACGCTGTCCGCACTGGTCGAGCAATTCGGTTTTCTTCTCCTAGCGCCCACGATAAATGCCGCGTTAGACATGACCTTAGGGCAGTCCCAATGCTCCAACTCAGTTGTCTCTTAAGTCATGCCACCTAGGCAAAAAGCTTATATGGCAGGGTAGTTATAGAGGAAAGAGAAGAAAACTGTCTCTTAATTTGGAACCGGCTCTTAGCGGTATAATCGATGTAAATTAATTCTTAAGTGATTCTATGTGGTTCATACATGTACTACTATGTACTAGAACTATGCCACAATAGGTTAAAAATAGTAGTATAGATAATAAAATATAATAAATGAGAATGTTTTAGATACAACACTAAGGTACAAGCCATTAAGAAGATTGTATCTAAATAGTTATTTAATGCAATAAGATACAACCTAAGATACAATGCATTGAGAGTGCCCTTAATCCCCTCTGTGATTTTAGTCCACATCGAATATTGATGGAAAAAGTCCACTAAAAGCACCCACACTCATATGCATCTGTTTGGGTTATTGAATATGTGAGTTTTTAAAATTCTCAAAAAAATAAGAGACAATATAAGTATGTGCACCTGCAAAAATTATAAAAAATATGATCATTCATGTTCTAAGAAAACAAATAATAATATCCATTTCTCGTAATACGAGCACTATCATTTTTTTTGCACGACACAAATTAATAATTATCAATATAAACTATTATTTTTACATGTTTTAAGCGTAAATATATTAGTGAAGTTTATAGTAACACACAGGACATTTAGCTAGTGGATATTATTAAATTATTACATAATCTGAGAAATCAAACCGCAACATATTTAACTAGGTCTCACTTTTGTTCCTCTGTTCATCTCATCGCTGACTGCCCGACTGTTCAATCAGATCGTATATCGAACAATAGGTCTGGGGGCAGACTGCATGCTCTCTCTATATAGTATACTCCATTTTTGAGACCTTGTATGGACCAGAGAAGAAGAGGAGCGCTTCCCAGGAATTTTAGCCCGCAAAACGCATTCCCATCGGCGAAGTGCATATATTATTTTTGGCTTTGCCATTTCTTGTTCTTCCTCCTCCTCCGTCTCGTTCACTCGCGATCCTCTCTCTCTCTCTCTGTCTGCTCCGTCGTCTCACCGATCGATCTCTTCATGCCGCAATGCCCCAACCGGCGCTGTCGCCGTCATCCGCGGTCGACCCCGAGCCGTCGGGGCCGAGGGATATGGACGACGAGGACCTCGTGGAGGAGCTTCTCACCACTATCAACTCGGCTCGTGCCTACGCCGACTTCCACCGCACCCAGCGCAAGGAGTGCAACAGCCTCCTGCGCTGGCGGCAGCTCGTCCTCCCACTCCTCGAGAAGCTCCGCGACTCCGCGCCCCGCCTCACCGAGAACGCCTACCACCGCCTCACCCTGCTCGACCGTGCGTTCGCCGACGCGCGCCGCCTCCTCCGCTCGTGCCACGACGGCAGCAAGATCTTCCTGGTTCGATTCGATTCCGTCGTATTTCCTTTCTCTTTTTGGTTTGCTTCCTGCATCTTATTGTGCATGGCCCTAACTAACCGAGCCCGATTAACTCCAGGCGCTGGAGAGCGAGGTCGTGTTGGGGAGCTTCCGCAGCGTGTATGAGAATATGAACTCCGCATTGGATGGGATGCCCTACGCGGAGCTTGGCATCTCCGACGAAGTCAAGGAGCAAGCAAGTGCAGCATATATCAATTGTTCCTGCATGCCACATATACACACTACAGGATATGCATGCTACTTGTAGCAGCAGAATACGAATTTCCACTATCAATCCGAGAGACTGAGACGCGGATGCAACGGGTAGTATTTGAGATTTTAATGTGCTCTGTTGCTTTAATTAAGGTGGAGCTGATGAACGCACAGCTCATGAGATGCAAGAGGAGAACGGACACGCAGGACATAGAGCTGTCAATGGATCTAATGGTGATACTCCAGAACAAGGACGACGAGAGGAACGCAGACAGGGCGATACTGGAGAGGCTGGCCAGCAAGCTGGAGCTGCAGACGCTGGCAGATTTGCGGGCGGAGACGGTGGCCATAAAGAAACTGATCAACGAGCGGAACGGGCAGCACGCGGACAGCACCAAGCAGATCGTCGAGCTCCTCAACAAGTTCAAGGCGATCGCCGTCATCGACGAGAAGAACGTCCTCGGCGGTGAGGTCTCCGTGACGAAATCTCTGGGCAAATGCCCCTCGTTGATGATCCCGGATGACTTCCTCTGCCCGATCACGTTGGAGATCATGACGGACCTGTCATCGTCGCCAGTGGACAGGTGCATTTCTTAACTTATCTCGTTCTAACTAATCGTAGTACGTGCTAAGAAAAAAAGATGAGCAGTGATTGAAAGGAAGAGAATTTCTTTGAATTCTGTAGACGTACGAGAGGAGAAGCATCCAGAGGTGGCTGGACAGCGGGGAGAGGACATGCCCCAAGACGCGGCAGCCGTTGGCGCACTTGTCGCTTGCGCCGAACTACGCACTCAAGAACCTGATCCTACAGTGGTGCGACAGGAACAAGGTGGAGCTGCAGAAGCGGGAGCCGGAGCCCGTCGCCGAGCAGGACGAGCAGCAGAAAGAGGACATCCCGTCGTCGATCCACCCGGAAGTGCAGCGGAAGGCGGTAAAGAAGATCCGGATGCTCTCCAAGGAGTGCCCCGAGAACAGGGCGCTCATCGCCGACAACGGCGGCATCCCGGCACTGATCGGCCTGCTGGCGTACCCCGACAAGAAGGTGCAGGAGAACACGGTGACGTCGCTGCTGAACCTGTCCATCGACCACAGCAACAAGCTCCTGATAACCAAGGGGGGAGCGATCCCGCTCATCATCGAGATCCTCCGGAACGGCAGCGCGGAGGGGCAGGAGAACTCGGCGGCGATGCTTTCCAGCCTGTCCATGCTCGACGAGAACAAGGTGGCGATCGGCAGCCTCGGAGGCATCGCGCCGCTGGTGGAGCTCCTGCGGAACGGCACCGTCCGGGGAAAGAAAGACGCCGCCACGGCCATCTTCAACCTCATCCTCAACCAGCAGAACAAGGTCAGGGCAACCCAGGCGGGGATCGTGCCGGCGCGGCTCAAGGTGGTCGACGACGGGAGCCTCGGGATGGTCGACGAGGCACCCTCCATCTTCCTGCTGCTGTCGTCCCACGCCGCCTGCCTCGGCGAGATCGGGACGACGTCGTTCATCGAGAAGCTCGTGCAGCTCATCAAGGAAGGAAGGCACGCCCAAGAACAAGGAGTGCGCGCTGTCCGTCCTGCTGGAGCTGGGATCCAAGAAACAGCCGCCTCCTGGTGCACGCGCTCAGGTTCGCCCTGCACGAGCATCTCTCCCAGATCGCCAACAACGGCACGAGTAGAGCGCAGAGGAAGGCCAGCTCTCTCATTCAGCTGGCAAAAAAGTGCTACTGAATTTAATGTCAGGACCCGTTTGTAACTGTAATTCATCTTTTTGTCTAATAGAAGTTCTGTTGTACGTCCTGCTCTTGGTGGATGCATATGTGATGTTTTTCTATGCTCAGTTGGAACATTTGGCCTTTAGAAAACGATTTGAGTGAACTGAGAAATTATTATTTCTAAGTTAATGATTTTAAATGTTGATTTTTTATATAATAATTAATTGAACAATTGCACATTTTAGAAATTATATATAATTTTAGATATAGAGATGTGCGTTGCACATTTTTAAAATTAAAGTTATACATAATAACACTTATGAGGGCCTTAAGGAGATATGTATCTAGGCACCTAAGCATTGATAACAATTGTTACGCAAATCCAAACCCGCTAAACGTCCCGATCTTAGGTTGTTGTATTGCTATACCCGTATACCCAAGTTTAGATCAACATAAGTTTATAAGAAATTTTAGACCTCTCTTCATAAAAGAATAGTCTAATATCTATAAATTATTTTCTGTCTCTGACAAAAGATTAGCCTAAGAGGTGGCTATCAACAAATTACATTTCTCAAAGAGTCATAAAACCACACCGTGTCCTGTGAAAAGACTAATGTTCCGAGTATTCTTGACTTCTCGTTGAGATTTGCCAGGTAGCGAGAACATGGCAGCAACATGAGCAAACACGCAGGCACATTAGTGAGATGACATCGAGCACATGAGTAAATTAAAATAAACTATATTAATTTTGTCTTAGCTATCTATGAATTACACTTCTAAGGCTGCATTTGTGATTGTGATAAATCCTATTTAGCTAATTAGATTTTACAAGTTTTATTATTTCGCTAACTAATTTTTTGATTTATGTCCATGCTTTTTTACTTATGATTACAAAATAAGTTAAGCATAATATAGTTCAGCAACTATGCATTAAGCCTAAGAGAGTCATAAAACCATGCATCAATGTCCTGTCCTATAAACTGGAAAAACCATTCTTTTTGCATGACTGTCTAGAGCCTCTTTAGATCACAGAAATTTGACTGGAATACATGCCTAAAATAGAAGATTGCAAAACATAAGAAAATTATATGAATAATTATTTGGATCGAACACAAATAAAATATGACACCGATTCTACGCAAATGGGTGCAAAAAATATGTTGAAGCAGATGTAGAAATTTCTATAGAATTAGGATTCCTATGAAATTAGGACATGAAAAAAAACAGTCCATAGAAATTTGGTAGTATCATTCTTGTAATTTGAAGGACCCTTAAAAAAAAATCTAAGAATTGAAATCCTAAAGAAAACTATAAAATTCCTACAGTCAATGATTCAAAGAGGACCATGAGCTCCATGTCTCAGAGATTAGTTTTTATTTATTTATAAAGAGGATCAATGTCTCAAAGATTAGTCGACTTGGCGTGGGTTGCCATAGCACTTGACCGGTGGCCATACACGGTAGCTGAGCGGCGAGCGCCCCTCGCGAGTCTTCAAAAACTGCTGCTAGCAAAATAAGACGAGCTCATACACAGCCCAACTTGAAGACGCCGGCGCCCATGCTGTCCCAATGCACCGAGCGCGCGCTCCCGCCACCCTCGCCAGTCGCCTCCTCGTCCGCGACAACCAGCGCATCACCGCCCTCGCCCGCGCCGGCGACCTGGCCGCCGCGCGCAGGGTGTTCGACGCCATGCCCCGCCGCGACGTCGTCTCCTGGAACGCGCTCCTCACCGCGCTCTGGCGCGGCGGCCGCGACCTGCCCGCCGCGCGCCGCCTCTTCGAGGACATGCCCTCCCGCAACGTCATCTCCTGGAACTCGATCATCGCCGGATGCCTCGCTCACGGGGACCTCGCGTCCGCCTCCGCCTACTTCGCGCGCGCCCCGCGGCGCAACGTCGCCTCGTGGAATGCCATGCTCGCCGGCCTCGTGCGGCTGGGCTGCATGGACGAAGCGCGGAGGCTGTTCGGTGAAATGCCCGAGAGGAACGTGGTGTCGTACACCACAATGGTGGACGGGCTCTCGCGGCGCGGGGAGGTGGCGAGGGCGCGAGTTGTGTTTGACGAAATGCCCGAGAGGAACTTGGTGTCGTGGGCGGCGATGATTAGTGGGTATGTTGAGAACGGCATGTTTGACGAGGCAAGGAAACTGTTTGAAGTGATGCCGGAGAAGAATGTCGTGGCATGCACCGCGATGATCACTGGGTATTGCAAAGAGGGGGATGTGGAGAGCGCCAGGAGGCTTTTTGATGGGATTCGTGTCAAAGATGTCATCTCGTGGAACGCCATGATTACAGGTTACAATTCGTTTCTTTCTTATGATGCAAGTTTGTTAGTACCTAGAACAGTCCTAGTGAAGGCCCAAGAATTTTGATGTTGGTTAGATACCAAAACATTGCGTATTTACCTGCACGCCAAGCCATGGTAGCTGTCTACGTTTTCAAGCTGGAGATGAAGCTGTGCATCCGTCTTTCCCATCTACTTGTGTCAGTGCGTGCATTTGCATGAACCGGCAATTGTGAAATGTGAATGATTTGTGCTTTTGTTGTTGTTGTTGTTTCAAACAATTGAGATATCTGGTAGCACTTTTATATCTCTAATAACCTTTGTGATTAAGATACGAATACACGTCATTAAAGTTTCTTGCTTGCCATGAATTATATACTCTCAGAAGTCTACAAAATTTATGCTTGCTGTGATTTATTGACTCCTTATTTGATCGCTTTAAAATTTTAAAATTGTTAGAAACTCATGTCTAATTTCGATACTTTGTATATTGTCAATATACTTGATCGCCACTCTGGAGTGCAAATTGCACGATGAAGTGGGATGCTCTGTTGCACAGTTTAAGGCGTAAGCCTTGGACCATAGCATTTCAAACTTTCCACTTTTATGTATTTCCTATGTTCATTATGGGGGTTTATCTAACATAATAAAAGATAAAAGATCCATGTCTACACTTCTTTTTTCTTTCTAGTGCTGGCACAGCCATAAACCTTGTTTGAGAAAATCCTCACAGTTCACTTATCCATATTCTCTGCAGGATATGTTCATAATGGACACGGAGAAGAAGCTATGAAACTGCACATTATAATGCTCAGAGAAGGTGCAAAACCAGATCATGCGACTCTTATTGCAATCCTGACAGCATGTTCTGCTCTTGCTTTGCTTAGACAAGGAAGATCAACACATGCTGTTGCCATCAAAACAATGTTAGAATCTAGCACATCTTTTGTAATGCTTTGATGACAATGTATAGCAAATGTGGCAATGTCGGTGAGTCAGAGTTAGTCTTCATGAATCTTAAAAGCCAAGATATCGTTACTTGGAACACAATAATTGCTGCATATGCACAACATGGCAAATATCGGAAAGTTATTGCTCTCTTCCATGAGATGGAAACACATGGACTGATTCCGAATGACATTACCGTCCTTAGTGTGTTATCAGCATGTGGGCATGTTGGCAGGGTGGATGACAGCTTGAAATTGTTTGATAGTATGTCATTCAAATATGCGATATCTCCAAGAGCTGAAACACTATGCTTGTATTGTGGATATACTGGGCCGAGCAGGACAGTTGGAGAAAGCGTGTAGTTACATAAAAGAGATGCCATTTGAAGCTGAGAAGAATGTTTGGGGCGCCTTGCTTGGAGCTTCCAAGACACATGGTAATGTGCAGTTGGGTGAACTTGCTGCAAAAATGCTTGTCCAGTCAGACTCCGGAAGTTCAGGGCCTTATGTGATGCTTTCGAATATATATGCTGCTGCTGGCATGTGGGGTGAAGTCAATCGAGTAAGAGGCCAAATGAAAGAAAAAGGTGTGAAGAAACAACCTGGATACAGCTGGACTGAGATTGCTAATAAAGTTCATATGTTTGTGGGTGGTGATGCATCTCATCCAGAGATGAACAAGATCATATCCGAGATGAGAAAAATCAGCTTTCATATGCAAATGTTGGCCCATGAAACTGATATGATGGCAGAGCTCACTTGAGAATGTGGATATGCTTTTAACCTCCAAGCTCTCATGCCATTTGCAACATCTGCTCTACTCAGAATCTCCAGTTGTGATAAAGAAGGAACTCAGGTCTTCATAAAATAACGGTTGAAACTAGAAGGAACAGTTCTTGAAGGTAATAACCGTAGTTATTCTGTTGGTCTTGGAAGTACTTTTGTTCCAGATGGAAAAAACAACCTTGATCCAATTTTATGTAGGCATTTATAGTTGCAGGCTTTGCAGCAACCTTGACTAAGATAAACAGATGGTTGCCAGATCAATTGACCAAAATGGAAGTGCTATGGTTTTTCAGATAGAGCAGTGTTTGGTGCTCCACAGAATCAATCTCTGGTTTTCCGTAATTCTCCTAGTGGGTTATGCTTGATGCGATGCTACTTTGGTCTGTTTGGACAGAAGGGTCTCTAGTGCTCCGTGGAGCATCATCAACATTACAAAAAGTTGTCAGAGTTCTTCAATTCTCTTTTGCAATCTATGTTGAATGAAATTAGTTTTACTGCAGCAAAAATTCAATCCACAAAGGATGGTTTGATAGCATAGATAAAATTAAGCATACAGGAACCACCTTCTTTGAGAGAGAAAAAAAAGTATGTACCTATGACTTTGCTTAAATGAGAAAGTTACTTGTATACTGATAACGAGGTGGGTCCAGATAAAATCATATTTTCCTTGGCAGAATATTTATTCTAGCAGCCTGCTGTTTGCAAACCAGAGTTTAATAGCTGCATGCTTTTATTTGTTCTGGATAAGGCTGGTTCAGTTTTGGATAAATGTGAGTTCTTAATTCATGAGTAACATAGCTTATGACTAATGGTTATGGGGACTGCCATGCAGTTTCATTTGATTTTAATATTTCACTAGACATAAACAAAGAAACTTGCAATGCATTGATAATGAATCTTAGAAGTGGGCAACTGGATTTTTTTATTTTACCTGATTGAATTATTTTGTTTAGAGAGAAATAGACCAATAGTGACTGATGGCAAGTCTGATGTAATATGTAAAAGCTCTGCTGCGAGATATATTAATAGAAGTATTCCCTAAATTCGGAAATGTGTTTTGCAGACTGTAATCTCAAAACAAGGACTGCTTAATTGCATGTTGTTAGGTTTCTGCATTAGTCTGAAACAATATTAGAATTTCCATATCAAACCTTTAGGGGTAACAGATTCAAAAGTGCAGGAAGCATATGTCAAGCACCCCTTGAAGCTATGCCAGTTTTCATATTTTGAATATCTGTATTCTTTACATATGTGTTTCATTCTCTGTAGTTGACAGTAAAACTGAATGGAAAAACTGTTTACTCCACACTTGGAGCATTCATTTTGTCGAGCATTGCAACTATCTTGTGGTCAAGAGCTTTGAAGAAACAAAACGGACCCTAGAGTTGCATACTTGTATTTAATTGCCGCCTAAGGATGCTAGATTAAACTTTGAGGGTTTCTTTCTTCATTATGTCACCAAATGTCCTAAGAATTGTCCTCTTTTTCTGCCGTGCAGGATTCCTGATATCCTTAGAACGAGGAGATCTGTCGACAAACAGAATACATATCATCTCCTGCCACATACCTTCCTTTCATCTCGCCTCCCTTGGCATCTCTGGGTGATGCTTCTGCTGAGGTTTTGGTCGACTCTGAACTGAACATAGCATCAATCATATCCCTTAGCTCTTTAATACTACTCTGTGCAGTAGCCTCACTGATCTTCAGGGACTCATATTCTTGCACGATGCTCTTTATGGTACTCTCTTTCTCAGACATGCCTTCTTGAAGCTGACAGTTCTCTACCCTGGCAATCTCCAAGGATTCTTTTGCCACATTAGCTTCACTAACCGCATGCTTCAGCATTTCCCTCAGCCTGGAATTCTCATCTCTCATCGCCCCTCTGTGATTCAAACAATTTGTCATTCTCTTCCTTTGCTTTGTTCAGCTCACCCTCAAATATCTTGACGCAATCAACCAGTCCCCTCTCTTTCTCTTTTGAAGCTGCTTCCAACTCATCTGACTCAAACTTCAGTCTCCCTGCCTCTTCCAGTGCCAACTGGAGCTTCTTCTCCATGTTTTCCGACGAGGCCTTCAAGTTCTCCACTTCAATTCTTGTATTTTTCAACTCAGCTTGCACCAATGAAAGCAACGCTTTTGCCTCTCTAGCCTCTGTGGTTTGTTCCTTCAAGGCTATGGCCAAGTCTTCCATGGCCTTCCTGTAATTCTCCTCAGCTTCACTAGCCAACTTGAGCTCACGCTGTAATGATAGTGTCTCGACCTCACCAGGATCGGCAAAGGAGAAGGACATTACACCCCTTCGCCTGAAATTCTTTGCTGGTTGCCTACTTGAACTAGAGGACAGTGCAGTGAAGGCCTCCAAGCTCTTGTTATTGTCTTGGAGTGAAACTATCTCAAGCTTAGCCTCCTCCAGAGATACCTTGGTTTGTTCAAGCTGCTTTGTTTGGGCTTCCAGTGACACTAGCATTTTCTTCTCTGAATCCCTTGCTGCCTCCAGTTCACCTTCTAACTGCTCTAATCTGTGTGCAAGGTCCAAACTGATCATCTCCTCCCTTGCCTTTTGATTTGTTCTTCTTATTGTTTTTCTTCTTGAGCTCTTCTATCTCATCCAGGGCACGCACCTTCTCATCTTTCTCCTTGACCAGCTCCTCCTGCAGCTTGTTCAATTGCTCCTGCATATCCGATGCCTCAATGAAGCGTGAACCGGAGATGTTACCGTTAGAAGATGACTTGGCGCTGTCAACAAAAACAAAAATAGAGCTCCTGTTGGTTCATGGATTGGTGACAGTAATCGAACAAGAAGGGGGGAAAACACATGAAATTCAAAGAACTCGAAACTCGTGGAAACCGAGATGTCACAACCATGATCCGTGTCCTTCAACAAATAACCATGATTCGAGGATTTGAACAAGAAAACTCACGAAGGAACTAATACTCTACCTGGACTTGAAAGAGAACATCTTGTCCAGTCAGGAACCCTGCAGCGACCCCAGGATCAACCAACCGTGCCACTTGCGTTGCTCCTGTGCATACAGAAGCAGGGAATCAGGTGCTGCACCGGGAAGGTGGTTTGTGCATACCGAAGGCTATGGTTGTCTCTCGGAGTAACAGAATTTTCTTTTCTATGGCAACACACAAACTAGGGCAGAGAAGTAGAGATTAAACACCGCGTCTTTTGTGTTGCTCAGGGAAGGGGAAAGATGAATCAGAGACTTGTGGTCAAGGAACGGTATTGAAACGGTCGAACCTCTAAGAGCCGCCTTGAAGTTGAAGGAAAGTACAGAAGCGGTCCAGATTTGTTTTCTTTAGATTTTTATTTGACAGTTTGTTTTCTTTAGATTTTATCTCTACTCTTGTGTCTAGTATTTTCTTTATTACTATTTTTGATACAACATACCAGTTGAGCCGTGCTTCTCTGACCTGGCCGTCGCCCTCAGCTGGCCCCCACCAGCAGTCAGACAAACACACCAATGGTTGGCTCCTTGTGCGGTTCAGAATGGACAATGGTATTGTTGAACGCAAGAACGTTGCAACTAGGTAGGATTCTTTTATATATATGACGTCTAGGCCTGCCTTCCCCCTTCCTCACCGTGCCATGCCCGTCTTATCAAGAATTTATTTTTGGAATTTAATCAATTTACAATGTTGCGTACACGTACTGCCCATTGAAATATTGTATTGATATGATGACATCCTTTAAAAAAGGAATGTTGGATTAATGTTGTGGGGTGTACGCTTGATGCACATTTGCTACTTCACAAATTTGGTGATTCAGCCTTGTAACATCTTGCTGCTCTCGTTAACTCTTTGCAAAAGAGTTGGGAGAATGTCGTAGCTGTGGATGAGCAACGCTATGTATTATTTGGGAAAATTAATTGTAGCATGCAGACCAGGATTTGGGAGGTGCAAACAGAAAATAGATTTGAGGAGTGGATATGGATAGTGTTTTAAACCGTTTGTGTTCCGGCTCGGAACGTGAGAAATTCACAAGAAATCTGTAGCAAACAATAAAATCCTTTCTTTTAACTTTCCAATGGGCCTTAGTATGCGCAGCGTTGGCCTGTCTACACATTGTTCCATGGGCCACTAACAAAAAAGTCGGCCTATATTCAAGCTCTTAAAACGAGGAATATGATCATAAGTCTGCTGTGGTGAATAGGTCACCACTTATCATCCATTGTCTCCTGGCTAAAGAAACTGCAGGTAGGAAGCTCGAAGCCTGAAGAGGGACAGAGTAGATGTTTTTGCCTAACCAAGAAAGCCTGGAAGATGGGTTGTTTGGTTGTAAACCAGAGCAAATATAAAAACATGTAGAAGAAAATCACCGACGATTAAACAACAAGGGTTGGACTAAAGCTTGGTGCCCAGGCGCACATTTTTTATATCCTGGATCAGGCGCCTGTTTCTGTTACAACTTCAGGAACATGCAAAGTCTTCTCCGTCTTCCGTACTTGCTCACTGATACTCTCTAAACTCTAAGATTCGTTTATGATGCCTGTGATGAAGAGAAATCAGCTTAACAAGGGATGCAGGATGCCAGACCATCTCAAAGAGAAAACAAGGGATGCTAGATAATGGGATGGGTGGTCCTCAAAATTTGAAGCTCACGGAGCAAACTGCAGATCCCCACTGATTAACTACTCAAATCAACAAAGCTGATAACAGCTAAAGCAAGAATACTGAGTCAGTACTTGAGTAGCAGCAGCGTCCCAGTGTCTACAACAACAACTACTACTACTACTAAGCCTTTTGTCCCAAGCAAGTTAGGGTAGGCTAGAGATGAAACCCAATAAAAAATTCATAAACCAAAAGATAAAAGAAAATAACTTGAAAAGAAAATTATGGTTCAGGCACGTGGATCGCTAATTTCCACGCGGGTCCTATTTAGAGACAAATCTTGAGATACATTCTAATCTTTTAAGTCTCTTTTTACTACCTCCTCCTATGTCAATTTTGGTCACCCCTTGCCCCTCCTAATATTGTCGATAGATCTTAGAATACCGCTATGCACCGGTGCTTCTGGAGGCCTCCGTTGGATATGTCCAAACCATCTTAGTCGATGTTGGACAAGCTTCTCTTCAATCGGTGCCACCCCCACCCTATCACGTATATCCTCATTCCGAATTCGATCCCTTCTTGTATGCCCACAGATCCACCGTAGCATACGCATCTCTGTGATACTTATTTGCTAGATGTGTTGTCTTTTAGTGGGCCAACATTCTGCTCCACACAACATCGCAGGTCTAATCGCCGTCCTATAAAACTTACCTTTAGCTTTTGTGGGACCTTTTTGTCACAAAGTATGCTAGATGCTTGTCGCCATTTCATCCACCCTGTTTTGATTCTGTGGCTAACATCCTCATTGATACCACCATTGCTCTGTAGCATTGATCCAAAGTATCGAAAAGTGTCTTTCTTGGGCACTTTTTGTCCTTCTAGACTAACATCTCCCTCCTCACACCTAACACCACTGAAATCGCACCTCATATACTCGGTTTTGGTTCTACTAAATCTAAACCCTTTTGATTCTAAAGTTTGTCTCCACAGCTCTAATTTCCTATTGACACCCATCCTACTCTTGTCTACTAGCACCACATCGTCAGCAAAGAGCATACACCAAGGAATATCTTCTTGTATATCCCTCGTGATTTCATCCATCACTAAGGCAAAAAGGTATGGGCTCAAGGCTGACCCTTGATGTAGTTCTATCTTAATGGGAAGGCATCGGTCTCACTGTCACAAGTTTGAACACTTGTCACAATGATATCGTACATATCCTTGATGAGGGTAACGTACTTTATTGGGACTTTATATTTTTCTAGCGCCCACCACATGACTGCTTTTGGTATTTTATCATATGCCTTCTCCAAGTCAATGAATACCATATGTAAATCCTTCTTCTGCTCCGTATATCTCTCCATAAGCTGGCGTAGCAAGAAAATCGCCTCCATGGTCGATCTCCCGGGCATAAAACTAAATTGATTTTTTATGACGTTCGTTAATGTTCTTAGTCGATGCTTAATCACTCTCTCCCATAGCTTCATAGTATGACTCATAAGCTTAATTCCCCGATAATTAGTACAGTTTAGAATATCTCCCTTATTTTGAAGATAGGTGCCAATATACTTTTCCTCCACTCTTCGGGCATCTTGTTTGACCGAAAGATGTGGTAGAATAGCTTAGTTAGTCATACTACTGCCATGTTTTCAAGACATCTCCACACCTCAATAGGGATATCATCAGGGCCCAACACCTTGCCTCCTTTCATCCTCTTTAGGGCCTCCTTAACCTCGGGCTCCTGGATCCTCCGCACGAAACGCCTGTTGGTGTCATCAAAGGAGTCGTCTAACTCAAGAATAATGCTCTCATTCCCACCGTTGAACAATTCATCAAAGTAATCTCTCTATCTGTTCTTGATCTCCTTGTCTTTCACTAGAAGCCAATTTGTCTTGTCCTTAATGCATTCAACTTGGTTGAAATCTCTTGTCTTCCTCTCACGAATTTTAGCCATCTTGTAGACATCATTTTCACCTTCCTTTGTGCCTAATCGCTGGTATAGCTCATCATAAGCCCGCCCCCTTGCTTTACTCATAGCTCGCCTTGCTTTCTTCTTGGCATCTTTGTACTTTTCCATGTTGTTTGTGCTTCTGTCATGATGCCAGCACTTATAGCATTCTTTCTTTTCTTTAATAGCCTTTTGGGCATCCTCATTCCACCACCAGGTGTCTTTAGATTCGCATTTCTTTCCTTTGGTCACTCCAAGCACCTCTCTAGCCACCCTTCGAATGCAAGTTGCCATCTTCATCCACATGCTATTCGCGTCTTCCTCTTCGTTCCATGGTCCTCCTGCAATCATCCTATCCTTAAAGATCTGTTGCGCTTCCCCTTTAAGTTTCCACCACTTTGTTCTCATAATTTTGTCACCTTTGTCTTGAGGAACCCGTAAAAGAAAGCGAAAATCAGCCACCACCAGCTTATGTTGTGGGACAACACACTCTTCAGGTATCACCTTGCAATCTACACAAGCACGTCTATCCACCCTCCTAGTAAGGACAAAATCAATTTGGCTGGAGTGCTGAGCAGTACTAAAGGTCACTAAATGAGATTGCCTTTTCCTAAAAAAAGGTGTTAGCTACCATCAGGTCGAAAGCTAGAGCAAAATCTAAGATGTCATTGCTCTCTTGGTTCCTATCGTCATACCCAAATCCCCCATGCACCCCCTCAAACCCCATATTTGATGTGCCCACATGGCCATTGAGATCTCCTCCTATGAAGAGTTTCTCATTAGTGGGCATAAGCACTAATAATATTCAGGACCAAATCCCCAATGACTAGCTTGACTAGGATAATCTTATCTCCCTATCTCCGGACGTCCACTACTCCATTTTTGAGGTTCTTATCAATCAGAATGCCTACACCAGTATTCTCTACCTCCCTCGCCTTCTGGCCCGTCAATTTAGTCTCCTGGACACAAAGGATATTTACACGTCTCCTAATCGCAATATCAACTAACTCTCGTAGCTTTCTAGTTAAGGACCCTACATTCCAACTACCCATACGAACCCTATTTGCATCGACTAGCTTCCTTACCCTTCGTATTCTTCGAGCAAAATGCGAAGACCCTTGCACACTTGTCACTACATCCGGGCGCTGATGTAGCGCGTCACTAAGGGAGTGACGACTCGACCCTTGCTCATTTAACACCACACGCGGGTTCCGATATGGCGCGTCGCTAAGAGGGTGACGCCCCAACGAATTTCTATTGGGTTTCATATCCATAAGAATGGTTGGGTTTTTACGCTCGCCAAGCCTAGCACAACTCTCCTCCTTTACCCGGGCTTGGGACCGGCCACGGCGGAGTTAGCAGCGTCCCAGTGTCAACGATAGTCAAATTCTGAGCACTGCATGCCGTACAGGTAACATTATCAATTGACAAAATATAATGGCAACACTGAAATCAAATAACAAGTCAAGCCTCTGTTTCATTATTTAAATACAGTGCAAACTGCTGTAAAAAAAAATTCAAATAACAACCGATGATTCTTCAGCATCAAATACACGGGTTTCCCACAGAAAAGATCTGACAAAATAAATTAAAGGGTACACCTAATAAACTACTGATCATGTTTCTCTTCATTCTGCAAATACCTTTGGCTGGAATAGCAAGCACACAAAAGCTCAAGCGGCATAATGATAGGCAAGACTAATTCATTGCCCATGTTATATGTCTGTTGCTGCTGCATGAATCCAATTATTGGAACTCCAGCTGTATCTGTCTATTTTTTCCAAGATCAAGCAGCAATGATTATAATTGCACAGCTAAATTCAAACCACAACATAGCCATCATAGATCATTTGTTTAAACATTGAACATGCATAGCCATTCAATTATAGTAAATAAGAGTTGACAATCCCCTAGTTCAAATCTTAAGGCATCCCAACGCGTACGAGCAGGATTCCAGTTGGAAAGTAAAAATAATACATGAGGACAGCGATAGCAATATAACAAAACAAAGGGTGAGTAAAGACCCAACGATAAAGGGCACACGAAAATGGTCCTTGTACAAGCACCATAACTACCCGAGGGTTAAGAGACAAGGGATTGTGGTCACTGGGGTCCTTCGCTAGTGCTCATCCTCAGGCTTGTTCGCATCCCTCATTTCATCGCCGCCATCATCCTGTAAGCATAAATTGTTGGCATTATTGATAATAAAACATCAAGTGCTATGTTCATAGATTTTCCTTATTACTTGTCACTACACTAATCTACCTGCATGTCAGAAGTCCACAAGGTGAGGTTGTCACGGAGAAGTTGCATGATCAGGGTGCTATCCTTGTAGGAATCTTCCCCAAGGGAATCCAGCTCCGCAATGGCTTCATCGAAGGCCTAAAAACATAAGGAGTATGATCATATGCCAAAATATAGCGTTGACTATATTTGCAGAAAAGCACCAGAGGACTGTACGATCAAAGATCAATTAAACCTGAAGGATATAAATTCGATGACATAACAGAGTTGGGAGATAACTACAGGCATCATTAGACTCATCACAGGTTAGAACGACGTGCCTTATTGAATTGACTTGAATGAATGTATACTTCAGATGCATAAGCTCATTGCGGCCAACAAACAAATCTACAGATCTATTGTCATTCCAGAGCTAACAAGTTGCAGTCCAGCCAGATGCGCATCATGGTACTCTACTACTCTCTTTATTATCTTAACCAAGCAGCCCATGTCATGACAGCAAGCAAGCATGTGGGGCTACACTCTGCAAGATAACAGTCACATGTTGGAAGCATGCGACTATTTGAGCCGGCATGGGTGACAACTACTACTAGGACATGATATCAGGAACCAGCGACAAAATATCCCAAGCAGCCAAACAATGCCAGATGCAACTGTAGCTGAAGATTAAGTCCACTCCCTAAGCAGCGTAAGAATCTAGGGTCACAAGCGAAAACCAAAAATATTGTAAATCCGGATGCAGACAACTAGAAAATATCTCCGGATTCAAACCACCTGCTACTCTGATCTGTGCGAAGTTATAGATCTGCGCAGATTTCGCGAAGTAGTGAACTCAGAAACTAAGAAAGAAGGAGCAAATCACCTGCTTGGCAAGCGAGCACGCGCGGTCCGGCGAGTTGAGGATCTCGTAGTAGAACACGGAGAAATTGAGCGCGAGGCCCAGCCTGATGGGATGGGTTGGCGGCAGCTCCTTCATGGCAATGTCCTAGACAAAGGAATAACCCAAGATCCAATTTTTTAGAGTCAAATCGCTCGCCGGAGGAGAAAAGAGGCAAGAAAGAACGTTGGTGGAGGTGGGGGAGGGGAGACCTGGGCGGCCTGGTAGGCGGCGAGGGTGGAGTCGGCGGCGTCCTTGCGCTCGGCGGCCGACTTGAACTCGGCGAGGTAGCGGTGGTAGTCGCCCTTCATCTTGAGGTAGAAGACCTTGGCGTCAACTGCGACGGCGGCGGGGACGAGGCGCTCGTCGAGGAGGCGGAGGATCCCGGCGCAGATGTTGGAGAGCTCGGCCTCGACGCGGGCCCTGTACCCGCGCGCCGCGGAGGCGTGCCCGGCCGCCCCGCGCCCTTCCTCCTTCTGCTCGATGGAGGACACGATGCGCCACGACGCGCGCCGGGCACCGATGACGTTCTTGTACGCCACGGAGAGCAGGTTCCTCTCCTCGACGGTGAGCTCCCCGGCCCCGGCCGCCGCCACCACCTTCTCCATGAACTCCACCATCTCCTCGTACCGCTCCGCCTGCTCTGCCAGCTTGGCCATGTACACCATCTCCTCCCTAGTCCCGGCTCCAGCTGCCGCTGCCATCTCGAGGGCGACGATCTCCGCGCGTGAGCGCGTGGCTGCTGGCGGGTTACTGGGTGAGTGGGTGTGTGGGCAGAAGAGAGGGGAAGAACGGAAGAAGTTGCGAGGAGCGGCCGCGGTTTTAAAAACGAGGGGTGGTGGTGACTTTTTCGGGTTCCTTTTCTCCTTGCTTCGCTTTTTTTCTTTTCTTTTTTTTTCCTTTTTTGTGTGGGGGGCGACGGAGATAAGAATGGGAGAGAGAGGAGGGGTTGGAATTTTGTTTTCCTCTTGTTTCGGTTCAAGAAACGAGATCTTTTCCTTTGCGGGATCATACCACGTGTTTGCTGCTTATTTGTAGATGGATTTTTTTTAAAGGTAGATTGGCTGCAACTTGTGAGTTTCCGTGTGAGATTTGTCGGTACGAGTTAGCTTTAAAATTTATTATCTTACTAAACAACAGAATCAAATCTTTACATTCTGAATTAGCTGGTTTATTGGTGTTGTTTCTTTCCCCACACATATATGTAAATTTTATTATATATGTGCATGTGTGTTGTACGAATACTCTACTATGAGATCGTTGTAAGGCAAAGTAGTATATTTTATTATAGACTTATAGTTTTGGTCAGAACATGAGATGTTGTTATACTATTTGAGGTTCCGTTGCTTGGATTGTAATTAGAAAATCAATTAATTGATATTGGATTGTTGAGATGATAAATATCCCAACTAAATTGAGACTTTTAATATTGGTACATACAGACTCTTTCACAGTCGTTGGATTGTAATTAGGAAATTAATTAATTGATATTGGATGGTTGAGACGAGAAGTATCCTAACTAAACTGAGACTTTTAATATTGGTACAGATGAAAATTCTACGACGCGCAGGTATTTAGAAATGCGACTTATATTAAGAGAAAAAAGATAAATCTTAGTGGCCACTTTATTGTCATGATAGTTTTCCGCATATATATCAGATTCGGTTTGTCGATATTGTCGCATTATGGATTGATTTTATCGATGCTACCTTATTTTCGCGAATTTTCAGGGCTATTTGCAAGGCCGAAATAGATAAGTCGGATAGCGCATAAAATACGTCAACCTGTTTTTTAATCGACCGTGTATATGCATAATTATTTAAACCGCATCGCACGAATCGTAGTAGCTTTTCATCCGCAATATTCTTGGTATCAAACTCAGGGAACAACAATGAAAACTAAAACTGAGCACGCACACGCGAGAATTTACCAAGGATAAACAAAATACTCCAAGGAGATCACTTGCATGCAACCATTCAAATCAATCTATTTTTCGATACTCGGCTAGATGTTGATGATTTCACATTCTTAGCTGTCACCTGACTAGTGTAATCATCTTATAGCAAATCTCTGCACTAATATGATATAGTTCGGCTAAAGATCCAACCACCGTATTTAAATCTACTAGCTATATAAGTTGGGATAAATAGTTTCAACTAGAGTATCAATTAGACAATCTAGCACAAAATATGATAGCACAAAACCACAAGTCGATTACATGTCAAGATCACCATAACTCGTGGGGGATTAAGAGACTAATCCTTTTCGGATTAGAGAATACATATGAAAATTGGGAACCCGGATGGGATGTAGTAGGAACAACCTTGCAAAGTCTTGTTGAAATCCGATGATTATCACGTCGAGGTGCAACACGGCACTAGGGGGTGCCGCATGACGTTTATCTTCTCTCTCCTCGAAAACTCTACTTACATGTGACATTTGGTGTAAAACTTATTGAATGCATAGAGGGGAACCAAGAGGTCATTTATATAGGTAATTTTTTGACGTAAAAACTCTTGGATGCGTAGACGAGAAGCCAGTAGCCCTTTATACAGAGTTCGAAGTCGAAGACAGTAGAGTCCTAGAAGGTGCCGCACAACACCATCCAACTTTGACCGTTGCCTTCCGTTTCCTATTTCAGACTCTTCCTTATATGTATTATATATGTCGATTACATGTGAGAAATCATCCATAAAATTGTTTCCTTAGATTGTTCTTACTTTTGGCTTTCGGAAACGTGCTTTAATCACTTTTTGCTTGGTTATGCAATTAATTAAGTATTAAGAAATAAAATACTTCAAAAATAGGTTAAAACATAGTGCCAAATGGTTCAATTTAAGCACAAAAGTCCCGATAAAATAGCAAAATTGGTACTGAAGTAGTGGTCAAAATAGAGCGCCAACAGCTCCCGGGCACTCAAATAATCTTCAAAATAAAAGATTAGTAACTAAAAACTAAACAACTTATGAAAAGATCGATCACAAGTTACCCAATCAGACTGGGCATGAAAACCGATAAATCGAAACCGAAAAGTACAAAAGAGCCCTTAATTCGTGAACCAGATTCTTTTCGGGGATTGTTTATAAAAAATAAGTTTGTTTCGGCTAATTAGTTTTAGGTCTAAGTTAACAAAATAGACCAATAAAACCAAACTATTACGTGCATGGGCCGACTCCAGCTCACTAGTGCCTAGCCCACCAGGCTATTGTGGCGCCTAACAACTTACATAGGACAGGACATGTCCTTTGACTAGTCGCCATTCCCCAATCTTTCATCCCTCAAATACCCTAAAGGATTGAACCCTAGCGCCAGGCACTGGAGAGGCGGTGACCCACTGCCTTGTTGGTCTTGTGAGGCGGCGAGCCAGCCAGCCTTCTCCAATGGTTGACACCCCCATTCGGCCATCCCTCTATTCCATCCTCCACCCCTGACCGACGAGGTGCAACTACCATATGGCAGTGGCAATCGTCAGGACAACTCAATGACCCTGGTGTGGCGAGGCAATGAGGGGACCACATAATCTTAATGGTGTGACCCTCTATTTGATGTTGTGCTGTCAAAATTATGTTGATGAACAACCGAAATGCTTCTGAAGTGTATATTCTGCTAAAATATGAACCGTTGATGTGCCTGATGAAATTCTTGTCTCTTCATTTTGGTTAAACTAAGATGGAGTTGAATTTTTGGTTATAAATTCTTGTAGAAGTTTAGTTATGTTTTCTAAATAACCAAATTAGTAGAAAACCAAAAAACCACAACCCAAATTTTGGTTTAAGCCGAATGCCCTCCCCTATTACCCACCACATACTTTTCAAACCTCCTTCACTTAAGTGTCAATTCATCACTTACCTTTAATGCACAACTTTCAAATGAGGAGCGGTCATAAATTGAATCTGATATGTAAACTTTCTCACACTTACATTACACAGAAACATATCACCATCTCAAAGATAAAACTTTCATTGAGTCTCTGGTCGGTTGCTCAGAAACCTTCTCTTCAGTCAAAGATTTTATAACCTCCCCTTTAGAAGTTTTCACTAGTTCTAGTAAAATTCGAGAAGCCAATGTTTAGGCAAGTCAATAATAAGTTGATTTGCTAACATTCAGCTGCCAAACAATCGTCATCCAAAATTGCCAACTGTCGATAAGTTTTGGCATTGTGAACATTGGATTGCGAAAACATTGTCATTTTGGGGCTCGTACTGCCACTACCTGATGTATGCGAACTAGTTGCCTCCATAATCTATCGACCATGTGCCGAAGAAGTCGAGAACCCTTCCAAGCACGGCATGGCGAAGGAAACAAGCGCAACGCTCATCCGATCGCCGGTTCGCTGCAAGGCCACAAGAATTGCATTGCGCCGCCGTTTTCATTGCACCATGATCCCTGAGTTGCGTACGAGTCGCTCGCACATGGCCTGTGTGCTCTACCGAAATCACACCACCGTTGGTGTTGGTTGCAGCTCCAGCCAAGCAGTGGCATGCAGTGCACGTTTCTCGCAGCAGGCGGGGGGTGCGGCCCCCGTGTTCGCTGTGTCTTCTAGTTCTCCGGTCCTGCTAGCCCTCCAGCTGTTTAATTTTCCTTTTTTAGCACAAGCCTTTAGCTCTTTATTTATCCACATGGTGATTGTACTCTTAACCACACAACTGCACTCGAGAACCAGGCTATTGCTTAGGTGGTTAATAGAGATAGTTATATTTTATATTTGTAAGGGATTGAACCTCAGATCTAATATTATATATGTCTCACCGAGATGTATTATTCTTTTATGAATAGATCTTTAAAAAAACCACACAATTATAGATGGGACATCAAGGAGTACATCAAAGCAATGAATATAGAACTAGCAGCCCGTGCGTTGCAACGGATATAGATTTTAGAAAGAATGATAGTATCATAAAATAAACTATAATGGTCATTTTGTTTCTCAAGTTATGTAATAATATATCTTGTTTAAAATTACTATGATAATATCCTTCAAAAGACCGTTAAAAAGCTTATGTAGAAATATATAACTTTCTCAATTGTGTCAATTTAAAATTTGGCACAGTTTGGTCGTAGTTTTTAAATTTATCTCATCGTTTTGAATTTCCAAACCCTATATTAAATACCTATCACGATTTCTTGCAATGTCATCCATCAATTCTCATATAGGGACTAAATAGAGGCTAACTTTACAGCATGAACCTAGAATTTGACCAAAATTTTAAGATTCTTCTTCTTCTTTGATGAGGACATGGCACCCGGTATCGTCAAGGAGGACGAATCCGGCCCTCTGGCCACAGGGTGGGTCGGGCCGACTACTCGGAGTCCGACTTCTACACGGGGGCGCCTCATCAACGTGGAGTACAAGACATGGACTAATACCTGTCCGGCATACCTGAAATCTGTTGTAACTAGTTAGGAAATCAATCTGTTACCCGATCCGGACTCTTGTAACCCTACCCCGGTCGCCTATATAAGGCCCGGTAGGGGACCTCCGATCGGCAGAAGTCTCTAAGCCTTTAGTCATAGACAATCTCCATTGTTTCCAAGTCCAAGCACCTTGAGATCGGTTCTCGAGGGCTTGTGGCACTCGAGATACAAGCTATACTAGCCACCAAACACATGACGTAGGGTATTACCTCTCCGCGAGGGCCTGAACCTGTCTAAATCATGTCTCCCGTGTGCACCCATCCTGATTTGCTGTGCTCACGCCGCCCCATATTCAGTATTACCGGAATAATACTCCGACAGTATGCGCATAGATCCATCTACACGAATCGGGATGGATTTCGCCAGCAACAACAACGTCTTCGCCCCGGGAAGTGTCATGAGATTCGCTTTCGTGAACGCTATCCCGGACCCCGGACAACATTTTCAATTCGGAAAGTTGAACTTCATCGCCGACAAGGTCGGCCGACTTCACCTCTGCTACTCGGCAGCGTCTCGATCAGCAGAGGCTCCATCAGCTTCTCGGCACGGACTTACCCCTGAGTCCGCGCCTTCGGCCCCTCTCCCCAGGGAAGAGGTTACGCCGAAACCGGGTCTGCTGTCCGCGTGCGGGTTCGCGCTCGTCGAACAGAGATCCCGACTGGTGGGTGCTATCGACTCTCTCCTCCCCGTCCTCGAGTACGACTCGGACAATTACGAGAGTTCCGACAGTCACCATCCGTCCCGGGAAGTCTTCATGGCCAACATCGACTCACCAGACGATGGCGATGGCCGACCAGTCCCCATCGTGGAGCAGACGCCGGCTGAGCTTGAAGCCACCCGACTCCGCCTCCTCGCCAAGGAGGAGGAGTTGGTCGAACAATAGACCAGGCTTGCTCGCCAGCGCGAAGAACAGCGGCGCAATGACGACACGAGGGCTCGAGGGCGCCAAGTCCATAACGAGTTCCGCATACATGAAAGGGACGGGGTTCCGATATTCCCGCTTCCGAGTCACAACATCGTCGTGGCCATGATGGCGGCACGTGCCATTGAAATCCCCGAGGGCACCCCGGGACACGACGAATTTCGGCGACTCCGCGTTCTGCTGGAAGAAACCGCCCTCCAGCAGGCCGAAGCTTCGGGCGACCGCACAGGTTCCTCAGCAGGCGCTAGGAGTCGGCGTTCTACCCCTTCGAGAAGTCCGCCCATCATGGGTGGTCGTCAAGCAAGCCCCAACCGTCAGCAGCCGGCTGGAGCAGTTCACGAGCGACTCGGGCCCAATCGTGATGCCCGAGGCACCATAGCTGCATGAAGCCGCGCCCGTCAGGACGTGGACAAAAACGTTCGTCAAGCCGCGCCGGTCCGTAGTCGACTCGGGCCAGGATAGAACGCGCGGAACCCCGCAGACGCTGGAAGAAGCACCCATCGAGGTCCCGAGAGGGATGCCTGCGGCAGCCGCTGCGATGACAGTGACTACGGTGAGCTCTTGACATAGCCAATAACTTCGCCACCGGCGAAGAGGCTGTCCGCAGTGCTACCAGAGATGACAAGGGAAGGAGTAAGGGCAAAGCGTCCGAATCCCCCAGTCGGGACACCCACCCTGAGTCGTCCAGGAAAAAGCACCGGAAGCGTAAATGCGGATATCTCGTTGCTGCAGCCAAGCGCGCCCCGCCGCGCCATCTTCAGCGCACCAACGCGACCTTCGAGGAAATGATGAGCCAGCCGTGTCACTTCCATGGACCTAAGTCCAATCACCTGACACGTGACTGCAACCTCTTGAAGAATTTGAACAAACCCTACGTCCCCAATCGGGGCAAAAAAGAGCCCCCTCAGGATGAAGGCGACGAATTCCCGAAAGAGACCGCTTGTCTGATGATCTTCGGCGGATCCAACGGCTACGAGTCCAGGCATCGCCAGAAAGTCACAGATCGAGAGGTCAACGCAGCGGAACCGGCCGTGCCCAAGTACCTGTGATGGTCCGAGTCCGTGATTTCCTTCGGCCGCTCGGATCACCCCGACTACATCCCCCAACCGGGACGATTCCCCTTGGTGGTAGATCCGATCGTTTGCGGTGTCCGTCTTACCAAGGTCCTCATGGACGGCAGGAGTGGTCTTAACATCCTCTACGTCAAAACTTTTGACGACATGAAGATCTCTCGCTCCGAGATCAAGCCGACTGGTGCCCCTTTCCACGGAGTGGTACCCGGCAAGATGGCGAGTCCACTCGGGCAGGTCAGCCTGCCCGTTACTTTTGGCACTCCCGACAACTTTCGGACCGAGACCCTCACCTTTGAGGTCGTCGACTTCCCGGGATCATACCACGCCATCCTGGGGCGTCCTTGCTATGTCAAATTTATGGCTGTCCCCAGCTATGTCTACCTGAAGCTCAAGATGCCGGGCCCCCACGGGGGTAATAACGGTGCAAAGCAGTTTCCAGCACGCATACACGTGCGACCTGGAAAATTGCAACCTCGCCGCGGCCCAAATTGCTGAGGCTGAGCTTAGCAACCTCAAGTCGGCAGTGGTCGAGAAAGCACCCCTGGCCAAGAAGGCTTCAGCATCGACATCGTTCCAGTCAGCGCGGGACACCAAGTCGATCCAGCTAGACCCTGAAGACTTCTCCAAGACGACGCAGATCGGGACTGTGCTCAGCGATAAATAGGAAAGCGCGCTCGTCAGCTTCCTCCAGGACAACCGGGACATCTTCGCATGGACGTCGTCCGACATGCCCGGAGTCCCAAGGGAGGCTGCCGAGCACTCTCTGAATGTTTGGCCGGATGCTAAGCCGGTCAAGCAGCGCTTACGCCGTTTCGCTGAGGATAGACGTCAGGCCATAGGAGAAGAAATAGCCAAACTTCTAGTAGCTGGTTTCATTAAAGAAGTGTATCATCCCGACTGGTTAGCGAACCCAGTTCTTGTACGCAAAAAGAATGGAAAGTGGAGGATATGTGTTGATTATACTAGCCTTAACAAGGCATGCCCCAAAGATCCTTTCACTCTTCCCGCATCGACCAAGTGATTGATTCCACGGCCGGGTGCGAAATTTTGTGTTTTCTCGAAGCTTACACGGGCTATCACCAGATTAAGATGAAGGAGGATGACGAGATCAAGACATCTTTCATCACTCCATTTGACGCTTTTTGCTACGTCTCCATGCCTTTCGGCCTCAAGAACGCAGGCTCTACGTACCAATGGTGCATACAGCGTTGCCTTCAGTCACAAATCGGCCGGAACGTACAAGCCTACGTCGACGATGTGGTGATCAAGTCCCAAAAAAGAGAAGACCTCCTGAGTGACTTGGGAGAGACCTTCTCCAACCTTAGGAGATTCAGCATGAAGCTCAACCCCAAAAAATGTGTATTTGGGGTCCCTTCGGGCAAGCTACTCGGTTTCATCGTTTCCGAACGAGAGATCGAAGTCAACCCAGAGAAGATCGACGCCATCGTCAAGATGGGCCCACTGAAGAACCTCAAAGAAGTCCAACGGCTGACTGGGTGCATGGCAGCTCTCAACCGATTCATTTCCCGACTCGGCGAGAAGGCCATGCCCCTCTACAAGTTCATGAAGAAGTCAGAAACCTTCACTTGGACATTCGAGGCCCAGGATGCCCTCGACGGCTTGAAGAAGTTCTTAACCACACCCCCGGTGCTGGCATCCCCCATGCCCAACGAGCCGCTGCTTCTTTATGTCGCAGCAACTAGTCAGGTAGTTAGTACGGTCTTGGTTATGGAACGCCCCGAGCCCGGCCATATCCAGAAGGTCCAGCGCCCGGTTTACTTCATCAGTGAAGTCCTCTCCGAGTCCAAGGCGCGATACCCTCAGATTCAGAAGATCATCTATGCGGTGTTCATAACATCGCGGAAGCTAGTCCACTACTTCCAAGGACACCCCATTACGGTGGTCAGCTCCTTCCCGATCGCCGATGTCATCAACAATCGCGACGCCACGGGCAGGATTGCCAAGTGGGCGATGGAACTCATGGCCTTCAGCATAGTTTATGCCCCCCGCACGGCCATCAAGTCCCAGGCTCTCGCCGACTTCATGGCCGAGTGGACAGAAGTCCAATCTCCACCCTCCGTTGTCAACCTCGAGCACTGGACACTCTACTTCGATGGCTCTCTGATGCTTCAGGGCGCGGGGGCTGGTGTCGTGCTCATATCTCCCAAAGGCGAGCGCTTCAAGTACGTATTACAGATTCACTTCCTGGCATTTAACAATGATGCCGAGTACGAAGCTTTACTTCATGGTCTTCGCCTTGCCGTTTCAATCGGGATCCGTCGCCTCCTGGCACGTGGAGACTCGGAACTGGTAGTCCGGCAGGTCATGAAGGACTGGTCGTGTAGAGACCCCTCCATGGAGGCCTACTGCCAAGAAGTGCGCAAGCTCGAAGCCAAGTTCGACGGCCTTGAAATTACCCATGTCCTACGCCGAGATAACGAAGCTGCGGATGCACTCGCCAAGTTGGGATCCAGTCGGGACACTGTCACGGCTGGAGTTTTCCTCCAGCAGTTGCACACCCCCTCTATCAAGACAGAAACAATACCCGAGACCGAAGAACAGCAAGTCCTGGAAAGTGACGCCACTCAGCAGCCCTCGTCAGAGGTCCTGGCCATTACTCCCGACTGGACATCACCCTTCCTAGATCACCTCCTACGGGACATCCTCCCGCCAGACCAAACCGAGGCGCGCCGCATCGCGCGACGTGCCAAGGCCTTCGTCATCGTCAATGGCGAACTTTACAAAAAGAGCACCTCCGGGGTCTTCCAGTGGTACATATCCCAAGATCAAGGAAAGCAACTGCTGCACGATATCCACTTGGGAGTGTGTGGACATCATGCGGCGCCCAAGTCGCTAGTCGGGAAAGCCTTCCGACAAGGTTTTTACTGGCCGACCGCCGTATCAGACGCCGAACACATCGTCCGCACCTGCGAGAGATGCCAGCACTTAGCCCGGCAGACACACTTGCCGGCTCAGGCGTTCCAAACTATCCCGATCACCTGGCCCTTCGCGGTCTGGGGTCTGGACATGGTTGGACCCCTCAAGAAGGCTCCCGGGGGCTACACACACCTTTTCATCGCAGTCGACAAGTTCACCAAATGGATCGAAGCCAAGCCGGTGGCCACGATAACTGTAGAAAGGCCATCGAATTCTTTCGGGACATTGTCTTCCGTTTCGGCGTGCCCAACAGCATTATCACAGATAACGGCACCCAGTTCACGGGGCGAGCTTTTCTTCAATTCTGCAACGACTACAACATCAGCCTTGACTTTGCCGCCGTGGCACACCCGCGCACCAACGGGCAAGTCGAACGGCCCAATGGCTTGATACTGCAAGGCCTTAAGCCTCGAATTTTCCAATGACTGAATAAATTCGCAGGCAAGTGGGCAGCCGAGTTACCATCAATACTTTGGAGCCTTCGGACTACGCCCAACCGGTCCACCGGTTATACACCTTTCTTCCTGGTCTACGGAGCTGAAGCCATCCTCCCGACTGACCTGGAATACGGTTCCCCACGCGTCCGCGCCTTCAACGAGGCCGAGTCAGAGGACGCAAGACAAGACGCTCTTGACCAACTCGAAGAAGCACGCGAGGTTGCACTCCTTCGGTCGGCTAAGTACCAGCAGGGCCTACGACGCTATCACAGCCGGCACGTACGTGGCTGCTCGTTCAACGTCAGCGACCTGGTCCTACGCCGAGTCCAGTCCAGCAAAGAGCAACATAAGCTTTCACCGCCATGGGAGGTTTCGTACATAGTCGCTGAGGTGCTACGCCCGGGGGCTTACCGATTGAAGAACGGCGACGGCAACATCTTCACCAACGCGTGGAACATCGAACAGCTACGTCGTTTCTACGCTTAAACACTTTATCTGATAACATGAAAATATGAATAAAAAGACCTTTTTTCACTCACTCGGAACAAGTCCCTCTTCTCGACTGACCCGCTACGCCCGTTCGTAGCGGGCACTCGGCAACTACGCGGCTTACCCCACACTCGTGAAATATTTTAGTACTGTGTATAAAGTCCGGCGTTAACTCTCTGATTCCAATCGCCGGTTTATGCCGCAACCTTACGCTACACGGGACACACGCCAACGGCTAATCCCTACGCAAAGGAGGCTACAACGGGTTGGCGAAGAGCAGGAACGAACGAGCAAACATACACAGGAATAAAGTCTTTTCACGGCTAAAATAAACTTACTTGCTAATCGGGTAGTTTATACATAAGTCACTCGGCATCTCCGAGCGCATACATAAGTCACTCGGCCTCCCCGAGTGCATACAAAAATCACTCGGCGTCCTCGAGTTCTTACAAAAATCACTCGGGATTCCCGAGTCCTTACAAAAATAACTCGGCATCGCCGAGCTGTTCACCGCTACCATTATTTTTACAGGCCCACGCGATCCAGAAGGGAGTCTGCCGTGGACTCGACAATCCTCATCATCTCCGGAATGTCTTCGTCCGAGACGTCGGCAGCATACCCCTCCCCGATCGCCTACATGTCCAGCAGTGGATAGTGCGACCGAGCCACCGCCAGAACCATGGTGGCCCCCGTCCGCGCAGCATCCGACTCGATCTTCTTCAGCTGGTCAGGCGCTTGCGTCAGGCGCTCCGCGACTGCCGCTACGGAGTCCGAGGCTGGTTCATCTAACCAGATGGCGCCGCACGCCACCCGTCAGCAATGACTCGGTCATCCCACGGGCCTTCTCGAGGCGTGCCTTAAAATCTACAAGGACAAAACTCAAGGTGAGCAAAGAAGACCGGCGGGCCCCGACTAGCTCCAAGCCCTGGTCAAAAACTCACCAGTCTCGGCCTCGGCGGCTCCCCTCTTCGCTGCTTCGGCTGCCGCTATCGAGTCGGCGGCCTTGCGCTCGAGCTGCTCCGCGCGGGTTTTCTCCACCGAGAACATCTCCTAGAGCTTGCTGGCTTGGTCCTTTGCGGCGTCGAGCTCCTGTGCGCGGGCCTTCACCGCCTCGAGCTCCGCCCTGAGCTTCGCGGCCTCGTCTTCGGCGGCTGCAAAGGATAGCGCATCAGTAAGACAAAAGGCGACAAGGGGCGACAAACACCACTCGGATCCCTCACCTTTGGTCCGGGCGATCTCCTGCGAAAGGCCCGCCTGCAGCGCCGTAATTTTCACCCCGCGCTTCCAGGCCATATCCTCCGCCGCCTGCCGGCTCGCAGCCAGCTTGTCCCACTCGGCCTTCCATAGGTCGAGTCGGTCAAGGACCAGAAGCCGGTCCTGAAGGAAGGCGGTCTTGTGTTGCGACCGCTGATTCAGACTCTGCAAAAAGAAGATAAAAAGTAAGGCCACCCGGGAAGGTTCTCAAAACCCTCCAGTCTGTCCTAAGGACCCAGCGGAGGCTCGGGGGCTACACCCTCTGGGTGCACTGTTCGTGCACCCAGAGTCAAACGTACAAAAGAATGCAAAATAAACCCTCTGCCCGACTATCCTAGTCGAATGCAGGCTCGGGGGCTACACCCTCTGGGTGCACTGTTCGTGCACCCAGAGTGAAAACTACAAAAAAGCTAAGGGCCCTCCACCCGACTACCTTAGTCGGGCAGAGGCCCGGGGGCTACTCCCTACAGATACACTCACTCTTCGAAAGTAAGGGTGACTCACTTGCATCAACGGGCGCAACCTGCCGTTCAGCAGGTTGGTTCCCTCCTTCACCGTCTTCAGCAAGGCCGGGAGCATCTCGCCGAGCTGAGCTGCGACGTCCGTCACGTTGTTCCATTCTTTCTCCTCCGCGATGTCGTCGATCTCCCGGATCGTCATAGCCGGCCGCCACGGGTCCGATTGTCGGACCCGAAGCGGTCGGAGCACCAGCTCGGAGGACGGCTGGGGAGGCGGAGCAGCGCTGAACTCCTCCAGCGGTGGGGGCAAGTCGAGATTGCCCCCACGGTCCTGCGGGGCGGCCCCAGCCGACTCGGGACCTGCTTCTCCCGCCGCCTCCGAGCTCTGGCCGGTGGCCCCAGCCGGCTCGGGAGCTGCTCCTCCCGCCACCTCCGAGCTCTGGCCGGCGTCCGCAGGCGCTCCTTGAGCCGACGCTCTAGCGGAGGGCTCCTCCTCCCGGGGGACCGGCAGGCGAGGCGAGCGGCGCGCTGGGTCGCTCGGGGGACGGCCGAGGAGGTGAGGACGAGGCCGCAGGTGGAGGCGACGAAGGCCAGGCGTCTGATCCCGGCGGATCCCCGCCTCAGCTGGGCCCCGGGGCGCTCGGGGGAGCCTTTGGGATGTCCCCCGCCCTCTGCGTCCTACAGAGAGAAAGCTGAACCCATCAGTCTTTGAAAAACACAAATGAGCAAGCAGTCACCGAGACACTTACTTGGCCGATCGGGGGAAGGGAACGCGCTTCTTGGGCCCCGGGGCCGCCGAGGATCCCGACCCACCTTGTGCCCCGAAGGCGGTATCGGCGTCTCTTTTCTCCCCCCGGCTCGGGGGAACGTCGTCTTCGGCCGCCCGAGGGGTTTCACTCGGAGCGGCAGCCGGCGCCACCGGGTCAGCACCAGTGGCGGAGCCGTCCTGCTCCGCCGGAGCAGTCCTCGCGGCGGGCGGAGCCACCGAATCAGGACGGGGGGCAGAGCCACCCTGCCCCGATGAAGCGGAGCTCGCCGCAGCGGGTGTCGGGCCGGCAGCGGAGCCGTCCCGTCCCTTCGGGGCAGGGCCCGTCGGTGGCCTCTGCCTCTTCACGCAGAGGGGAACGTCATCTTCATCCTCGTCCTCCTCCGGGGCCGGCGCGCTCGACGGAGGAGGGCGGGGGGCTGCGGCCGCCGGCGCCTTCCCCTTGGACGGTCCTGCGCCCTTCGAAGACCCGGCGCCCTTTGAAGAGCCAGCGTCGGAAGAAGGTGCCCCGACTGCTCCCTGCGGTGGCAGCCCGCCGCGCGGGACGTCGGCATACCGCGGCTGGTTCCATATCTCGTCCTCCAGGAGAGGAGCGTTGGAACAGAAGCCGAACAGAACTTGCCAAAACACAAAGACAGACCCCGAGTGAGACTCGGCGAAGAATTAAGGAAAAAACAAAAGGGACAGGGACTCAGTTACTCACGTCACTCGGCGGGTTCGCCCGGTTGAAGCGCGGCGGCCGCCCGGAGAAGTCTAGGCTCATCCCCTGGGCCAGGATCCTCTCGAGCCGGCTCTGGACCTCGCCCTCCGTGAGCTCTTCGGCGGACTCCCGAGTCGCGTCACCTTCACCGGTGTACTCGAATATGGGGTGCGCCCGCAGCTTTGCGGGCTGCACCCGCCACCGGATGAAGGTCGCAACAACGACCGTCCCGGTGACTCCGGCCTTCATCGCCTCGCCAAGCTGCGCCATCAGGATGGCGACGCTGTCCTGCTCCCTGTCGAGTGGGGGATCCGACCAGCTCGGTTTGACTTCGGGTGGATGGCCCGAGAAGGCTGGCAGCGACGGGTTGGGGTTGGCGCAGTAGAACCAGTTGGCGTGCCAGCCCTTGTTCGATGATTGCATCGGCGGGGCCGGGTAGTTCTTCGCCGCCCCGGCTCTCAGCTGGAACCCGGCGCCGCCCACTACGGCCGGATTGTCTCTGCTCGGCTGTGGCTTCACCATGAACAGGTGCTTCCACAGGGCGAAGTGCGGCTAGATGCCGAGATAGCACTCGCATAAGGTGATGAAGCACGCGACGTGGGGCACGCTGTTGGGGTTGAGGTTGTGGAGCTCTAACCCGTAGAAATAAAGCAGCCCCCGCAGAAATGGGTGGACCGGCACCGAGAATCCCCGCTCGAAGAAGGAGCCGTGGACGACCAGCTCGTCGGTGTCCTTTGGCAGCAGCCACCCCATCCGTATGAGGATCTCCAGCCGCGTCTCCGTTGCTGTCGATTTCATCCATGGGGCCATTGGATCGGCGGGCGACTCTCCCTTACTCAGCAGCTTCCACACCAAAGCGTCTTCCTCGGCTTCGGTCGGATCAGCTTTCCAATGCGGGGCTTGCATCCGAGGTGGCCGAAGTAAGAGTTAGGGTTTTGGGCGGAGCGGCGCGCATGAGCTGATTTGGGCGAGGAGAAGACGAAGGGTTTGGGCGCAAGAGGAAAGAGAATGTGAGTGGATGCGTGGGTCGAACCCGCGATCCCTTCGGAATATAAAGGGACGGATCGAGCGGTTCGGTTTCCCCACGTCCGCACGCACCCGGATTCACCACGCCCATGATGCGCCTCTTCAGATTCCATTACACGCCTTTGACGGGCCACGTCGCGCTTCTTCCGCGCCCACGACTTAACGGCGCCGCGATTCGTGCGGTTTAATGGAAGGGGTTCTGACGGTTGGCCTTTCAGGGCTAATAACCGATCGGAATATACCTCTGCTAACAGCGACCGAAGCGTGTTTCCCGCAAACCACCAGCCGGTTACCGGTTGAATCAGAACTGGGCGCTACGGTTGTAAAGGGTATCAGGGGCTGGCCTCAAGCAGGAACGCAGTCACCTAAGTACACCCGAGTGAAGGGCAGTAATGGCGTGCCTTCCGTAGGCCACAAGTCGGATGCTGAGCAACTCGGAGCTGCCGAATTCTCCACCCAGACCATCCGAGAGCATTGTTCGGGAGGCTCTGGGGTCCGGAATCTCCGGACTCAGTGGAATGACTCGGTGTAAGGGTTCGTTACTCGGGAACCTATGCGCCATGGCTTGTTTCTCTGGTTTTGACGTGAATTTCGGAGGCATTCCTTCAGGGGACACTAGCTGGCCTTAATCCTCTCGGGAAGGCTGGGTGCTACTCGGAAATCCAGTCGGGATTCATGGTACGCTCCACGCTGGGCTATCAGCCGGTCCCTGTCCATAAGGATGGATCGGGTGCCACCAGAGCTTACCCGTTATTAGGTCACCTGCCATAATATTCCTGCCTTACAGGTGAATGTTACTTAGCTTTTACTTGTCTTTTCCACAGGAGTTCAATCAGTCCTTCGCAATCTCCCTGCAAGCAGAAGTCACTCGGAAAACTTGGCTGGAAGAGAAGACTGACAGCAGCAAGATCATGAAGGACTCGGGGGCTACTGATGATGACATGGCACCCGGGTATCGTCAAGGAGGACGAATCCGGCCCTCTGGCCACAGGGTGGGCCGGGCCGACTACTCGGAGTCCGACTTCTACACGGGGACGCCTCATCAACGTGGAGTACAAGACATGGACTAATACCTGTCCAGCATACCCGGAATCTGTTGTAACTAGTTAGGAAATCAATCTGTTACCCGATCTGGATTTTTGTAACCCTACCCCGGTCGCCTATATAAGGCCCGGTAGGGGACCTCCGATCAGCAGAAGTCTCTAAGCCTTTAGTCATAGACAATCTCCATTGTTTCCAAGTCCAAGCACCTTGAGATTGATTCT
Source organism: Stipa capillata (assembly GCA_019208055.1). Lineage (NCBI taxonomy): Eukaryota > Viridiplantae > Streptophyta > Magnoliopsida > Poales > Poaceae > Stipa > Stipa capillata. Next base: position 79,851 of record JAGXJF010003204.1, on the reverse strand, counting down.
CGAGGGCTTGTGGCACTCGGGATACAAGCTATACTAGCCACCAAACACAGGACGTAGGGTATTACCTCTCCGCGAGGGTCTGAACCTGTCTAAATCCTGTCTCCCATGTGCACCCATCCTGATTTGCTGTGCTCACGCCGCCCCATATTCAGTATTGCCGGAATAATACTCCGACATTCTTCCTTCTCCTTCCTTGTTCTCCTCCTTCCCTTTCCCTTTCTTCTCATTCCCCCAATCAAACTCCTCTTTATCCTCTTGACGGGCGGCTAGGGCAGCGCATCTAGGAGGGGAGGTGACGGTGACCGGCGACGATCCACGGCGGTGGCGGCGCGGCAAGAGGTGGCAGCGGCTTAGAGGGGGGCTGAGATAAGAGGAGAGAGAGCACACGGGTTGGGGTGGACTTTATTTTTTCCAGAGCTCGCGGCGACGGTGCTTGAGCATTACGAGGGGGGCTAAGGTATGGGATGGCGGTGCGAAAAGGGAGCGCAAGGAGGATGGCAATGTATTTTATACAGGGGCGAGGCTGTTGGGCGCGGATGATGCGGTTGCGGAGGAGAGATTTAATAATGTTATAGTTTAGTTAAGAGATAATGTTTGTTGGATAAGATATGGTTTTTAGGAGTTTGTTAGATATCTATTAGTTAATTACTTACTTTTGTTGTTAGAGATTTTTAAATAAGACGGAAAAGAAAGGGGAAAAGGTGTGGATGAATCACCACCACCAACTCCCATACTGTAGATTGGTATAGATGGAGAGCCAAACGGCTTGGCGATTTCAGCGCCCCGCCTTCTCCTGTCGACCTCGTCAGTCCCGCTCGCCTCCATCGCCCTTGCCATCGTCGTGAGGAGAGGGGTACCTAAATCCATGGACATATCCTTTCTAGCTTTCTCTAGTTAGGTTTCGGGGTTGGTCTACCGCTTCGTCCATGGAGGTGGCGCCGGTTCCCGCAATAAGGTTCCTCGTGCTTCTTCCCTGATGCGGTGACTTCATCATCTGGTGTCATTGCTCTGATAATGTTCTCACCTTTTCTTTTGCCTGTGGGGCTTCGATTCCGTGTTGGTGATCTTGGTCTGTTGGGATGGCAAAGCTGGTTGTAGGTTCTGCCAACCTAGGGATGATGGGGCTCTTGTCGATGTTCGTTCATTTTGTTTCCGATTCCATCTTCTTGGTGGCCCTTCTGTTGCGGCTAGAACATGCTGCGGCACCCTTCACCAGGTTGTGCAGGTGTTCTGTTGGTTTGATTCCCTTGCTTTCGCTTTTGATTGCGACATCATGGAGGTGGACAAGTGGCCGATGTGCCTTCAAAGTTTTTATGGATTTGCATTTGTAGATCGTCTGATGCGGCGTCTTACTCTCGTGGCGGTTTCTCTGTTCTCTACCTTCTTGCGCTGGTCGCCATTTTTATGGAAGAAACGAGGAACAAAGTCCAAAAGAAGAAGATGCATAAACGTCCCAGGCTCCTATTTGTAGTTTTACTTTCTTTCAAGTCTTTTCTGCATTTGTTTCTATGCACTGTACCCTGCACTCTTACTTAAAATCTTTCTTTTTTTTGACCGGACACTTACTTAAAATCTTGGTATGCTTGCCAAGAAAAAAAGAATGAATATGAGAGTTTGTGCTAAGAGCTTGTTTAGTGCAGGTACACACCATTGTCGGCATCCCTTCTCGTGTACCGTAGCTTCAATCCTTGGAACGACGAATTCAACTCCGTCTCCGCAAAAATAAAGCCCACCTCAGATCTTTGATTTTTCTTCGCCGTGTAGTTTTCCACCCCTGCTTTATCTCCGCAAAAATGAGGCTATTGTTCATGTAAATTTTCCATCCGTATTATCAAATATCAAAAATTTCTCACGACAGTTTGATTATGTCTGGAGATTTCTTCTAATAAGCTGTGGTCTATGGCCACCTGATAGCCTCTAGGGCTAGTTGAACCCTCTTGTATATTCCGAGCCCCTAGCGTTCCTGTTTTGTTTTCTTCTTCTCCTTCGTTCTTTATTTTTCTTCTTTCTCTACCCATGCTCTTCCTCTTCTTTCACCTGTTTTATGTACTCATTGTTCCATAGCTCCTCTTTGGACGCTACTTCTTCTAATACAAAATGGGAAGCACCTAGGTGCGTGCTTGAGAAAAAAAAAGCTGTGGTCTATGGACGGTAATGTGCATCTGCCACTGCTTACGACTATAGCTGGTAATTTACCGTGTTCGCATAAGTAAATCAGTGGATATTTCCCCTTCTTACGTGAACTGAAGATGAAAACACAAGCAGGGGAAGCTTTTGCACGGATGGGAGTGGGCTAGTGATCTCCTGAATCCCCGTCTTATGGACTTCTGTTTTTGTTGCCTAGTTTCGTGGGTTGTTATGTTCGCAGTATATTTTAGTTGGTCTACGTGTGCCTGACTGTAGGCTGGCGTCCTCAGCTAAGACCTCTGTTATGGAGTATCTAGCTTTTTATAAAGCTGGGCTGCAAGTTTTTTCTGAAGAAAAAAAACTCAGACAGGATGTTTATGGCTATCTATTCGAGAGAATCCCTGTTCAATTGGAGAGGCAAACATGCATATGTGGAGTACGGTTCTGCATTTCATCGAACTGGTTTTGATATTTCTTTTAGGAATTAACAGCTGAACACACTGCAAAAATAAATTAATGGAACCAGGAGGCTAGAATGATCCACAATGTTCCCAATAATACTAGTGGAACCGATATGGATGGTCAAAAGCTCCATCAAGCACACCGAGAGACAATTTGAAGTCGAGCAAGTCTAGCTAGAGGATTAGCTAGAAACACAAAAGGCTTACTGCTTTTACATCATCGAATGTTCCAATTTCCAAAAAGGAGTGGCGCAACAGAGAAGTTGGTCCTTCCGTTCGTGAGAGGTGTCATCTCCACATCTCTCTCACCCCTGATCCATCCTTTTTGGCATTTCATGTTGCAGAAGATGCTTGTTTTTGCAAGCTTACACTAGAAGCGCACGCGTGGAGAAAGTGCAAAAAGGGTTTGCCTTGGTGCGTAGACTAACGGAAGAAATGATATTCTTGTCACGCTATCCGTTTCATTTACGTACATTCGCACGATTAGATTTGCGGCGTGGAATAAGATCGCTCTTCCAATCCTGTTTAGAGGATACAGACTAAACACTTGAGCTTAAACTGTAGCAAAATTTGCAGTGATCGATTGTAAGTGTAAATGCTCACTGAACAATGGATCGATCAGACCGGTGCCAAGGTGTCCGGTTAGTTCGTCATGCTATAATCCTCTGTTCAATATTTACTTCATGTCTTACAGAAAAATAATCTTACACATATTTACCTCATGTCTTACAAAAGAATATTTACCCAATGTTTGTGTGCATCAGTAATTTTACATATTGCTACCCAATCTAAATATTAGTAACCGTAAAATGTCTCACAGATGAATGTTCTGATTTTCTCCACGAACTTAAAGGCGCCGTTTGGTTTGGGTTTAAGAGATGTGTTATAGATTAACTCCAAACACCATACGTTTGATTCGGGATTAGGACAACTAGCTAATTTGATCCAGCTAGGTTAGCTTAACCCTGACTTTGTATTTGGTAACTAACTTGACTAACCTAAATAATTGATTGGCTAGATTAGGTAGGTTAGCAGTAAAAAAATGAATTAAAAAAATTTAATTGTATTGGATTAAGTTATTTCATTTTTTTATGGGTTAGTTTAATATTGGGTTAGAGGGGTTAAATGGTTTTGACTAGGTTAACTTAACCTTACTTAACCTAAGGATGTTTGCCGGATTAAGTCATAACCCTCTCCTTAACTTGGAACCAAATAAGGTCAGGTTAGGCGAAGATAAGTTAACCAGTTAAAATTATTATTTAATCTCTCTCATCAGGATTAAACTAACTTGCAAAAATATGGTATAATTTAATCCAACACAATGAACTCTCTTTCATACGGAAATTGAACAGCAACACGATGCTACCATCAGATGGCGCCTTCATCCTCCACGAGATGTTAGTCTTTGAAGTTAACCCGTCGGATTTGAAAATTGTTTTTGCAAAGAGAAAAGAGAATGAAATAGCACATGAGCTTGCACAATACGCAGAGTGCTCTAATAATCATGTTGTATGGCATGTTGTGGCTCCTAGTTGTGTTGAGAAATTTGCTGCTCGTGATTGTAATTTGTTTTTCGAATAATCAATTAATAGAGTCCTATCTTTCTAAAAAAAAGCTTTTCTAACTTAATTTTTCTATTGTAACCCAATTAAGCCATATAATCTAGTTAAAATAATTTAGTTAAATCATAAACATAAAACTGAAATTAAACTAACCTAACTAGATTAAATTAACTAATTTAATTATTTTAATCATAAATCAAACGCGGCCAAGGAGTTCAGCACACAGGACGTCCGACGCCATGCCCCAGAGACACTCCGTCAAGATTCCAAGCGACCAGATACTGAGATAGATCACAAAACAGCGAGCGTCGGTACTGATGAGCAGATTGTTTTTTCTGAAACAGTTGGTACGTTCCACGACGGTAACAGCGTGACCACACATAGGAAAGGGAAGCATATTAAGTGCACTCATACTCTTGAGATATACTAGTGTAATAGACTAACTAAAAATATATATAAAAGTTATGAAAAATTCTACAGAAAAGAGTTAATGGTATGGATATAATATGCATTTATCATGCTACAAATTAAATTGTAAATCTAAATTCGATACATAGATAAACAAAAAGAACAAAGTAGGCTGTTAATAGTATCAAATTTAAATCTGAAATGAACGGTACCTGTCGTTATGCATCCCATAGCTAGCCGCCGAAAACAGGAGGATTTAGGCTCTGTTTACGGTGGATTATGATAATCCCATTTGTCCAATCAATTTTTTCATATTTTACAGTTTATTTACCATTTTGTATTTGTGTAACTATTTTCTTATAGCATATTATAAAATAAATTCAGCACAATACAGTTCAGCAGACATAGTTTAGGATCTTCCGTGCACCAGGAATCTGCAGCTCACAAGCCCCTCGTAAAAATTTGCCAAGCCCACGGTTTCCCTCAACGGCCGGCACGGTAAACCAGCCCCATCGATCCCGTCGCGGAATTTCTCCGGCCGCAGCGTACCACGCACACGCGCGGCCAAAAAAACTTTATGTATAAGTAAAGCGCATTCTAGATCAGTATTGTTAACACCAGTTGTAACTTGCTCCGATTATACTAAAATCACACGTATCCACACGGTGCGCGTGCCCTCCAAAGTCCAATGCACCCGTTCGCACTGAATTTTATCCCGTCAGATCGACTCGTACGTTTGTCCACGCACGTGGTGCTAGTTGTCTGATCGCTATATAATTTGTGCATTCTTTCTTGCCGTATATGGCCATGCCGTTCCCGGCGCGCACCATGGAAGTGAGCAAGGTGCAGCGGCTGTACGACGCGTGCGACGTGGTCTTCTCGTCGGCGGCGCCGGAGGAGGGGATGACCACCGTCGGGGGGATCAGATGGCTGCAGCATCTCCTCGGTACGTCGATCGACGTCGATGCTATGTACTCTCTTGGTCGAAGGTGATGATCAAGAGAACGCATGCATGCCTTACAGTGATGGCTTTTCTCTCGATTTTGCAGATGGCATGGAGGCGGCGGACGTCGGGATCGACGATGGCGGCGGAGGCCACGTGAAGACGCCGTCTTCGGATGACGGCGAGCTGTGCCCGAAGAGCGGTGGCCGGCTCCTGCCGGCGCACCCATTCGCGCGAATCACCTACGTGCACATACACCAGTGCGACGATTTCTCGGTATGCAACGAGTGGTGCGGTTTCGATCCATGTGCGCGCATTTCTTTCCGAGTTGCCACGATGTGCGTGTGCTCACTACGAGCTAGCTGGTTTTGAGACAGATCGGCGTGTTCTGCTTTCCGGCGGGCGCGACGCTGCCGCTGCACGACCACCCGGAGATGGTCGTCCTGAGCAAACTCCTCTACGGCTCGGTGCGAGTGAGGTCGTACGATTGGGTCACCGCGCCCCCCTGCTCTAGCTACCCAAGAAAGTGTAAGCCCCCCATCACAGCTTGTTTACGTTATTGCCTCCTTTATGCTCGATTAATTCGTCCATTTCAATCGGAACTGCTGCATTCACCTGTGAGCCAAATTGGTATGTACATGCATCTAGCAACGATCAAAAGGTTATTTGCAGTTTATTGATCGTGTCAGTCAATTGCACTTGCAGTGGTCGATGACTGACGTAGGGGTACGTGCTGCAGGTGGCTTGGCTAGGGTGGTGGCCGCCGACGAGGTGCGGCACGCGCCGTGCAAGGCGTCGGTGCTGTTCCCGCGGAGCGGCGGCAACGTGCACGCATTCACCGCCGTGGCGCCGTGCGCGATCCTCGACGTGTTGACGCCGCCGTACTCGGAGGAGCTCGGCCGGCCGTCGACCTACTTCAGCGATGTCCCCATCCCGTCTCTCCCAGGTGCTTAATTATGCTGTTGTGCGAGCGCTAAAGACACGCACATGTTGTTTATATAATATTTCTTTTTTCTTCATATTTGTTTTCAACTTCAGGATACTCCATCTAAAAATAACTGTCCGTTGAGTAAATCAAAAGTATAATTATTGTGTGATTCTACTCTATATTTCTACTAAATTACTTTAAAAATATTTAAAAGGTTGTCTTATGTTATTTAATAAGATTATGTATGGTCGTTATTTATTTATTTTTCTTAGAGTATTGCTTCCTGGATCTAAATACATGATAAGTTACTATAGTGAAACATATGAAATATACCGCAAATGTCCGAGCCACTGCAGCTTGCAAGTAACGGTGCTATACGCCTCTTTTTTTTTCTTGTGTGTTAAGGTTTTGCATCTTTGGAAGAGATGGAGCTGCCCGAGGGTTTCAGCGTCGCGGGGGCGCCGTATCGTGGCCCTCAGCTTACCATCGATATGGATGACGACTACAACGACTATGAGGAGTAACCTGCTGGCTCACTGCTTTCTGAAAAGTGCTCGATACTGGATAGTTGCGTGTACAGTGTGCTGTTTTTTGGGAGTTTACAAGTTACTCTTCTCGTGGAGAAGTTAGCGGAGGTGGTTGTACTTCGTAGGATGTCCCGAGCCTTGCGTATAGCAGCCCGAGTCGTGTGTATAGCAGCTTGTTTATTTTGCACGATCACTTATGTAAATACGTACTTTTAGGCCGCACAGTTTTTGGTGGACATTAAGATATTCTCGAATAGAAATGCAAGCACCATGCATAGCAAAGAGTCGGCGAGAGTTAAAGAGTCAGGGTAATTGACACAAGGGGCAGGTAAAACAGACCGAAGAAACCATATAGAAGTTCTATCGCCTAAACTTATATCAACAATCATTTCTATTGTCTCAGCAGAAAAGACAACCATTTCTATCGATCAAAAATTTATTTTACATTTTGCCAAACGTTAGCTACATATAAATAAATAAAATTGTAAGGATACCACTGACCAACACTTGTACCCAAAAGAAAAAACTATTATTTTGTTAGAACTATACAGCTTTGTCGCCAGGGACATTCCTCCGGGTGTCCCTCTGTTAGAAGTATAACTGCAGACATAAGACGTTGAATGAGCTACCGAAAATGGAAATAATTTATGCCAAAGTGAAGTGCAAATATTACTTGTTGAAAATTAAACCGTCATTCTGCAGCTTGTACAAATAAAATGTTTCAAGAGAAAAAGGCTAGGATGCTTACCAATGCATTCGATGGCCTTCTAGTTGCAGCAGGTTTACTTGGTATCCCTGATAACTAAAACCCAGGGCAACATATCCAGCATGCTTCTGCCAGAAAGAGCACTGTTGGATGAAGGCAGCAGCAAGAACCAGGTTCGTCTGGTAAAAAAGGTATCATTTGGCGCTGGCAGTCTGTGCTTGTGATTGAAGTGGGATGTCTAGCTCTTTGATTGAGTGACTGAGCTTAGCTTTCTCATTTTCTGATTCCCTGTTAGCTTTCTCCGTTTCTGCTTCCTTCTGAGCTTTCTTCTTTTCAAGATCCAATTGCTTGCAATTCTCTTCATGGGAACGCGTGAACAATCTCACAAAGTTTTGGAGCGTTGTGACCACTGCAAAAACACATGGAAATTTTTTGTAAGAGATTTGTAAGAGTAAAAATATTGTATCAGTACTCTTTTTTCGCGAGATCATATCAGTACTTTCTCCCTAAGTCGTAACTAATTTAAACCAATTTCCAGAACAGCTTAAGGAAACTGAAATGTCATGCTATTTTCACCTTGTTCAAATGGACAACGTGCTGGATCTTCTCCAAAATAAAGTGCTAATGCATCTGCATTCCTGCCCTGCAGGGTATATTATAAACAAGAGAAAATTAAAATTGCATAGATGATTGGATGCCAAATTCGTCATTCGTCTTCTACAAAAGAGGATTAGGATGCATTACTGGTCCCTTATAGCACCAGAATGCAATCCTTTCCAACTCAATATTTTTTAACTGAGATCCCAGTCTAACTACTGATCAGTTAACGAAGTTCCATGTTAGAATTAACAATTGCAGTTCAAATTATCACTCCAACAAACAAAAAAAATGTATATTAAATAATCTGATCAAATTTCAGCAAAAGAAAACAATTCAAAATAACAATAGGAAAAAATAAGGGCACTTTTGGAACACACGAATTTCATCAGAATTCCACAGGAAACTGCTCAATTCCTACAGTAACTAGGAAAATTCTGAGGGTCCAAAAAAGGCCTGAAGAACTGCAATCCACATACTCAAACCAGAAATAACTATCAGAAATATTTAACAATTACGAAACTTAAACAACAAGTCCAGCAAATTCAAAAGGTTTACATAAATAGATAGTGCAATCACTAAAAACTCAGACAAATTTGGTATGCATATTAGTGATACTGAAGAATTCCTATAGAAAAAATAACAAAATATTTCACAGATTAAAGAAAACTGAGGGAAATTCATAAATTGAATTGATAAAAGCCAGAAAATCTTATAAGATTGAGATAAAGGACAAAAAATAAAATAAATAACATTCAAGGAAATTCAGCATAAGTAATATAAATAGAGAGGACAGAAATTGAAGAGTGTACAAAAAATATTACAGAAGCATACTGAAAGCAATACAAATAAGTACAAAATGGTAAGAAGAAACTGAAAGCTTCCAAAAATTGATTCAAATGAAAAGCCAGATAAATATGAAGTAGATAGCATATAAGAAAATAGAAGTAGAGTATCTTTTTTAAGTCTTCTTTATTTTACATTACTTCCTAACCTTTGATTACCTCTCTATTTAATAATTCTTGAATATTTGAATTTGAATTTCTTCCTAACTTTTAGAATTTCATGTTTTTTGAGGCTTTCAAAACAACTTTGTTCACCTATTTTGATTAGGAAACGGTCCAGTTTTGGTCCCTCAACTACCTCTGAAGTCTAATTTTCACCCTTAACTCCAATACCATTTAAATTCTGTCCTCCAGCTATCTAAATTGGATTTCATGTTTTCGGAAATCTCGTTGAGGACCGAGTTTTTTTTTCTAACCCAAAATCCATGGTTTATACCCTCGGCATGGGACTAATACCACTATACTAGCACTAGTTTGGTACCTTAGATCCACAAGGTCAGCATTTACCTAAACTCTCCATGTGGGACTAACTCCACCCACTACTACAATGTACAAACACGCACAGGCCAGGATGTTACAGAACAGACATGAAATTTGCTCAAAGCGATACACATACCACGTTAGAATAAAGTGAAGTCAAGGCTCTAACTTCAGCTTCAGCACCACTGAGAAAATCCTTCAGTGTCTGTTAAAACAGGTACTTAGTTTAGTGGAATCATGATGGTGGTAATACTTTCAAGAAAAAATCTTGCATGTTAGATAGCATGCTGGTACCTAGGCAGTACCCACACACTATATTGTAGTCAAACAATGGTAGTTGATAGTTAATAAAGCATATGCTCAGAAAAAACATAACAGCTGTAGTTACCTTGCGAAAGATCTCTGATACAGGACCATCATTTTCAGATATAGTTAGTTCTTGCTCCACTTTCTCGAGTCCTTTGTTTATGGCCTGCATTTCCTCTGCTAAAGACTTCAATTGTATCTGCATCCAGTCCAATCAGTTCTCTTGGAACTCAATCAGTTTATCCTTGATTGTCAATATCCAAAGTGACCCAAACATCAAATACTGTATCGAATCTAATACCTTTGCTGCCAACTCCAAGCTAGCCAAATCTTTAGGGAAGTCAAGAAGTTCTGGAAGTTTCTCAGAAATCACCTGCAGTGACATGACTTAAATTGAGTAATTCAAGCATATCAACTACGGTTCGGACTTCCTACACAGAGAACCTAACAGAATTTGTAAGCTATAAAAGCCCTTTATCACAGTGATACATATCAGAGGGGCTTAGCTCCACTTAAAAATTATGAACCTCATAAGCTCGGTTCCTCAGAAAAGCTAAGATTTAAGCTTAAAGTCGCACGAACGAGAGATGAAAACAAAGGAAAGAAACATAAAGGACCGCAACCCAGCACACCTGAGAATTTAAGGATGCCAAGTTGAACATTGCATAGTGAAGCTGGTTGTGGGATATATTTGGTCTTTCTTTACCAAGAATCTTTGCAGCAAAAAAAAGGTTCACGAAGGCACAAAACACTAGATATGCACCTTGGGCTAACAAATTGTAGCAGCTGTAGGATAAGAAATACAACTGGCAAATGTTGCATCAAGACAACTTAAATCTGAGAACATGTAATTCAAAACGAGGTTCCTGTAAAGTTACTAGCTTGTCCCAGGATTCTCAGTTCTCATCAAAATACAAGTTCTATTATCCATTCAACAATATATTATGCAAGTTTGCTACGTTCTGCGGCTATTACACTGGTATTATTAGAAAAATAATTTTAGGGTCTTCATAGAAGCAAAGATTTTTTATACACACTTCATCCAAGGCTAGGTAATGATGAATTTTACTGAGAAGGTTTATCCATTAAAATTGTTGGGTAACTCAGGAATTTGAGCAGCTTATACATGATATAACCAGTTAGCAGACAGGATTAGAATTTGAATTCTAAAATAGGAAAACATTCCGTGTTTATTTTTGTATTGTATCTGATCTATACTACATAAAGACATTGTAAGATGGAACATGAATTTTCTAACAAGAGAATAATAAAATAGAATTGAATTATCTGAACATAGGTATACCTTGCATAAATAATGCATTAAGGTCATCTTATTGTTACGTGCACGGGTATCACTTAGTTTGAGTAAGCTATCCAACCTGAACCCAACAGCAGAACCTACAGTAAACAAAAGGAACTGTAGTGCAGCCAGGAAAAATTAAAGAAACCAACAATCAGAAGAAATTAAACACAACATGTTTTCTTAACAAGCTAATAGAGTTTTTAGCACCAAAACCCTGCCATCATATCAAGTGTTGTATTTCAATTCACTGGGTTAAGATGCTAGTATAAGACAAATCACATGTAAAGAAAACTAAAACAAAGCAAGTAATGATTAACACGCTGGAACACAGGGGATGATTAATGATATATCACTCTCGTGTACAATATCACAACTAATTTATCAGAATTTTGTTGCAAACCAGTTAGGAAATTTTTGACACCTCATCTGTATAAAAACGCATTAGTTCATGCTTTCTTTTTCATTTAGAAGTAAACAAGGCTTTACATACGTTATAAAGTGCAAACTTCGACCAAATTGGTGCACAGTGCTCTATAAAACTAGTACACATACAGTCAGAGCTACAAAAAATGGGCATCTAATGCTCACTGGCTTGCCTCATCTGCACCAGAACTTGCATGATAGGTGATATACCTGATGGTACATGCTACATACCCATATTAAATTACTAAAGCATCAACATAATGTTCATATAGTCCAAACTGTACAAACTTCAGAAGAAATATAAAACTATATTCCAAATTTAGTACTTCAATTGGTTACTGCACTTTACATATTGCAAATTACAAATGAACATCAACTTCAAAGCCAATATATCAGCCAACAACTCAATATATGAGATTGTACACTCAAACCGTTTGAAAGGAAGCACTAGCTACTAATCAAGCTTCACATCATGATGGAAATGCACTGCCTCAGTCATTTGAGTTAAAAGTTCCAATGCCACCCCGTTATGACTGCATAAGTTCACCAAACGCTCGGAATCTAAGATTAGTCTTCAGCCATTCCACGAAGTCATACAAACGTTACCACCACCATCCTATTGACAGGAGGATTTGCCTACACCTAGCATATGTCGAGAGTATTCACGGAGTAGATACTTTTACACGAGGATAAGCTAATATCAAGCATCATGCTTCATTGTGAACTGTGAGTCTAGAGTGAAATGGTATTACCTATGGTAACAATTATGGATCCTCACCTCAAAGGCACTTCTTTTAACTTATATATAGCATTTAAATAAGGGAGATAAATGGTGCTACCGGATATTACATTATTGCCTCATGCTTGAAAAGTTAAGTGTGTTTCTAAATCAAACAATAAATTGTAGTTCACTAAATGTCTCCTGAACAAGAAGTATCGATTTACAATTTTGATTACCTCTAGCAGTGCCTTGGTTCAATGCATTTCCCAAAGAAAGAATTGTCTGCATAATCCTTTTCAACTTCACTGAACCCCTTATCTATGAACATAACAACAAAATATGAAATGCATGATCTTAGTTATATAATATGAAATTTCGGATCAACAGTATTCACCTCTTCTGCGGACGAGTTAACAATGTTCAGATTCCGCTTAAGGTCAGAAACCTGGAAAAAAAACTAATAGTTAGAAAATTTACAAATAAAGTTCCTAGCATCAAGAAAAGGAATCGGTTGTCTCACTTGAGGACGGAATTGAATCTTAAATGAGAAAACTCTCAGCTTAGAGTCCACACGGGGTACTTTCATAAGCTCCATGAAGAACTGCAGCACAAAGCAGAAAAGTGTATGTCATAATCAATTAATCAATACACCATCCAGAAGTGTGTTTTCACAAGTTGTGAACTACGGACTTAATGGGATACCGTCCCACCAAAGAGGCAACACAAGTTTCACTTAAGAAGGTGCCCATGCTTTTCAAGATTTACCTTTGACCAATAATTAGTTCAAACATATGTGGATTGTGTGACATAATATTGATATCATTGGATTCGTAGTTAAAAGCACTTTCTATGGTTGTGATTTTGTAACTATGAACAGAATATTCTGCAAGAAATTTGCGGTCAAAGTTTAACCATGAAAAGCGTGGGCACCGTAGCCTTACATAATAAAATGGCGGGAGTAAAAAAGTTGTAAAGCAAACTGAAAAGAACCAAGTCACCTGTTCGCATTCACCAAGTACTTGCTTATCTCCTTTGTAACCCTGTATTGGTTACAAGAATGCATAGTGATAACTGATAGCTGAAGGAATCTTTTCAAAAATGAACACTTCTAGAACCTGAGTAACCTGATTACCTTCAGAAGTTCAATTTCCTCTTTAGTTGGAGTGAACTTAATTAGGTTGTCCACCTGATCAGCGTCTAGGACAGTATCATCCAGAGCAAGAATGGCACTCTGCGCTCAAAATAAAAATGGATAGGTATTATTAACAAAGATATAAAGTAAATGTCTGCCCAAAGGATTTACATACATATCTTAATTTATTCAGGTTATTTCTATGAGAAATCGATAAACATTTGGCATAGTACAGTAGCCACGCCCATAGACATTGCCAGGTTAAGTAGGAAATGGTTAATCAGTAATCACTATTCCACTCTCTCACCATCATCTAACAAATTATATACATGTCACAAGTATATATACATGGCTTTGTCGTATCACTAACAACATCAATACCTTCAGATAATAACAAATTATTTATTAGCACATGCCAAACATTAAGTGTCCGTCAGCTTACCATTAGGTCTGGAAGGGGCATTTTGACTTTTGTAAGCATGATTCCACAATTGTTAGCCCGGCGAAGATCAATCTGTGATAGCAAACAGTTGAGGTTGGAAAAAACAAGCAGTAACACAAAGCAAATAATCAAGCATAAAGAGTAGCTACAAATGTCTGCAATGACATATGCAAAACTAACCAAGATACAGACCACGAAGGAAAGGAACATAAAGAACTGAGGAGCCACACATCAAACTTTAAGTACCTTGATGAATTGAATCTGTTCTAACATGCATGTGCTACAAGCACTTATCAAGAGATGAACTGATTATGTGATGAAATACTAGAATATAGGGCACATCATATTGCACAAGTCAAGTTACTGATGTAAATCTTAAGCTACTCCAAACATATCAACTTCTGATATATGTAAGTCACATAACCCATAGTTGCTTATTGCAGTGTTCTACATATGAGATTAATTATTGGTTTCAAAGTCTGTTTAATAACTGTTAACATAAAGCATGTAGGTCCTGGTTATCCAGCTATAACATAAGCATACCAAATTGAGAACTACACATTCATTTCACTTGTTCTACTGACTGCAATTTTCATCAGTTTGGTTTAAAATTCAGGAAAAATGGAGAACATTACGATGAAGGGTAGCATGTCAATTCTGCTTACTGGTGAGTTTTTGTAACAACAAAGGTATCATGAGGAATAAAAAGAAATTCATTTAGCTGCCTCAGTTAACAGATAAGAATGCAAGCCAAGGACAAGTAGAAGAAACTCACATAGATGTTGAGCTTGGGCTTTGGGCTAACAAGTATATATGTTTTGCATTGGTTGTCAATAGTACTAGTGCTCTAGTTAAATTCAAATGAATCGAGCCTTAACAAGCTACGGAGCAGCTCGCAGTCTTATGGTTTAGGGTTCAACTGAGCTCGTTAAGGCAACAAGCTGAAAAGGTTCCTCAGCTCACCTCGTTAATTTTACGAGCGGAGCCCGGTCTGTTCACAAGGTTCGATCTTTTTCACCAGCCTTATCTATTAATAGTGATAATCCAAAAAACAACAGTGCAGGTAGTGAAACTAGGAGCTAGCATAACAAACCACTAAAAATAATTCACGCAAGTATCCAATATAACAAACACAAGGAGGATGAGAACTGCTCTACCATATAGCATAAAGGTGCCGAAAAGTGAAAAATAATGTCCATATTTAACTAAAATAACTTGCAGCACAACTCACAGGAAATCATATGTACCATATGAAAAATACTATTAGAGAATGGAGAATGAAATAAGCACGAAACAATGAAGATCGCAATTATACAGACAAAGTGGAAAATTTTGAGCGCAAAAGCATATGCTATGTCATTTGCTAAAAAAACTCACCAGATGAATTTTCTCTGGTTTGGTCCCAGATGCACGACTCCCTGACTTATCTGAACGCCTAGCATCTGAATTTGGTAGAACAGCTGAGAAAAGATTTTCTAGTTCTGACATGTCGAACACTGGGGCTCTGCACAAGTCATCAAAAAGATACATTAGCATAGAAAATCGCAATACATATGACCGTTAGTTGGTGCAGTCGAGGTGTTAGAGAGATACTTTGAAGCTTCATCAGTTTTTGGTCCCTCAGCCCAAAGACTGCCCTGCATTGCTCTTGTTACTTTCACCCAGTGTAGTGGCTTCAAATTGGACCTTCTGGACATAGCCTGACCAGATTGAAGGCTCTTAGACATGGGACCTGAAGGAGGTGCAGGTCCACGCCCCCTTTGTACAAAAAAATTAGCACTACCACCAGGAGGCACTGGTGGAGGTACAATATTGCCAGAAGCTCCTTTGCATCCACCTCCATGATGGCTGGCATCCTTGGAGAAGCTTGGAGCGTGAGGTGGTGGTGGAGCAGGAGGAGATGGCGATGATATGTCCATAGGATTGGATGGTTGTTTTGATGAATGATAAGGTGTTGGTGGTGGCGGTGTTGGCATAGAAGTAACTCCTGGAGGTGGAGGCGGAGGTGGTGCTGAAGATCTAATGGCCGATGATGTTGGGGAAGGTGGTGGAGGTGGTGCAGCAGGTGGAACAGGAGATGAAGTAGAAGGTGTGGTGGTGGTGGAGGTGGAGGTGGTGCAGCAGGTCGAACAGCAAATGAAGTAGAAGGAAGTGGTGGAGGTGGAGGTGGTTGCAGCGGGTCGAACAGGAGATGAGGTAGAAGCAAGTGGGGGAGGTGGAGGTGGAGCTGGTGCAGCAGGTCGAACAACATATGAAGTAGAAGCAACTGGCGGAGGTGGAGGTGGAGGTGGAGGTGGAGGTGTAGGTGGTGCAGGAGGTCTACTTGGAGAGGAGTTAGGTGCAGATGGAGGAGGCCCAAATAGTCTAACAGGGGATGCAAGAGCAGAAGGTGGAGGTGGCGGTGGAGGTGGAGGCGGAAGCAGTGCAGGAGATCTAGCAGGAGAAAACCTAGGAGTGGACGGAGGTGGAGTTGATGGTGGTGGAGGTCTGGGCGAAGTTGAAGTAGTCACAAGCAGGAATCTGGATGCAGACAATGAATACTAGTAGGACTGGAAGTTGATGACAGAGTGGGCAATGGAGGTGGATGGGGAGCAGGAGAAGTTGGTGATGATTCTTTTGCAATGTTACTTGAGGACTGCTGATGATTTGTGGGCAGAGTAGTAGTTCCAGGTAATTGCAATGTAGATTTTTTATGTGGAGGAGATGGGTGGGACAATGATGAAAGGCCTGCAAGGAAGAACTTTAATTAGAAACAGAACTCTACAAAAATAAATATATTTACACGCATTTCAGCTGAACCTGAATGCTTCTGAGACGGTTGAGACAAGTCTTTTGCCTCAGATATCATAATAGCATCAGATGCCACCAACAACACTGGCGCTGATGGCTTAGGAGGAGGAGGAGGAGGAGGTGGTGGTGGTGGTGGCATACCTTTGTTACAACAGGAG
This sequence comes from Stipa capillata, assembly GCA_019208055.1. Lineage (NCBI taxonomy): Eukaryota > Viridiplantae > Streptophyta > Magnoliopsida > Poales > Poaceae > Stipa > Stipa capillata. The sequence goes on along the minus strand of JAGXJF010003204.1, from coordinate 62,992 downwards.
TGCCTGCCACATCATCAAAGTTAAATTTGTAGGAAACAGGACGCTATGGGTATACAACAAAAGAAATTGTTGAGCAAACCTGTTGCTAGATGCTGTCCTGATGATGGTTTTGACGGAATTTTGACCATGGTACTCGAAAGATTTGATATTGTGGGTGCTATTATGGTTGAACCACAATTCTCAGAACCTCCAAATGCAGGATCATGGTCTTCCAACAAAGCTGTAATTCCAAGGGCTGAAGGTGCGTTATGAAATCTTGGGCAAGCTGAAAGTGATCTAGGAGACGAGTTGGCAGAAAGAGCAGAACTTGGCCTAGTAACTGGAAACCCGCTGTGACATAATCTTGGTGGATGAAGAGCATTGCACTGGACCATATTGCTCATCAGTCTTTTCCAGTGAAGATGGCCGTTCAGTATTGACGTCAACTACATGTGTTATTTCCTTATGAACTTGACAGCTTATCTTTTCATGAACAATGGAATTTCCTGATTTCCCTTGAGAATAGTGGCCGGATCCAAGGGGCCAAATTTGTATACACCATCACTTTCTTGTTTGTTCACATAGACTGTCGAGTGTTCAACACTGCTTGATTTGTTTCGAGCATTGTCAGATTCTTTGTTGGTCAGAGAAACCGAACCAAGTTCTGATTGCCCTGTCTCTTTTATAATACTTGAATCTTTCTTGCTTGGAGACATCAACCCCTGCATCAGCTGTATGTTTTCTGATGAAGTAAGACGCTGGAAAAACTGGATTGCAGCGTCCCCTTTCGGATCTAACCAGTCCACAGTGCTGAACATCTCTTGAACCTTTGCAAATGCTTCGACTGGTAGGCCCTCCTTCTCTCCTATACCTGCCACCTCCATGGGATCTAATTGATGTGTAGTGTCCATTTCTGAAGAAGAACCTTTAACCACAAAGGACAAAGAATATTTTTAATTTCTGCATAATTTTATAAAGAATAAGTTGACTGTAAAGAGGATTACATACCTCGGCTCTGAATTCTTTTGGGAATCGATCTTTAGCATCCCACATTACGTCAATTTCATCACGATTTAGCATCAGAATGTTAGATCTGATAAATGCTGTATTGAACATGACTCTGAACATCATCTCTTCTCGTTCTTGATCAGCATCCACACTAATGCATTCAAGGACAACATCACCTTGAATATGGCAGTGGATGTCAATCTTAATCAATTCACAGTCTGCCTGAGTAACATGAAAATAAATGAGAATGACATGTTAATAGTGAATGTCTTTCAGCAAATACTAGCTTGTGCACTTTCAGTAGTGAATGTAGTGAGGGAACCGTGATGAATTTGCCAGTTCTCCAAACAGAAAGTACTCCAAAACTTACCTGCTTGTAAAGCCGAACGTATTTACTCCTCTTTGGTGTTGAAAAAAGCACCTTAGTGTTGTTATTTGTAGCAAGTAGAGGATCCTGCCCATAAATACGGAATATCGGTCTACATCCACCCTCTCCATCAAAGCCTGGAATGTTTCTTAGTATCACGCAGTCTAAGGTAAGTGGTCGATCACCTGGTGGCCACTCTGAGCTCACATTCCTCCGGGATATATAATGCAGGTACCTTATCTGAGATGGCATGGGTTTAGCGGCGAGAGCAACTGGATGAGTTCGCGAGGGGCTTGCCTGTAGACCATCTCTAGTGTCCTCTGCTCACCAATGAACTGCTTCCGATACAGCAGCAGTCCTGCCAACATGAACGCGAGCACGGCCCAGCCACCCTCGCTCGCATGCATTATCAAGACGTTATGCTGGCCCAGAGAGAGCCAGCTCTCCCCTGACCTCAGGAAATGGTGGATCATCTCCATCGTGAGGAGTGGGCACCCCTCGTATTGCCTCGGGTAGTCCATCACCACCATATCGTAGCTGCACAAGATGTTGGCCAGCAGGCTCTGGCCCTGCCCCTCCCGGAAGTGAAGACCATGAACGAGGCGTCGGCGAAGTGGCTCCGGAGCTGCGAGACGATGTCCCCGATGTAGTGCTGGTACTTGTCGTCGTCGAAGACATCAGTCGTGAAGCACGAATCGAATACTGCAAAAACATTGACGACACAAACGTTTGTACGTCCATGTGAAGAAAAAGAGCATAAACGGAGGGATCACCTAAGCAAGAGAACCCTGCAACAATGCGCCAATACCAAACGAGGAGGAAAGGGAAATGCGACGCAATGCACCGAAGAGAGTGATTAAGGAAGGGAATGGCCGAAGTGCACGCACCGTAGACCCGCTCGGTGATCTCGAGGAGCCCGTCGGGGGGCTTGCGGTAGAAGAACTTGCGGAAGAGCGCCATGCGGCGGCCGCCTCCGCCTCCAGATCCGCGGGGGCAGGGGGGAGGGGGGGGCAATGCGCGCGGCTAGGGTTTGCGGCCGAGAAAGCGGCGGAGGCGGCGGGTTCCTCTCACGGGACGGCGGCCATGCGCGGGGCCGGTGATCGGGGAAAGAGAGGGGATTGGGGATCCTGCTGCGGTCGGTCCGGGTCGGGTTGGGAGGGAAGAAGGTGGCGGAGAAGATCTATCTGCTTCTGTCCGTGCTCGGTCGGTAGGGTCAGAGCAGGCGCACGGGTCCGGTCGGTCGTTACCAGTGGGCGTTAGTTCGTTCGTTAACAAAAGAAATACTAGTTGCTTTCTGGGACAGCGAGAGGGTCCATCACGTGCCGCTACCAAAGTCTATCTCATTAGTCATCACGATATCGACCTATGTTAGAGTACAACCTGTTTTCTTTTGCAGAATTCTCCAAGAACCTGATGGCCCATCCGTGTTAAGAGTACACCGGAATTGATCATTATTGCCCACCTGTCAGTGAGGACTCATTTCTAACCCCGTTTTGACGATAGGAACAACAGAAGAGCTTAAAGTAGATACGTGTAGTCTTTTGAAACATGTTCTTAGAACTATAGTTTCTTCATAAAATTTGATAAAAGGTGTAGTTTGAAAATTATTTAGTCCCTTTACACTTTCCTCTTTTGTTTACGAGATTGTCTAGTCAAATTTATTTTGCAGGAAGTTTGTTTATACGAGCATGCTATAAGTTTCTTCTTTTCATGCTCATTTCTCTCTTTTCAATTTCTCCAACCACGTGCAAGCCCTCCCTCACCTTCCACCTGCTCTCTCTCTCTCTCTCTCTTGCCTCCTGCCTCCCTCAGTGTAAAGACATTGTGGATTTCGCTGCAATTGTTTCATTTTTATTTACATCAATCTCGTCTTGAACTCGAGGTATTTTTGTCCTGATACCCATATTAAGTCATATACATCAACTAGTTCACCCAAAAGTTCAAGTTGAAGGGGCAAAAGGTGGGCACACGTTGTTTGATTTGGGTATGTCACTGAATTTTGACTTTTTAATGAGCTGCGGTCCATGATTTTTGGGTGGTCTCGGTGGTTTCCGTGTTTGGATAAACTATAGTCCACAGATTGTCCGTTTTAGGTCCAACTTGGTACGCCACCAAATTTTAACTTTTGTGGCATTTTGGTGAGGTAAAACCCATACTTCTTGGACGGTCTCGCTGGTTTCTGAGCTATAGCCCACCGTTTTTAAACGGTCTCGGTAGTCTTCACGTTTTGATGTCTAGGTTGGTACAACTTATTATGTAGTGGCATGTTTTCTTGCTTGATAATGCTTGATGTAGCACATTCAAGAAAGAAATAACTTTTGCATCTGAAATTAACTTGTTTACGTGTAAGTAGCGCAAAACACATGCAATAAAAAACCAACAGATATCACCTTCAGGTTCCTCTAAATAGCCCTTCAACATCCAGCAGCAAAATTCTGGCATACCACACCAACTCTGTTTACTAGGCCTCGTTATCTTGCAATATCTCCATACCGAATATTTTACTTCTAACCACAAGTTCTGACCATTCATCTCAATCTTGTTATCAGCTCCCCTCGTCTAATCCATTGATCTTATGGTCGAACTTTCACCTTCCACTCTGAATGCTTTGAGCCCAAAGCGATATTCAAGCAGTTCCTTCCGATCCGGTGGAGAAACCAAAACATTCATAGTTGCCTTCCCTCTCCAGCAAACAATGGCAATTGTGGAGGGATCCATGGCTACAGAATCTGCATTTTGATTCCCTGAAATTTTGACAGGATTTACATTAGCATTAAGGCATTAAGTCATGATTTATTTCAGGTATACATAGAGCACAATGTCACCTTCATGTAACACTACAACACAGCAACCAGGCATCAAAGATGCAGCTTCCTGCCCAAATCTGGCATCAACAAAATGAGCAAAGTTAATGGTTCTGTATTGCAAAAGGTGCTGGAAGTCGACTGGAGATGCATATAGTATCCGCTTGGTCATGTATGGAAGCAGCAATGATAACCCCTCATAAGATAGCCTGTATGCACATGTACAGCCATCCTTTGATCTGTGCCTTTCCTGAAAGAGAACGTAGAAACAGAGTTAGCTCTACCCATAAAAATGCATATTCCTGAGAAGACCTTATATCAAATAAAACTGCCTGATTGGAGCACTTACAAACATCTTTAGGCCAAGAGAAGCAATTTTAATCTGCTCATCAACTTGTACATTCAGTTCCAGAATTTCTTGTACTGATTTTGATATGTAGTATATTCTCCTTGCATTATCAGTACTTCTAGTCACCAGGTGACCTTCAAGTGGAAATGATTCCTCGATACCAAAGAAAGATACTATACTTTTAATCACCACATCATCTCTGAAAAATAGCACGGGATCAACCCCTTTCCACCTGCGTTGGTTGTGCAACTTCTTTGTTCTATCGCCTGATTCTGCTTGACCATATTCTACATCATCAGAAACCATTTTAAGTTCAATTAAGTTGTTATCCTTTAAAATTCGGTTGTCCATGCTTAAAATTTTCTGTTCATCAAGCATTTTGTCATCTTCAAGAACTTCAGAAACAATTCTATGCTGATGCATCAACCTTTTTTCAGATGGCATTATTTCTGGTTGATGCTGTTTCTGCAGTTTCAATGTCTTGTCTGCTGAGGGTGGGTGCTCAGGTTTTGTCACTTCTACCATCTGGCTTTCTGAAAGAATGTTGAGAGTACATTTAAGCACATCAATGATACTGCATATCAAGTAAATCAGACTATATGCAAATGTTCATGAAATGTATGGAATAAACTTGTGCAAAGGTAACAAAAGCATGATATTACCATTCAGTGGGGACAATTTATGAAGAACTGCAATGAAAAACGCCCCACCATCTTGGTCATGAGGAACAATTCTCATGCAACGATATAGAGGAAATTTTGAATCCAAACTGTTGGAAGTATAATCTAACTTTTAGCGAAATTACTACTTGAAACTCCACCCGTATCACAATTAGCTTTGCTCGTTTCTTCAATGTTGAAATTTCCTGAGAAGTTCATACTGCAATCTGAATTGACTTCAGTGCCATAATACACTGTATGGCATTCATGGGTGCTTTTACTTGAAGGAAACATGCTCGGCACTATTACATTCTTCCTGTTGCGAGGAACATCTTCATGAGTCCGAAACCAAGATCCTCCATCTGTTACCTGCAAAGTCATAAAAGGAACCATTGGGAAAAGCAGAATAGAACAACGAAGTTTTGGCCACCTTATATCTAATATGCACTGTCTCCCAGTATAGAGCAACTGTTCAACTGAACACAAACAGAAAAAGGTTGAAAATTCAAGAATATCATAATTAGTGAAAATAACAGGTTATACTAAATAAGAAGATAAAAGAATATAGAAACAAAAGGATTATGAACAAGCACCTATCTTGTGGACAGAACACGGAGAAATAAAGTAAACTATCAAGTGATTAAGCATGATATAGAGATGTGCACACTAACCTTCCAAGTGCTAAGTCCAGGACGGCGGACCAGTTCTGGTAGCTCATTAGAAACATCAAGAAGTTCAACAGAGTTTCCACTTCTCCGAAGAAGCTACATGATTATGTGAGATAAGAATAACTCACAATGGTACTATTATGATATGGAACATACATTAAGAAATGAATATAGAAAAGGATTAATACAGAAAGGCTCTATACATGCCCAATTTTGAAATAGTACATAAAGGGCAATACAATACGCAGTGAGAAACTGATAGCTGCTAACCAGCCAACTGTTTTAGTTTATCAGCATGAAAACTGTCGTGTGAACTCTATAGAGAATCTTCTCGTTTTTTTCTTTTAAAGAACTATAGAGAATCTTCTGGTGAGGAAATTCAGACGGCCTTGTGTTTGGCTTAAGCCCCTATCTGGACTAGTGAGCATGTAAGACTTGCACACTTGGGTTTACGCAAACATCACTTTAGGCTTATTCTTTGAGCTACCTTACTAGGCCTATTTACTGTAATATAAGCCCAATAAGGCAACTAGCCAACTAGAAAAATAAACCTAAACTTCTCCAAAAGGTCCTCGACTGCACAGAGATTTGGATCATTTTCAACCTAAAACCTGTCAAAAATAATTCTAGCTTCTTGTTCGACAGTTTAAAGGTAAAAGCTACAATGCATGAAAGTTCCTAAAATTAAATAAATACCTCAGCTACACAGCTTCATTTTCAACAGGATTCATTGAACAAGTTGAGTAAACCATCCTTCCACCCACTTTAAGTAAGGCAATACCTGAAGCAACAAAGTTACAGTTTGATACAACGGATTATTAATCAGAAAACTTCAACTAACATACATTTTGGCCACAAAACAGATCCAAATCATATACAGTATCTTTTTCAATTACACTATTCAGGCTCAATCGCATGGATACAGATTTTGATCCTAGAGGGAAAAAGGAGGACAACAGATACTCAATTCAAAGTGAGTAAGCAGGTGCCTCTTTTTGCACTGTGCAGGATCCTTCTGATTGGTCTTGGCCATCGCCATAATGGCGCTTTTCTGAGGGATTATCTACATGTGCCTGCTTTGTTACTGCTCTTAGGGCCTCTTTGCTTCGCAGGATTCTAAAAATGCAGGAATATGATAGGAACGCATGTGCAAAAAAGAGGATTGGAAAAAAGGGGCATTGAGCCCGTTTGATTTGTAAGATTGTATAAAGAGGTTGTGGTGGATGTTTAGATTCCTGTGAAATTCCTTTGATTTCTACAGTACTCCTATGAAATATGGTTGAGTGATTCCTACAAATCATTTATTTAGGAAAAATTCCTAAGGATTGCAGTCCCCCAAAAATCCTTTAAAAATATTTTGAATTAAAAAGGCCCTTAATAGTGTCTCTTCATCAACTACTAGTTTTGACTCTTGCTACTGATAATTTGACAGTTCATGTGATAACCGTTCCAGAGGAACTCTGCAAATACTCCTAAGTAGAAAGGTAATTTCTTGTTCATATGCTCAGGTTCACGAAATAGTGACATATAACTAAGACTACCTGATTCATGGGAGATAACTCGGTTTGCAAAGAAGATATCAACACCTCTCCTACCAGAACCAAGATAAAACTCAATGAAGGACGTACCGACGTAGTAATGTAAGGTATTTTACAAATCCTTACCACGCATAGCAATATTTACTTGGAGAAGATGAAATTCGTTACCCATGCTTGAGTTCCTAGACAGTGGACAGATCGTGACCCTGGGGAAAGATGGGAAGGAAACATAGCAGTAGCAGATAGAATAAAGGTTTAACGCTTACCACTTTCTCCACATGTCATGACCTTTGCGGATAGTCCCATCACCACTACATGGGACATCACAAAGTACACGGTCGAATTCTAACCTTTGTGGTCCGCAGTCATCCTTGTAAGTTTCTGAACGATCCTTTGCAAGAGAACAACTGGGGAAGTTTTGGGCTTCATGGTTTGTCACTATCAGGTTGGCAGTGCACATTCTCTTTGTATTGTGGATGAGGAGGTCGCATCTTTGCTCTTTGACATCGTTAGCTATGACCTAATCACAGTCCCACAAAGGAAAAGAAAATATATAACTACAGCTTTCAGTCTAAAAAGTTCTGGGAGTTATAACAATAACAGTTGTACTAGCTACATGTAACAAATTAGACAAACATATAATGTAACTAAGGGCCTGTTTGGTTGGGCTGTGGCTGTTGACAAAGCTGTTGTTGGTTGGCTGTTTAGAAAAGCTGCTGTGGCTGTGGGAAAGTGAACATATGGGTTTTGGTTGATCCAAACCATCTATAACATTTTGGAAACTGAGCACTGAAGCTTCAGCACATTGCAAAAAGCTAGCAAAAGGCAGTTTTTCTAAACAGCTAAATTTGCACTGCAAAACCCATAGCTACCATTGGCAAAAGCTGCTGAAAAGCTGGCCGTTTGGTTGGGCTGCAGCTTTTTCCAGTGAAAAGCTGCTGAAAAACCCAACCAAACACCCCCTAACGTTCCTTGTCCGCAAATCAGCAAGAGTTATAGGAACAATAGTTGTAGTACTATATGTAACAGATGGTAATATGTACCAGTGCTCTAGGAAGTAGCCCTGGCTCTTTTGATTGGTGAATCATCTCAAGTAACTGGAAAGTTTTAGAGCCTGGAGCAGCACACACTGCACAAGATCAAAAATAAGTACATAAATTGTGAGGCTATGTTACAGGAGTTATTTTATCTTCCAATCAAATCCAAGAGTCCTAGCATCTGGTGATATTTTGGTAAGACAGTCAACTTGTATGAGCACACATGACGTTCATTATAATGCACAAGAAGAATGCACTAACATACTGTCAAGAATATGGTGATCAGGTTGTACATTGAGAAGTAATGGTGGCACCTGCAGAAATGATTTAAAATATCAAAACAAGGCATAATGTAAGATGGCTAGGAGATATTTAAAAATTAAAATATAAGATAGCCGAGGTAAAGATAGATCATAAGCTAATCAGTAAGAGTTGCTCACCATACTAACAGCCTCTTGCCTAGTTATGTTACCAACCTCAGTCTCATGCTTTAAAAACTCATGAAAACTGAAATACACAAAAGATTGAATCAAAAGAGCGGCCTAAACAAAAGTACATCAAGCTTACAACAGCAACTAATTGTTAAGTATAAAAATGATTTGCATGTGAAAGAATCAATAAGTTGGGATATCACGTGTATTAATAGTGTCAAGTGATAAAACTAAGCCCTTCCCTGCATATCAGTAAGCAGCCTTTTTTTACACATAAAGTGTAGCTAATGTGCTGCCCAATCTGGAAATCTGCATTTACTCGGTAAAATTACTTTCAGTTAGCACTCCAAAAGCTTCTAAGAGATTTCATGAAATGTATATTGAAAGGACCAAATGTAATATATGACTGGTTTTGCTACCCACTAATGGTATAAGAATTTTAAAGCAAAGCATAAAAGAGAGCGCCGAATTACACATGATTTAGTGTATGAGCATTGCAAACATATACAACAATTTGGATATCATTTGGGCATATACCACAAGATTTTGTTTTTAACAATCCTTTCAGGTGAAATGTTGTGAAATTTAAAGAGATATATTGGGTGCATGCATAACGTCCATTACAACATGAAGGCAGATGATTACACAAATTACATGTCGTCGGCAAGATTTTAAAATAAACATCATGCTAGATTTAATTACCTCTCAAGTGCCTGATTTTTCCTCAGTTGCTTCCGGGAAAAGTTCAAATGCCATGCAAGATTGCCTGGATACCAAGGCAAGGGCCTGATAGCATCTTCTCCGTATTCATCACTAACCTTCGCAAATAGTTTTTGTTAAGAAATACATTAGAAAATGTAAAGTACTAACATTAATTGAACTGTATAAGTCAAGCAAGAGGCAACCTCACTCTCCAAAGATCTCCTGAAGTCATTTTCTAATTTTGAGCAAATATCTCTAAAAACTGGCAGCTGAAAAAGAAACGAAAACTTCAGGTTACTCGGGAAGAATCACTAACACTGATCAGGAGAATGAATTTATCTGGTACTGTATCAAACATACAGAAGTAATAATAGTGTGCAGAAAGAGTATGATATTGCCTGGTAAATAAATCTTTTGTTATAAACCTCTAATTTTACAGTTTGTTCATTACATTTTTTAGAAATACTTCAGATGGTAAAGGTAACATTCGCAACGAAGTGATGGGAATGGTTTGCCCTAAAACTGCATTAGTTTTCAAAGTAAACGGCAGTTGACGTGAGAGCTTGCACATATTAGTAACCGTAAATGGTTCACATTTCTTTTCTTTTTGGAAGGTTCGGAAGGGACTATACATTTTTAGGATGAGAAAACAGGAGAATGAGCAAAACAGGGGATCAAGTCCAAAAGTACATATAACAAGCAATATTTATGTTGAGAATTTGGAATTAGTCGAAGCAAACGAATAAGATAATCAAAGGAAGGCCAAAGTGGTAAGTGCATCCTATCATTTCAGAGCAACCAGCGTCACCTAGCATTGATTCTAAACGTTGCCGGTAATGGTTTCCGAAGCACACCCATGAAAGCATCCCACTCCTCCTCTTGAACGATTCGTTGCTCCTGCAAGGAACAAACATGCACGCACAAGCATAAACCCCTTTCGTAAGCAACTTTGCAGTTCAAGTGAAGTCACCTTGCGCATCACAGAGCAATGATACAATTCATACACAGGTCACAAGGTGAATTAGCGGTACGAACACATTTGTCGTAATCGCCGCATCAAAACAAAAAACCCCGGGTTTCAACACCGAATCGCCCCCCAAACGACAGTCCGATTCACTTCGAATCGCACCCAAAAAAGGGTAAGGGCGAGAAGCTACGTGCAACGTATGATCGAAGCTAGTCGTCGCACCTTGTAGTACTCCTCGAATGCAGGGTTCTCGAGGGCCGGTGGCTGCCACGAGGTGTTGGCCTCGCTGCGGGCAGCGGCGGGGAAAGGAGGAGGGTGGGGACTGTGCCTCCAGAGGGTCTCGAGCGCAAGCGTGAAGTGGCGGCGCTGCGCGCGGACGCGCTTCCTGTCGCCGCCGATGCATCGCTTCCGCTGGCCGCCGGCGACGATGAGGTGGTGGAGCGAGACGGGTGTCCGCGAAGCTATCATATGAATTTGTCTTTGTGGGGATTGGGGGATGCGAATGGCCGCGTGGGGTTTAGCCGTTTTTAGAGGGACCCGGCTTAGCGCTACCGTGACGTAGAAATCACGAGATTTGACAAGTCCTATATATATATCCTATATATATAGGCGACGACGGTAGTCTCCTATCGGACTACCGGTCTACCATGACAGTCAAAATTCGTATTATCGCACAGTTGTATCATAGTACGGCTCCACGTGTGTAATTTCTGCGTTTTCTCTTCGTCTGTATAATATATTACTTTAGAGCCTATGAATAAATCAAATAGTAATCCTTCGTAAACTGGTATCAAAAGCCGATTAGAGTTTTCTTTAATCGCTTTTTCTGACCGATTCAACCGATTGATCTCTCACTGTGATCGTTTTCTCCGTTGATCTCCATCTCGCGTGTCGCAACTCACGCAATATCACCACCACGCTTCCCTTCCACTATTATTCGTCAACACCATTGCTTCACCCCGTGGGTGCTGCAGCTATCGAAAGGCCGTTTTGTCGCCACGTCTTTGTCCGGTCGGTCAACACCGGCTCGTTGTGTTGGCTGACCGGCACCGCCGCCGCATCTTCATGTCGTGCTACCCGCACCGCTGCTGTCATCGTCCTTAGGACAAGTGCCACTACTAAATCTGACCGCCACAGCTATTCTCCACCACCACTCTCCTTCTCTTTGAATGCAACAACCACCGGACGTTGTAGGTAAGCTGGTCATAGGAGAGCTGCTCGAGGAGGTGGAGGACTTTGTATAGGGTCAGCCCGAGCGTGGCAGCCTTGGAGGCGGAGGAGGCAGCTATGACATCATTCCGGACGGCATGAGATTCATGGGAGACGTGGATGGAAGGGGGAGGAGCAAAACCCTAGCTAGAGCGTGGCAGCTTACCAGCATGAGGTTGGATAGGGAGATAGATTTGGAGATTATATATGCCAAGCAAATGTTATTGGATGAATCGCTCAGAGTGGACAGCTCTGTATTGGATTGTAGGAGCTTCCGATCAGCAGGCAGATGAGAAGACTTTTGACTTTTCCTTCTTCTGTTGACTGTGCATTCACCGCCCATCGCTCCATCAAAGAGGCTTTGACGAGCCCAGCAATGGGTAGTCCACCGTTTTGTGGCTAGTGGTCACAATTTAAGTTTCACTAAGTACATGTTATGGGTTTATTAATATTCTCTCCGTGTCACAATGTATGTTCATTTTAACATTGTGCTAGTTAAATATTTTTAACTTAGACTATCAACATAGAGAAAACAACAAAATCACAAAACTATATCGATTTTACTAAATTTATCATGAATTATACCTTTAAAATATACTTAATTTTATTTAAAATAATATATTTTTATAAAAGTTGATGATCAAATGTCACATTAAAAACTTACGTCAATATCGTAAACTTGCCTACGGAGGTAGTAAACTTTACAGCCCAGTTTGGAAGGCCGGTTTTGAAGCCCAAACAGGTGTAATTTACGGCCCTGTAAAAATTTTCGTGCTGGGCCGGATTGGGTTGTTTGGATGTGTAGTTTCCATTTTAGAATTCGCCCTAGTTTACACAATTACACTCGAAAATTAAAATACTACTTCATGGGCATGTTTTATTTTCCAACGGCGTCTTTGTGCTCCCTCTGCTCCTCCGTGCTCGACTGCGAGAAGAGGTGCATCTCTAGCTCCTTCGTGCGGCTTCAACGACATCACCTCCGCGCCTACGATTCCCGCGCGAGTCCTCCGCGCGATGGCCACCAAGGCCGAGCTCCCCCGACGTCTCTCAGATCCGCTGCTGCCCTCCACCGCCGCTTGCTCCATCGCTTAGATCTACTGCTGTCACCTCCTCCGGTCACTGGCCCAAGCCGCTGCCAACCCGCTCTCGCCTCCCCCGCGGAGATATGGCTCATCCTGCCGCTCCACCTCTCGCCACCGAAATGGGATCGCCACCTCTCACCACCTACTGCGACTGGTCATCGACGACAGGAAGTCAGAGAAGCCCATGGCCGCCTCTCCGCACTCTGCCCCGGCTCTCCTCGCTCTGTCCTCGACCGCCATGGTGGCCATGACCGAGGAGGCCGCAGAAGCCGCCGCGGCTCTCCTCGCTCCTGGGACCGCGGCGCAGAGGTGGGACAGGGTGGCGAGGCAGTGGGAGGCGAAGGAGAGTGAAGGGGAGGAGAGGACGAAGCGCTTGCCGGCGGCGGTGGCCAAGGAGAGGGTGGAGAGGGATACGGCGGTGGCCATGGAGGCGATGTGTTCGATGAAAGGCTGCCTCACAGAGCGGCGGAGAAAGACGGCAACGAGACGCTGACAGAGGTGCCCGGTGCGCAGGCACTGCCGCCGGTGAGCTTGACGCAGGTGGGCGAAGCGCACTCACGTGGGTGCGCGTGTGGGCGAGGTCATGGACATTGATCTAGTGCAAGATTTCCTCCTCATTTAAACATCAGTTTACAAGCTGAAAAAAAACCGCTTGTATTCGATGGTTTGATCGGTGCTTAGCAAATATAAAATTTTACTAAACTCCTAAACGGGCCTACGTGGTTTTATCTGGGCACAGTCGAGTCTCAGTTAGATGGTTCTAGTGGTGGGCTTTACGGGCTTTGATCGGTGACCACATGGTTGCTGAGTCTTTAAGAAACACTGTTAACTTCCCTCAAAAAGAAAAGAAAAAAAATACTCTGTTAACCAACCGGGCCATTAGAGAAGGAAAAAAATTGTCAGGCTTTAATGAGGTTGCAAATGATTATAAACCAACTAGGAAACGTCGATAAATGACCAAGCGGGAAAATTGAGTGGAACATAGTTAAGGTGAAATCGCATTGTTTATTTATATGACAAGGAAAAACCAAGATGTTGTGTTGTTTACCAGTACATGGTGCAAAATTTAACAGAGCGGGTACAGGAAAATTGCAACGACAGGTCCATGACAGTGATATTTTTCGCTCAGAATTTACATTGCCCCTTCAGAGTCCCATGGATGATGGAATGGTGCCTGGCTGGTTGTTCAAGGCCCACGAGGTGATCCTCCTCCTTCTAAGGCGCTCGGCGATGATGAACGCCATCTCCAGCGACTGCGACGCATTGAGCCTCGGGTCGCAGTGCGTGTGGTAGCGAGAGCCCAGGTCATCGAACGTCACCGTGCGCGACCCGCCGATGCACTCTGTCACGTTTTGCCCGGTCATCTCCAGATGCACTCCCCCTGGGTGGCTCCCTTCTTGCTCGTGGACATCAAAGAATGCGCGCACCTCAGCCTGGTTTCAGAAACGTGATAATTCAGGTTAGTTGATTTACTCATTGCCCATTTAAGCGTCAGATGCATAGAAGTTAAACCTGTCTAGTACTTCTTCCAAGGACCGAGCCATAGCAGTGAAAGCTCAACTTTTACCCCTATATTATGGCTGTTAACTGATAGGGATTGTGAAATAGAAACTTAAAACTACCAAACTACTAGCACCAACCAATTATAGTGAAAACGGGCAGGAATATTCAGGGAAGATCCAAAGGTCCATGAAAGAGCTTCAGATTAGGACCATGGTTCTTTGTCAACCACTTTCACTTGCCTTCTGTTTCAGTTGCATGGATGGTTATTGACATCTGAATGGCAAAGTTCTACTACTAATATTGTATCTTTTTTCTCTAGAAACTAGTAACAATCATTTTGGCAAAGCTATGGTGCATCAAATATGTTGTACAATTAGGTCGAATCATGAAACTTTCCTCAGAAAGAAGGCTACTCACTACAACGTTACAGGATACTGAGAAGTAACAGGAACAAGCAAATACTGAAAAATGGGGCCATAAGAGAAAATAAAATTACCAAAATTCTGTCAAAGGAGCGAGTCTTGAGGCCACAAGGGGCCTTCATCGTGTTCCCATGCATCGGGTCAGTAACCCATGTTACTATCTGGCCAGCACCACGAACAGCACGTATGAGTTGAGGGAGTTTCACCCTCATGTTTTCAGGTCCCATTCTTGTGATGATAGTTATTCTCCCTGGCCTGTTTTCGGGATTCAAGATATCAATCAACTTCACAAGTTCTTTTGGGTCCATCTTATCGCTCACCTGCATTTCATTAGATGAGAAAGGGTGGAATTACTTTTAAGAGTGTGAATTACTTGCACTCTTCAGGAGCAGAGTTTAACTTTGGTACACATCATGACTCATGACAAGCGTTTTACCTTGATACCTAGGGGGTTGGCAATGCCTCGGAGGAACTCCACATGGGCACCATCAAGCTGGCGAGTACGCTCTCCAACCCATAGGAAGTGCGCAGAACAGTCGTAATAGAGGCCAGAGGTGGAATCCTCACGAGTAAGCGCCTGCTCATAGGGAAGAAGAAGGCACTCATGTGATGTCCAGAATTCTGTTGTTGTCATTATAGGGTGATCTAAAGTGAGCCCAGCAGCTGCCATGAACCCCAATGCCTCATCAACTCGATGAGCCAACTCCATGTACCTATGCAACATTGTACACAAGTCAACCATGAAACGCCATGATTAGATTTTTACAGTGTTGAACATATAGCTGTGACTTTGTGCAAATCATGAGATGTCCAGCTACAGAAAATACTTTAATTTTTTTCATGTGAACAAGTGGTTAATCACTACTTTTACCAAACTAGTTAATCATTAGTTTTACCAAACTAACTGGACTAGAAAATGCAAATTTGTATGAATTTCTGCTCTTTTTTTCTTTTGCATGAATCAACCGAAAAGTTTTAGAAGCAAGTATTGGAGAGCTGGAGACAGTAAGTAGTTCGAGGTAACCACCTATCACCCTGTTCACTATTCTCTGTGAAGTCAAGGTTCCACTGTGATACCCTCTGCATTGCGGCATAACCTCCAGTAGCAAACGCCCGAAGCAAATTCAGTGTTGCCGCAGACTGTGTGTACGCCCTGATCATGCGGTGTGGATCTGGCACTCTTGACTTCTCATCAAATGCATCCCCATTAATATTGTCCCCTCTGTAGCTTGGCAACTTCACTCCATCCCGCTCCTCAAAGCCATCCGACCTTGGCTTTGCAAACTGACCTGCCATTCGTCCTACCTACACATTCCACGTAACACAGTAAGCAACATAAAAAAAATTGATCATTGGGCTGATCCGCAGGTGTGGCGCGCGAAGCACTTCAGCAGGGCTCTAGCAGGCCTTCAGTCAAGCGAAAGGATGGATTCTGGCTTCCAGAAGGATCTGTGGTGTATCAACTCCTTGATTCAAGAGGGTGGGTGGTGTTTTGATTTTTGGTCTGGCAGATGGTGGTGCTTCCCCTGTCTGTTGTTAAGCTGAAATTTACTGCAGTGTTTCTTCAGTTTGCATGTTGTGGGCTGAGTGAGGATGGTGGGGTATCCTGTTCTCCCGCCAAATCTATCTTTTCTTTTGTTGTCTATCAGTTTGTAATGAACTTGTAGTATGTTTTTGTTAATGAAATCAGGAGACAATCCGCTTAATAAAAAATACGTAACATAATTTTGTGTGATGTGCATTAGAAATGCATTCAACACAAAGAAAAACACAGTACCAGGTGAAAAGAATATCCATGATACAATTACAGGTTACTTTCATTTGCGACAATGAAGAATCCGCCAACAAAATGACATGGGAGTGGGAAACAAAGTGCAAATAAAAGCAGTATCATGATCACATTGTAGGTTTATGTAATTAAATCTCTGTTGTAAATAGAGAACAAGCCCAAGCAAAGTTGAGTGACAAATTAGATAGGAGAGGGGTTTCGTGAGTTCCAAATTTCAGTCTTTAGAACTTCTCTTTATTGATTATTTAATGTTAAGTGTAGGACACCTAGAAACGATCCAATCGTAAAACTAATTAAAAAACATATACTAAATATGCTCATCTAATTGTATCCAATAAGCAATAAAATCTTTATGTGTTGATTGTGAAGTGTATATTGATCAACACTTGATGCAATAGAGCAACAACAGCACCTCACTATCATTAGGTACATATAGCATTGATCACCAATGTACACAACCTAGGAGTATCAAATAATCCAGGCCAAAGGGCTGCACTTCAGATTTCATTGCCCTTATATATCTTGATATAAACTAAAATACATAACATAACTTTTTGGGTCAAGGAGGAGCAAACCTGTTTCATTTACTGAAACCAAAACACAGAATGAATACAATAATTCAAAACAAGATAGTTTGAGCCGCCCCAAACGCCTTCTCCCTCGTATTATTTTCCTTCTTCAGTGATGTAATTCGAATTTTGCAACAGTTTTGTTCTGTTTAAATGAGAAGTGTTCAGGCTGGCCTTTGGCCTGCCATAAATCGGGTTGAAAAGAATTCAGAACATAAGACACGACTAGATGCTACCCTCAGCGATCCATGCCTAGTAAACTTAACAAAACACGAGGCAAAGACCTGGAACTGTGGAATACCAGCCTGAGGAACAGAGCACAAAACAAACTAAAAAAGCCTCCTAGATAAAATTGAAGCAACACACAGTATCCATACCCTACATATGCCACATATAATTGCAATTAACCAATAAAACATGTGAACTCAAAATTTCTTACATTAATCTCACCCCGCTTTTGCCGATAAATCACAC
Organism: Stipa capillata; assembly: GCA_019208055.1. Lineage (NCBI taxonomy): Eukaryota > Viridiplantae > Streptophyta > Magnoliopsida > Poales > Poaceae > Stipa > Stipa capillata. The sequence goes on along the minus strand of JAGXJF010003204.1, from coordinate 45,435 downwards.
AATACCCAAAAAACATAAAACTAGACTTCAAAAAATAAATTAAAATAAACAGCTCGCTATGGTTTTGGGGGGCGTTTTTATACCTTGATTATAGGCATCTGGCCGCCGAACATGAGCACGACGGACATCTGGAGGAGGACACGGAAGGTGTCGCGGATGTTGTTCGCGTTGAACTCCTTGAAGCTCTCCGCGCAGTCGCCGCCCTGGAGGAGGAACGCGCGCCCGACAGCCGCCTCAGCGAGCCGCTCCTCCAGGTTGCGCGCCTCCCCGGCGAAGACGATCGGCGGGAACGCCTCCACCGTCCGCAGCACCTCCTCAAGCCCGGCCTTGTCGGGGTAATCCGGCTGCTGCAGCGCCGGGCGGCCCCGCCAGCTCCCCACCGCCCACTGGCTGGGCGGCCGCGGCGCCGCGCGCACCGCGCTCGCTCGAATGAGCCCACCGCGCCGCGGCGGCGCCCGGGCGTACCCCAGGGAGGGGAGGAGCGGGCTGTGCACCGCGGACGCGGGGGATGGCGCGAGGGGCATTTTGGGTAACGACGCTGCGGCGGTTTTTGGGTCCGGATGGGGGTCGGATGAATGGGTGCTGGAGGAGGGTTCTCGCGGGAGGTAGGCGGCTGAAGAACTTTTTTTTTAATATTATTTTTTAAAAAAAATCTCACTTGTACAAGGCGTAATGAAATATTCATAAAAACGTAACCAACTCGGTTAGCGAATGGCTGAAAAGACACTAATAGGCAACTGCAGCACCGAAATGGGTCTAATCGGGAGATATCCTCGTACCGCGGGTCAAAGGAGACGCAAGTCGGTGAATGGTTGGCTGAGAAAACCCTAGTCGGCCACTGCTTGGCCGAAATGCTACAAGTCAGCCACTGCTTGGCCGAAATGCCACAAGTTGGCCACTGGTTGGCCGACTAAGTCCGCTTGTGAGGATTGCCCTATTTATGGACCCGAAACTCCACGCACAACGAAAAGAATAGAGAAGGCAGGGTGGGAAATAGAGAAGAGAGGGGTTGAGGGTTCGGGAGCGAGGTGAGAAGAAAGAAGCTCCCGGCAGTGGCGATGGGGAGAGAGAGAGGACATTAGGGTTTGCGAGGCAAGGCGGAAGAGGAATCTTGGCGGCGGGGCTCGTGTGAGGTAAATATTTTCATAAATTTCTTTTTAGTTTCTTGGATGTAGTAACAATGCCCGTATTGCAAAATGGTAGGAATGGCTTCATCTGGTTCAGACGACATGCCGAAGGAGAAGTTGATTGCTAATGTGCCGAACGGAGTCGAGGTTCCTCTCTGCTGGTGTCAAGATCCGTGCAAACTAATGGTGTCAAAAGAGATGTCGTACACCTTTTGGAAGAAGGTTCTTCATGTGTGCTAACTACGATGAAGAGCTAGCGAAGGTTACTATGCGCACATAGCGTCAAAGGGTAAACTCGCACACACCCGCATTCGTAACACGATGCAATACAATGCTAACACTCATTTGCTTGCAGTCTCCACCCACTATATGAGGACTACATACAGTGGCTGGACAGTACCCAATTGAAAGAGGATGAAGAACAACTCATGCGTGAGGTTTATTTTAGGCGAGACTACACTCTGCAACGCATGCACGAGGCAAAGGAGGCGGAGAAGCAAAAGCGTTGGCAGGAGGAGCAACGCAAGGAAAAGAAGGAGGCGGAACGTCGAGCTGCGGAGGCACGTGAAGCTGAAAGGGCGAGGAAGCGCGAGACCGCGCGTCGCACGAAGGAAGAAGGAGAGGAAGCTCACGCTCGTCATATGAGGAAGGGAAAATATATCAAGGGCCCTGAGTAGTTATTACTATGTTGTATTATTAGGTTGTTCAGTTTTATGGTTGTATCATGTGAATGTTCTTATACCGTGTACCCCATGTATACTGATAACAATGTATCGTACTCGTACTCTAGATTTCGATGAAATAAACAAAGTGTTCCATGGAATGTAGTAGAACTAAGATGGATAACATTCAAAACGAAATGGTTGAAACGTAATGAAATAACTACTCCTGCAAGTCTCCTTGGTCCAGTCCTCCTGGGTCTCCGTGTCCACGGCCTCAACGCACAACCCTCCGCGGCCTGTTGTGAAAGTCCGAGTACGTCAATTGTCCCCGCTGAACAATCGTATGGCGGCCTCTACCGAGCAAGGGCTCATCTGGCTGAGCGGCTGTAGGCTGGGTCTCCTGTGTGGGTGGCGGTGGTGACAAGTGAGTAAGATAACCTCCTCCCTGAGCAGAACTGTCAGTGGGGTCGACCTGAGTGTTCAAGTAGTATCGGGACGGGCTGTCCGATCCTCCTCCCCCCGTGACATAGCAACAAAACCTGTGCGAGACAATAGTTCATGATCTTGCAAAAAAATGAAAAATCTATTACAGAAGTGGCAATAAAGACGTACCAGGTGTCGGAATCATGGACGGAATCTGTGTAGGTGTGCGCTGAGAGCACGACGGCATGTCCCACTGAAAGACCCGTCCGACCTCCTGCTGAAGCGCCTGCCAGGACGACCCACCTGCCTGTGAAGGACCTGGTGGGCGAGGCTGCTGTGTGGACGGTCTTCAAGGGAGGTGTGCTCCACGTCGTCCATGCGAATCAGCCACGTCTGACCCCCGTGTGCACGAAAGAGCGTCGAGCAAACTCTGGCACAACTCCTCGGCACGGGACCACGCAATGGAGTCCTCTCTTGTCCTAAGTGAAGAACTCGAGCTCGTAAGTGCGGTCGTGATGTGCTCGTGAAGGGTGCGTGCCACCTCACTCTGCACGTACGTAAGATAGTAGTCAGAAATGAGATTAGTTGATAACATCGCTTATGAAACTTGTATTACTACGTACCGCATTGGCCCTCAAACATGCACCCTCGAGTAGGTACAAGTCTATGATTTGTGCAGGCTGGATCTCCTGAGGCTCTATGTGTGGTAGAAGGAAAATGCGCGTATGACTAACGTACCACTGCATGTAAGCCCGATGGACTTGAAGGTCGAAGGCCCTAGCCTCCTCACAATGGTCTGTCGTAGCCTGCCCCCAAGCTTGAACGTAAGGGTGCAAGAGCTGTGTCCACTCTTGTGCCCTAACACACCCCCTCTATGACTCCACCTTCAGAAAACAAATTTGCAATGCATTAAATGTGTTAGTAATGTTGTTGATTTTCTAATAGCTATGTAAATGAGACGCACCCATGACTGCCATGATCCACACAAACTACGTGTGCTGGTGGTCTGTTCTGGTGTACCCCGAACTGTCGCATCACACGGTGCACAGCGTAATCTTCGACGAAGATGTCAAAGACAACCTTCTTCCTTGTCATCCAGTATGCCTCATCCCTAGTGCACAATGAAGAAAGGCCGTGGGGAGCACGAAGTAGCAAAGCCTCCTCGGTGTAAGGCTCCCACGTGACCTTCTTGTGAGGCAAGAAGTCGAATTGCTCCATGAACGCAGGATAGCAATTTCTTAGCTATGCTGAGGCGAACTGTGGCTGTAACATGACATGACGAGAAGGTAACATGCAAATGTCAAATGGCTATAGCAAAAGAATGTATGGAAGTAAGCACGAACTTACTCGACGTCGTGTCCACAAAGAACCGAAAGTAGGTCCTCCTAGTGGGTTGTGGTACAAGTCAACTCCGTAAGGTTCGTCAGCATTCACGAAAGGTCTCCCTAGAGGGAAATGCTCGTACGACCACACCTGCAAAATAATTAACATCGCTAACATATTGTGAAATATTCGTCAGACGCAAGTACAAACAACTCACCTGAAGCAGGGCAGCCAAGCAAAGAAGGCTTCATTGTACTCCTCAATACCTGGTAGAGCACAAAGTTCTTTCGCCTCCTTCTCTGCTGGTGCTGGCATTGCCGCGGCTTTCTGTCTCTGCTGAGTTAACTCCGTTTTCATGAACTCATCAAGTTTAGCCCACAGTTTATCAAACTTCTTTCACTGATTTTACTTGCATAGCCTCTTGAAGAGATTCATAAGACGCTTGTTTCGAACTGCCGGTAGAAATTTGCCCCTAGATAGCGAATGCACCAGCGACTTTGCATATCAACTGTCACGCCCTAATTTTCTAACTCTAAATCTCGACATGAAACCCTGCATGTTAGGCATAACCTAAATCATCGGCTGCATCTCACCCTTAACCCCACCCCTCTCGTAACCTTCCGAGCAAAACCCTAATCCGGGAATCCACCCCATCTCTTCGCTCGATCGATATCCGATGATGCCCTCGCGGCACCTCTCCACCGATTGTTCCCAAGCACCGTCTCGAGACTCCGGAGACCTTTCAATCCACTCCCTTCCTTGCCGCGCTCCGAAACCCTGGTTTCGACCCCTGAATTCCCCTTTCCCCTCATTTAACCTTTCCTTCCTAAAACCCTAATCGCGAAATCTATCTTTCCCCGGTCTGCCCAAAAATCCCAAAGAAATTCCTGAAGAGCCTTAACAATATCCTTGACCTAAATATAACATAAAATATAGACGGCCAATGTAAAAATCTTGAGTTACAAAAATATTGAAACCTAGGTCAATTTTGGGCGTTGTACTGCAACCCCTGTATATACTCCTCAGAAAATTCCGATAACTTCCCACAACGCTCCCCATACCTTCAGGAGTCCCAATATGTTAAAACATGGGCAAGTCATATAAAGAAATCAGGAAAGGCGAGCACCGAGCACCTTCGTTCCGAATGACATCTCACACGAAATCACAATTAATTCACAGCCAGAGCTGCTCCAATTTAATGGGCGACCTCCCCATTCTGTACCCATCTCACCCAACCTCATTCAACCCCTCTGGCAGCTCAAGTCACATCTCGTGCAGTTAAAGGCTAAGCTCATGTCACTTTGGCATGCATGGTTTTTATTGCTCAGGGTACCGTCAGTACCCAAAGTTTGCAGAGCCCTTGAACACGTGTGCCCGAACAGATTTGACATGGTTTAACACTTCGAAATCGATTGCAGCACTCCATTGGCATGCCCATGCCACTCTCTGCACGTCCTGGCCGCGCCCCGGCATGCCGCAGTGCCGCCCACGGCTGGCAACCGAGCCGTACATCGGGGTTAACCCTCAGCTGTCTCCTCCTCTCCCCTGCAGCCACAGCACCGCCTCAGGCAGGTCCTATCCCCGAGCGGAGCGCCAGCAATGGCAGCCAACCGGCCGCGGCCACCTGGAAACAGCCGTCTCATCGCCGGCTTGTAGAAGAGCAGCACCCATGGTTGAGCCTTGTCCGGGCAATAGCAGCTGCGCCTCAGCTGTCCCTTCCACCCGCTGTAGCCATTTTCTTCCCCCACACCAACTCAGGCCGCCATTAACTCTCTGAGCCGTCGCATCACCGGAGTACAGCGCCGCCCCAATCGACTCAGCACCGCTCTGCTTATTTAAGGGCAAGCCGAGCCCTCCTATCTCGCAAGCTCACCACTTTCCCCATCCAGCCCTTCCCAATCGCTAGCCGTGAGCCTTCTTCCTCCCTCACCCGAGCTCCACTACTCGCCCTCTCGGACTGGGCTGCCCGAGCTCTCCCAAGGCTCCTCTAGCCCCTAGTCCGTGTCGGCGAGCCAACCACCCTCCCCCATAGCAACCGGAGCTGAACCCCGCCGCCTAGGACCTCGGGAGCTCGCCGAGTTCTCAGCCCACCGCCGACGACCGGTGGCTCGAAGTGGTTGGGCTGCTCGGTTTGGGTAAGGACCCGAGGCTCCCCTGCGCAATTAAGTCAGTGACCGAGCACTGTTGCTGCCCCCCCCCTCAGAAGCCGTTCTCCTTTCTGTGAAAGCGTAAAACCCCAAGCTGGAAGCGTATTTTCATCGTTCTTTTCTCGGTTTTATTTAAACCCCAAAAGCTGAGCACACTGGTTCGGCCGGTTCAATAGGTTTTCGACCGGTTCTCCAAAATGTTATTCGGGTTCCAGGGAGTCAACAGTATTTAGGAATCTTTGATTCAAAAATATTTTCAAGTTTCAAACCTTTCTGAATAGGAACAGTAGATTAGGGTTTAAAGTATTTCTTTAAACCTCATATACGCTGTATACATGCATGCACCCTCTGAACCGACCCAAATGGAAATTTCTTTTCTCCATCCAGTAGCCTTAATATATTCATGATCTTTCACAATTCGTTTGGATGCAAGATTTTAAATTTAAAAGCTTAGCAAGAGTGCCTTCCCCATCTAAATACATCGTCATTTTATGTGACAATTTTGCATATACATGTCGCCAAAGTTATTCTCTGCCCCCATAAACCTAAGACATGAAACCTTGAGGTCAAAAATTTAGCCTAACCCCAGGTATATGCATCTCCCTTTCTTAATCACCGTCCGAAACCCTAAAAGCCTAACTCGATCGTTCTAGGGCAAACACCCTCCTTAGTTCATCGTGTTATCCCCAATCTCTTTCATCATGCACTATTTGATTTCCTTGAGGTGTTTGGATTGTTGCTTATTCGTTGTTCTTTTCGACGCGTAGTTCGCGGAGTGAAATACGTACGTCAGGACGAACCGGGATCACCCCCACTTCAGGAACCAGAGCAGGAACTGCCAGGCAAGCAATTTCCCGTCTTGTCCATTTTGAATCCTATATTTGTGAAGTATATTTATTTTGACTTCGAAACATGCATGCTATGTTATAAACAATATTTTATGTAGAATTAGTTATTTCCGATAGGTGCATTCGGACTAGGGTCGAACATCCGATTTCTTGTAACCCTAGTGATCCGTCGGTCGGTTTCCAACCGACGACATACCAAGGTTATAGGCAGTAGCCCTTGCTTAGCCCTGCTATAGTTAAAACTAAAATTTTTTCCGATCGATTCAAACCCTCGGGTATGGGAAATCAAAACCCGCGGATAACGTATGTTATCCGCGGTGAGTTTTTAAAAGAAATGTTGCCAAAACCCAAAATGAAGTTGGAGATGGTTTTGATTCGGGTAGGAAGGTAACGTGGTTTGAAGGGAGACGAAGTAGCGGAAGGCTATTCGGTGATTGATGATAAACTGGAGTCCTACTCGAATCAGTTAAGGACCGAGCCACAGTGCCGCTAAACCAGTTCCCCCACCGTACGTCCACATGTCTTTTATGGGAAGGACTTGACTCGGTAATCCGCCTAATACTAGGGTTCGGACCCGTAGGAAGTAAGGAGGAAGTGCTAGGTAGGACATGGGCCCCTAGAGAATTCCCACGGCGCTACATGGGTCGAGATTCTTAGTGAGCTCCATCTAGGCGTGGGTGAAGATTCGACACAAAGATGAGCGTTTCTCTGGATTGTGGTGTCAGGCTGCCTGGGCACAATCGGAGTTAGGGTAAGTCTCATTTAGCGGGTCCGGCCCTAATATTAACGCAGGCGAAGGGTTTCGTTGTATTATCCCTGCCAATATAACTCATCAGGTGTATTAGTAGTACTCGGCATTAAAGGGACTAATACATCTTGTGGGTAAAGCCGTACAACCTCTGCAGAGTGTTAAAAACTATTCGAATAGCCGCATCCTGGGTTATGGACATGAACTGGCACAGCCACACCCCGGTTAGACTAAGTTTCGTTTACAAAGGTTGGGCAAAAGGGATTAAGGACGTGGGCATGACGTGTCCACAGTTGGGCAATTTTAGGCCATGCGTCGGTAGTAAGGAAATTACCGAAGCAAAGAAATTCGCCGTGTTGCCGGAGGTGACCGGAATACGGTTTAGTGATGGAAAACCTAGTTATCGGATAGGTGGAAGCTACCGTTCGATGGATGGAGCCATGGACGGTGAGTGGAACTATCGGTAATAGGTTATGAGATGTTTAGCGGTGTTTACCGCACGAGATGAGAAAAGATGAGACAAGATGGAATGTGATGGGATGCTGTTTGATTTACTACCAGTTTTTCCCAAACTGATTTTACAATCTACTATGCAGTATTTCCAAATTCAGAACTTACATTTCCGCACAACCGTCAACATAGGTTAGAGCTGCCCCTTGAAATATTCCTGCATGAAATATAGCTGTATAATCCTCATATGGGGATTGCTTGCGAGTACATTCAATGTACTCACCTGGCTTGTTGATTTGGCCAGAGGAGGAAGAAGATTATAATTTCGAAGAAGGCGACAGCGAATTCGAGGGTTAGGACGTTTTCCCCAGTCAGCTGCCTGTTGGTTCGGCATGTCGACGGGTTATCCACTACGTTATGATTTTCGTTGCTTTTTTTTTCGGCCAATAGGCCATGTGTTGAACCTCGACCATAAAGGTCTATCCGTGTAATAAGAATTCGGTATTGTATGTGTATGCTATCAAGTGTTTGTGCGTACTGGCTACTGATCCAGGGACCAGTACAGTAATCACAAAGGACGTGTCTGGCCTTAAAACCGGGCATGCCACATCAACCCAGGGTTCAAGCTCATCCGCTCCAGAGTTTGTTAGAATCTTCACAGCCTTCAGTATACCGGGATGCCTATCATAGAGTATGCACACGTTGGGCCGATTTTTTACTACACCTCACTTCAGTCTTCTGAAGAACCATAGCCAGTTTGCGTAGTTCTTGCCTTCAACAAAAGCAAAAGCTAGTGAAAGAATTTAGTTGTTACCGTCCACACCAATAGCAGTCAATATTTGACTCTTATACTTGCCTGTCAGGAATGTACCATCAACGCATAGCACAGGTCGACAGTGGTTGAATGCTTCAATGCATGCCCCTAAGGAGAAAAAAGCCCGGTTCATCTCTTTAAATCCCGGTGACTCCGATGATAAAGTGTACTTGATGTTGACGTACGTGCCCGCGTTCCTGGCTTGTAGTGTCCATAGCAGATAAGGGAGGTTGTGATATGAATCTTTGAAATTCCCAAATCGCATCTCCATGGCCTTCTGTTTAGCCCTCCATGCCTTTGCATAGCTAATTGAGAACTGGTACTTGTTTTTTATTGCTACTTGAATATGCTTCGCTTCCATATCCTTCTTCTCCACTATCTTGACAAACATTAGTCTTGCAATTAGGCTTAAAGTTATGTTACGATGCTCTACGAGGACGTTGGATCTAACACAGTTATGAGGAATCACTCTACTAACAATCCAATTCATTTCGTACTTCGGGACGTGAGCATGCACATAGCGAAGACAACCATTAACGGTGCACTTTGCGGTATACTGGTTATGGGTAGACACTTGAACATAGAATGTCCTTTGCGTGGACATACCCCAAAGAGCAACGGCATCCTTCAATTCGAGCTTGTTGCGATACATGGTGCCATGTTGTATCTCATTCCTTCTGAACTCCCACGATGACTCATATCCATCTGTCACACACATTCCACTCAATAATTCTTGGTTCTACCCGCTGGGAATTTGACGATCCAAAGTCTCCTCGCCGTCTCCACTATCTTCATCATCGACCTCCTCGTCTTCATCTTCTACCATGTCCGCTACATTTTCATGCTCCATAGCTTCCACCAACTCTTCGAATTCCTCAGCTTCATCTGCTCGCCCAGAAGGACCATGATTAGATCTCATTCCTTCTTGAACAACTGCTTCTGGATAATCATTCGCTCCATGTTGCTTTATCCCTTGGGCCGATACATTGCTCTAACCTTTTTCATACTCAATACTATGAAACCCTGCTAGATCCTTCACAACAGCCTGCATCAATGCAACTGGTTCATCATTACGACCTCTGCACACCCTGAGCCAAGAACTCCACTCCTTCGTTCTTTCAACAGACATCAAATCCCAGCGCATGCTCGTTAAGGACATTGTGAACACTGTTTGAATGTTGACGCTATACTTGTCCGTATCAAGAGCAAAGCTGCGAGTGAACCAGTGTTTCGCTTCTCTTATGTTCAGCGACTCGGGATTTTGTAGAGGCAATACAGTGTAACTAAATGCACTAAGATCAACTCCAGACGAGTTTATCCTCACTTCTCCAGAACCATAGAAAATCTTGAAATTAACTATATCAGACATTCCTGTCATCCGTAACATCATTTCATCAAATTTTCAATGCGACACTAAACCTATGTTCAAGATTTACAAGACTCCTTATGTAAAGCTACATACAATCCACTGATCTATAATAGCAAAATTAGGTTCACGACTATTTCTTAACTACATAGTCCACTTCTATTATTTTTAAACTCTATGATCGACTTCTATTTTTTCTTTACGATTTTTTCTAACAACACTAACAGTCTCGTCTTCTATTTATGTTTTTATCTAAAATTGTCAAAAATATGATTAGATCAGCTTCCACGACGCCGCTTGTCTAATTTTTCTAACGTCTTATATACCTACCATACTAATAATTTATTACGATTTAACACTAAGCTCACATGCTAAGCTAAACAAGACATATTTTCAACACTAATAATTATGTTAGAATTAACTACTTAAATATATCTAATTAGCCAAATCGATAAAAAAATAAAGTTAGGGTTTGCCTAAATGATAGAAATCCGCAACGCTTCCTCTCTTCTTTCTCTTCTCTCTTCTTCCTTTTTTCTTCCTCTTCCTCTTCTTCTCTTCTTCTTCCTCTCTTCTTTCTCTTCTGTCTTCTTCCTTTCTTCTTCCTCTTCCTCTTCCTCTCCTTTTCTTTCTCTCCTCTCTCTCCTCTCCCTTCTGCTCGCTCTCCCTACCTGTCGTTGGCGTCGCCGCCTCCGCCGCTAGCCTAGCCCGCTGCGACCGCCTCGCGCTGCCCCCGTCGCCGGCCTCGCCCGTCGCGGCCGCCTCGCCCGCCGCCCCCGCCTCGCGCCGCCCCCGCCGCTGGCCTCACCTGCCGCCCTCACCGCGCCTCCCCCGCCGCCGGCCGAGCCGCCTCGAGCCGTCCTCGCCACCAGTGTCACCGTGTCGCGCCGTCCTCGTTTGAGTTGTGCGGGCCGAGGGAGCAGGTCGACTGAATAAGTGCCGACTCGGCGTAGTCGGTCACCGAAAGGCCGAAAATACCAAGTCGGCCAGCCAATGGCCGACAAGCCCCAGCAAGTCGGCAAACCAGTTGCCGAGATGGGCGAGTCGGCCGATGGCTAGACAGGTGTCCACTAATCGGCCGCTGGGTGGCCGATAGTAGCTTTTCGGCCTTCGTATGGCCGACTCACGCATATTTTTGTAATTCCTCCCATCCGTGTTGTACAAGTGGGATTTTTGGGGGAAAAATAATATTTAAAAAAAAGTTTGGCAGCTGAAATATGTGTCCGCCTGGTCCACGAGCAACAGCTTTTAGGACCTATTTGGTTGGGCTGTGGCTGTTGACAAAGCTAATGTTGGCTGGCTGTCTGAAAAAACTGTTGTGACTGTGGAAAAGTGAACATATGGCTTTTGGTTGATCCAAACCATCTACAACATTTTGAAAAATAAGCACAGAAGTTTCGGCACATTGCAAAAAACTGGTAGAAGGTAGCTTTTCTAAAAAGTTAAATTTACACTGCAAAGCCCACAGCTGCCGTTGGCAAAAGCTGCTGAAAAGCTGGCCGTTTGGTTGGGTTGCAGCTTTTTGCAGTGAAAAACTACTGAAAAGCCCAACCAAACATCCCCTTAATCTGTTCCCTCTGAGCCTTACATTCAGGCATAATATTAGAGTTAGTTAATATATCAAATGATACTATTAGTTTTATATCTCTAGTAAATACTCTAAGAGATATAAATATAAGAAAAGAGTCCATTGACTATTGCAATTAAGAAGGGATAGACTAGAAAAAATAGTATAAATGTGTATTGAAATTCTAGAACTACTTGTATTTAGATAAAAATCTGAGATTCTAAAACTACTTATATTTTCTTTTCTCTAATTCCAATGACTGTCACAACGATCAGATCAAACCCTTCATGTATGCCCCTCTGGCCTCAATAGACCCCTATATCCTAACCTCTTTCTCCATCCGTCTCGTCTCTATTAGTATCGTCATCTCCAATTCATCACCGCCTCCGGCTCGCATCGAGCCTCACCTCCGCCGATGATGTCGACTCCGTGTCACCGCCACCTCCGGCTCGACTTCCACCTCACCTCCGTCACCACTTCGCGTCGACTCCGTCTCTGCCTCACAATTCGTCACCACCAAAGTTGAAGAAGTTGATGGACGAGCAGGAATTGTGTTGTAAATTTCACGGTGAGCAAATCGACTAAGATGTCATGAATTCTTGGGCGATTGCAGGAGCGCTAAAATATTTGACGAAGCATTGCCAATTTGGATTTTGGAGCGGGGTCTTCGTTTAGGAATATTTTGCCAGCCGACTCAATCCAATGGAAAACGAGAGATTTTTCTGTACTCGGTCCCGTGGCACGTCCAATCTCAGTGAAATCATGATGATACGTGAATATGAATGATTTCGTTTCTTAAAGAGGTCAGCGTAGTGGCGCACATCCATATTATATGGTTTTTATATGTTTGTTTTGTATAAATAGAAACTGCTATAAAAATGGGAATTTTTTCATGAAAGGTATAACTTGGATGCATTGACCGGCCAGTCCATCAGCCAAGAGAGGTTGCGAGTTTTCACCAACTTTAGCATTTCCCGTGTACCTACCTCGGCCTTCCCCTTCACACTTCCAAGCTCCGACGGATTGACATACAACCGATCTTCGATAAGCTAACGTCCAGGCTAGCAGGATGGAAAGGGAAGATGTTGTCACGAGCGGGAAGATTGACCCTCATTAACTCAGTCCTTTCTCCATACCTAGTTTACTTCTTATCGGTTTTCAAACTCGAGAAATGGGCAGTTAAAAGAATAGAAAAAATCCTCAGGTCCTTCCTTTGGAGAGGCGAAGAGCGCTGCTCTGGCGGCCATTGTCTAGTCAACTGGAAACAGGTAAGTAGGCCAAAATCCCTAGGAGGTTTGGGCGTCAAAGACATCCAGAGGTTCAGCACAGCCCTCAGACTCCGCTGGCTATGGGCAGAATGGAACACCGTAAGAAAGCCTTGGTTCGGCCAACCGACGCCTTGCGACGAGTTAGACAAAGCAGCTTTTGATGCCTCCACAATTATCCAAGTTGGCAATGGACAAACAGCGAAATTTTGGACTTCTAGATGGCTCCACCATGCCTCTCCGAAAGAGATTGCCCCGGACCTATACGCCCTAATCAAAAGGAAGCACAGAACAGTGGCTTACGAGCTACAGGACAGCAGGTGGATGAGACCTCTACGTGTAATTCATACGTCCACTCAGGTACACCAATTCGCCACGCTTTGGAACCTCATCCAGGAGGTGCAGCTACATACTGAGACGCCGGATCTCATAGCTTGGCGTTGGACAGGAAGCTCCCAGTATTCTGCCAAATCGGCATATCGTTTCCAATTCACAGGAACATACTCTAATCTTGACGCCTCAACCATATGGACAGCTCATACAGAACAGAAGGTCAAAATTCACATTTGGCTGCTCCTCCAGCAGAAAATCCTCACAGCCGACAGACTCGAGAAACGAGGATGGGAGAATGGATCGATATGCACCCTTTGCGGAATCCACACAGAGACGGCCCTTCACATCACCATCGGCTGTGCGTTCGCCAGACAGGTTCTACGCCAGGTAGCTACAATTAACGAGTTTGCCTCCGATGACCTCCTAACCCCCAACCAAGATAACCTTGTTGCATGGTGGCACTCCTGCGGCTCGGGGGTAGCGAAGAAGGAGAGGCGGAAGAGATACGGCGCCATCGCCTACGTGCTTTGGAACGTTTGGAAAGAAAGAAACGCTCGCATTTTCCATAATGTGTTTAGCAATGTTCGCAGCGTCGTGCTTAAGGCGCAAGAGGACATTCAGGCCAGGAGACTTGCTTTCTGCAGAGCTTCTAATGACACTGGCGACCCTCCTTCCAGCTGATCTTTTCAGCTTTCAGTTTCTCCTTGTTCTGTTTTTAGTTTCCAGTTTTTGGTTTCTCTCTCAGTTTCTTCTTGTATTTCGCCTTTAGTTCACCGGATCCTTGCTTCCCTTATGTACTTTGAACTCAGCTTATTTTTCCATTATCTTCTATCTATGAGAGAGGCAGAGCTCCTGCCGGATTTTTCAAAAAAAATAATTGCTGCGGGCGAGGTAGAATAAATGTTTTAAAAAAACCAGATAAAAATATAGCTACTATCGTAGGTTTAAATTAGAGAGAATTTCCGGTATCCCAGTACTCCCTAAACACTTATAGGAGTACAAAGTAAATCCCACCGTTTATTTAGGTGGATAATTTGGACATTTTGTGTGCTGCTACAGGACTTTATCCCTCCAGTAGAGCGCCCTCGCCAAGTCGCCAGCTCCTCTCCCACCGCGCCGCCACCGCCCTCTCGCCGACCCGAGCAACCGCCGCGCCCCTGCACTGAGCAAGGCCGCGGCACCGCCGCCTCTCCTTGTCAGCCCCTCCTCTTCCACCGTGCGACGCTGCCCCTTCCTCCTCCACTGCGTGCCGCCCGCCCCTCCTCATCCACCGGGCGCCGCCGCCGCTCCTCCTCCACCGCTCGCCACCGGCGCCCCTCCTCCTCCACCGCACGCCGCCCGCCCCTCGTCCTCCAGCGCGTGCCGTGCCCCTCGCCCCTTCCTCCTCTACTGCGCGCCGCCCGCCCCTCCTCATCCACCGGCCGCCGCCGCCCCTTCCTCCTCTAGTGCGTGCCGCCCGCCCCTCCTCATCCACCGGCCGCCGCCGCCGCTCCTTCTCCACTGCTCGCCGCCGGCGCCCCTCCTCCTCCACCGCACGCCACCCGCCCCTCGTCCTCCAGCGCGTGCCGCGCCCCTCCTTCTCCAGCGCGCGCCGTTGGCGCCCCTCCTCCTCCACCGCGCGCTGTCGGCCCCTCCTTCACTGTGCGCCGCCCCACCCCTCCTCCTCCAGCGCGTGCCGTCCACCCCTCCTCTTCCTCCGGATTGACGACACGCCGCCGCCCTGAGCAACGCCGTGGCGCCGCCGCCCTCTCCCAATTGGCCGTGCATAGGCCGAGCCCCAGGCGGCACGGCGAAGGGCGAGCCTGCGAGGCGGCAAGGCGAAGCGCGAGCCCGCGAGGCGGCTCGGCGGAGGAAGGGGCGCGGCGGAGCCGCGCGCGGGCCCAGGCGCGGTCGGGCGCGGGCCGGCGGAGGCGCGCAGCGGCCGGACGAGCTCGCGGAAGGAGGCGAGCGGGGGCAGAGGCGCGGGTCGGCGGACGCCGATGATGGGAAAGAGGGAGTGGCCGGAGGGTTCAAACGGAGATGACCGTTGATGGGAATTAGGGATACGGGATTAGCGTTAAGAGTTTGAATATGTTCCTAAAAATTTATGTGAGTAAAGAAAATTTTATTTTTAAAATACCAGTTTTGTCCCCAATATCAAAGTACTCCATAAGTTTTTCACTCCATAAGTTTTTCAAAGCCTCTGGAGATGGTACTCCTTAAGTGTAGTATTGAAGTACCAGATTAGATTAGCCATTAGATTAGAATAAATTAACGGTTCATATTTATTCTGGGGTATAGTAAAACATCTCTTAAATTATGATTCTTAAATAAAAGGCTTAGAACGACATAACTCTACTCTAAACGTGTGCATATCTTTTTTGAAAACAACATGCCGATGGGCCCACGGGTCTCAAGCAAATGCCACTTCTGTGTTAGCCCAAATTTTGGAAAAAAATTCTATGGAGACGGGGTGCAAACCCGCGGGTTTGCAGCCCCGCCCGATGGTAGACGCGTGGAGATCGAACGCCCGCTCGCCCCGGCTCCCCAAACGCCAAGGGGTCTAGCGTTTGCCCCCCAAGCGTCGCACTCCCCGAGTGCGACGCACCGAACGCCACATCCGCCGGCGTTTGCGCGGCTAACAAAACGCCAAGGGGTCTGGCGTTTGCTTGGACGTGGCGTTCGGTGCGTCGCACTCGGGGAGGGCGACGATTGGGGGCAAACGCCAGACCCCTTGGCGTTTGGCGTCTCGCCTGTTCGATCTCCACGCGTCTACCATCGGGGCGGGGCTGCAACCCGCGGGTTTGCACCCCGTCTCCATAGAATTTTTTTCCCAAATTTTAACCTATGGGAGCTATCCACCATCGAGAACTCACATGTCTCCTTAGGGTTTCGTTGTATCCGTCAAATCACTACTGGCTTTGTCATTTCGCACAAAACCTCTCTCTACCATTAATGAACACCTTGTCAATCCCTGTCTTGCTTACTTATCCTCGCAACCAGCCAACCACCATAAACCATGGATGAAGAAATCATGATTGTGTTGCCACTACATCGTCATCTATCAATGCCGCAATATTCGCTTCCTTTTGCGGAGAAATTTGTCTCGTCGTTGAAGGTACGAAAGATATGCATCTTTACTGTAGAAAGTAATACAAGCTTTGTATTCTAATGTTTGATTTCAATTTCATCAATACGTGCTATGTGGATCATGCAAACATGTTTTTGCAAAATGTGAGTGGCAATTCATGGTATACCGATTCATAGATCTAGCCAGATGTGCATAATATTATGGGAGTTTTTTAAAAACTAAATTGCATGAATTTTCTTTCCAAACTATCCCGAGCACAAAGAGAGTCACTAGTGTCCAAGATATTAGTTTTTGAAAGAAATAGCAGAATGAAATTGATCATACATATAATTCTAGTTTATGAATATTTCACCCTTATATTACAAAGTAAATATAAGACATGAAGAAAAAGAAAGTAGCTAGTTGGTCTCTACACCCCTCTCCTCCATCTTCTGAAGATATGGCACATCCCATAGATCCAGTCGACACCAAGGAGATCACCATAGTATTTTGGGGGGAGTAGGATGCCAACGCATCCACAAATTTTGTTCGATGACAATACAGTCTCGGCCGCATCAGCTCTGGAGAGGTTTATTGGCATTCAGGGATCAAGAGCATTCTTGTAATTTCTATTATCAAGGTGCTCGTTGTATTTTGGTGAAAGTTGTATAGGCTTTATAAAATAATGCTAGAGCGTCATGTTTGGATTGCCTAAAAATTGAAGTTCCTTCAGTTTGAAACCACTCTTTTAGAGTATAATAGCCAGCTATAGTTTAAAATTATAGTTATGCACAATTTAATAGTTTAAAATTCTAGTTCATATGCATAATTAAAAAATTACACATGGTGCATTTGGTAATGGTCTAACATGAGTAGATATCTGTGTAGTCAAAGTCCCTGATTTATCCACACTTCCTAGTTGTCTGTATAACCCCTACCACAGTGATGCAATGGTTGATTTTTTTCTCTTCCTGAGAGGAACAATAGTTGAATTGTTTATAAACAGTTTACTATACTTTTGTATCCCTATGTTAACAGTGATCACTCAAGACGTGATAAAAGCCAGTGTGGCATAGGAATAGGAGTTAAAGTGGCTAGAATGATTCTCTAGCCAAATTATTTCCCAATTCTGAATTCGAATCCAGCACGAATATATATGTTATAGGATATGTTAAAAGATATAGGATATAGTAAGAGAAATAGTCTTCCATTTAAGCGATGACATGTTACTTATACAATTAACAATGTCCCAATTAAGTGCTAACATGTTAGTCATATAATTAATATGCTCTTTCTTTCTCTTTTTTTTTACGTTATCAAAACTCCAGTGATGAGAAGGAGAAACATCCACCGCTGTTCGTTGGGACTTTAGAACCGACAGAAAAAATTAGCATTTGATATGGTAAATATGGACTCGGCTCCTCTGATGTGCTTGTGCACGTCAGGGCGTGCCGTGCCTCCCTACAAACAACAAAATAGCGAGAGTGTTGTTAATTTCTGGATCGAAATTGAAAGCAAAAGTAAATAAAAAGTAGCGAGAAGACAAGAACAGGAAATCTGCGGCAATGAAGCATCAACTATTGATGAAAACCATAGACTAGTTAAGAGCAAAAGCAAGTCCGCCTCTGTTGCCCCCCTTCACAAGCAGCCGAGCGGCATATTGTTGCTGGAGATAATCGTCTTCGTCGTCCAGCCGCCGTCTCCGCCATGACCGAATGAGGGATCGATCTCGACGACGACATCCGCAAGCTCTTCGCGCCAGCGGCGAACCCGACCTTGTCAGACGACTATGGTTGGGCAGCTCTGGCTTCCAGTATTGGAAGTTTAACCACAATCCATATGTTTGTGGTTCATCCCTCCATTCGTGACGTGTGCGTGGCGGAGCCAGTCCCCGTCGTTGTGCAGCACGCCGGGGTCTACCACCAACGAGAAAATGAAGTAGAGGAAGATGTGGCAGTGTGACAAAGGGTGGGTCTGCTCTTCGAAGGACCTCGCTGCCAAGGCAGAGGAGCTTGGAGTAGGAAACCAAGAATACAAGTTCGGCACTGGAGACAAGAGGATGCTCGAGGTGCACGAGGACGTGCATGAGTCCAAGGGACTCGGGTCCGGTGAGAAGCCATGAGCGTGAGAATGTGCCTCTAATGAGCCACGTAATGACAGTGATATGTTAATGGTAGAGAGCGAACGCTGTGGCAAGCTGCGCAACGACGATGGCGGTGGCGACGGGCTTCGAGATGAGCACGCTGCGATGATAAGGAGGACACATTCTTTCTTCTTGCTTTTAACTTATTTGCTGTTTCAGTTTTGATCCGAAATACTAGTTTTAGTTGCTGTGAAGTCCATAGTACGAAGGCACGGCAGGCACGTCAGAGGAGCCGGCTCGGGTAAATATTTTCATGGGATCTAGCAGTGATGCAACATCCCACCACTGGCCATACGCATTCCACGGACCGAACCACAAACAAGCGGCGGCCTCTTCCTGGTCCGGTTGGCCACGGGCGCAGGCCAAATCGCGTGGGCCACCCACCCCGGGCACCGCTCCGCCAGTTACCGCTGCCCAGCCAACGTGACACACCAAAACCTACGCGTAGCGTGGCGCGGACGACCGACCCCGAACCACCGATCAGCTCCCACCCTGATCACAGCCGAACCGTTGGCAAAAACCCGGCTCCACAGGTCATCGAGCCGCAAACGCCACAGCACGGGGGCGCGGCGCTGGCGCAGGCGCAAGCGCAGCGGCGCACGGGACCACGCGGGTGGTGGTGGGCTGGCCGCGGCCGCCACTAGGCGCGGGCGCGGCAGCCACCGCCACCTCCACCCCCGCGCCCGCGCGCGTCCACGTGACCCGCACCACCACCACCACGGCACCGCCCGCCCGCTCGCCCGCGGCCGATGGCCCCAACCCACCACCCAGAAAAAACGAATCGCCCGCTCCCCACCACCACCACCACCCCCCTCCCCACCCATACCCTCGCCTCACCCTTATCCCCCACCCGAATCCACCTCCACCGCCGCCGCCGCCTCCATTTATTCCACCAGGCTAGCCCTCGTCCCCCGCCTTGCCCCAGATCTAGATCTAATCTGCTGCTGCCGTGGCTGATTCGCAGAGGATGGCAGCCGCCGCCGCGCAGGAGGCCGACGAGCCGTGGCGGCCCCCCGCCCCCGCCTTGAAGAAGAGCGCACCGGGGCAGCCCTGGTCGCACATGGAGACCATGCACCTCATCGACGTCTACGAGGAGCGGTGGACGAAGCTCCGCCGCGGGCAGCTCAAGGCGCAGCAGTGGGAGGACGTGGCGGCCGAGGTCACGGCGCGCTGCGGTGGCAGCGGCGGCGGCGGCGCGCAGCGCAAGACGGGGACCCAGTGCCGCCACAAGCTCGAGAAGCTCCGCAAGCGCTACCGCACAGAGAGCGCCCGCCCCGTCACCTCGCTCTGGCCCTTCTTCCGCCGCATGGAGCGCCTTGAGCGCGGGCCCCTCCCTGTCAACGCCTTCCCTCCCAACGCCTTCTCCCGACCCGCCGACGCCGCCGCCGCCGTCTCCGACGAGGAGGAGGAGGAGGAGGAGGAGGAGGAAGAGGAAGAAGACGAGGAGGAGCAGGAGCAGGAGCTCCTACCACGGAACAACACCAGGAGCATCAACGGCATCCTTCGGGAATGTGGCGGATTTAGGGGCTTGGCCCCTCACCAGCCTCCGCCGCAGCAGCAGCGGCCGCCGCCACCGCCTGCTATGATGCTTTCCACCGCCCCTCCGCGGAAGAGGGTCGCCTACGAGGCGTCCCAGTCCAAGCCCGTTGCAGACAGGGTGAAGGTAGAGGAGGCTCAGGTGGGCCGCTCCGGTGAGGGGGTCAACGGGCAGTTCTCGGGGCTGCTGAAGGATTTCGGCGAGGGGATCATGCGGCTGGAGAGGCGGCGCATGGAGGTGCAGTGGGAGATAGAGCGGGAGTGGAAGGAGGCGGAGGCCCGCCACACCAAGTTGCTCCTGGATGCTCAGCGCCAGTTTCAGGACACTTTGGCCACTGCCTCCGCTGCGCAGGTGGCGGCGCCGGGGAAGAAGGCAAGGAGGGACCATGGCAGCAGTGCAGACGGCTCGTAGGAACCCTAGCAAATGATGGGTTGCAAAGGTTGAAGCTGTTTACTTTGTGATCTGATGATGAAGGGAGATATTCCTTGTCCTCCTCCTCTGCTCAAGTGCTCAGGATGTACTTACTACTTAGTTTGTAGGAGTACTTATTTGCAGTAGCTATTTGACTGTGTCTGTTATGCTATGCTCTCTGACACTGTTATGGACCTTATGGTGATGTGTTTGGATGGTTATGACTAATGTTAGTTGCTAACTTATTACATCTGTGTTTCTGCAGCAACTTCTCTATTATTATTTTTATGTACTATGAGAGGTTAGAAGTGCACAGATGTTTTGCATCTCTACTGTGAGAGTTGGGATTCTGGGAAGTGAGTAAGTACATCTCCTCAAGGCTTGGGAGTTGACAAGTGCGATTTGGCAGTAAGTACTGGACTGCCGGTGGTCATGTAACTGGATGGGGGCTACAGAAGTACTGATGCTATGATGAAAGATTGGTTTCCTCTCCAAAAGGAAGCCTTTCCTTAAGACTGGTTTTCCTCTCCAAAAGGAATCCTTTCTTTCAGGTGAAGTTGTGATTGTGAGGAATCTTAGTTTGTTGACAGCAGAACTATTGTAGTGATGATCATAAACGTGGTCAACGACTTCAGAATTTGCAGATGCATTGAAGTAATAATCCTATTCCTTGTCGATGATAACTACAGCACAGGAAATTGCTCATGTGCGCATGTCACCATATCAGGGAGAGTTTACTAAATATAATTTAGCATGTGCCTTCATGGTACTCCAAAAGCTAGGACGAATCTCAAAATTTTCGTTAGCTGAAACGATGATACCCACTTTCAGTAATCCTTTTTTCGGTGCGTCCAATCCAATTTTGTACTACACTAGTTTTCTCAAAGTTCATTTTTGATCTTCATGGGTTGGCTCTTGATTGTTACAACATAGGACATGTTTAGTTCCCTCGGATTGCCTTGCCGACTAGCAAGTCTACATAAGGAACAAAACATGCCGTAATCAGTAGTAATCACTAATATCATCACCGTCTTCCAGAGTTCTACTAGGCCCTATTTTGAGCTGTGGTTATTCTTCAGAAGGCAATATGATAGCTTGGCACCTTCAGAACTGAACGTGGTGTCATACCGTAATGTTCGACGTTGGTTTAACCTGCTGACGGTTCCTGTTCGTAGCGTTGATCTTTATCCATGAGATCGCAACAACGAAGGCAGCGCCACCAACTTGATATGCTTTGGATGTTACTCTTTCTTTTGCTGAAAGATTGCTTTGGATGTTGCTCCGTCAAAGCAAACTACGGTTCACTTGCCAGTGGTCCAAAGCAAACTAGGTCAAGCATGCAAAAGATCTACAACTTAATTATCACCAACCTCAAGCGCATACGCCAGAGTGTTTATCGGGAAAGCCGCTGACGATATATCCAACTGGTGAGCACGAATGAGGTTCTTGAAGGTTTCGGTAGCGATTTCGTATCGGAAGTCTCAGCCGAGCAAGTCGGCTTCCATCTTCGCCTTCAGACCGATGCGTGCTTTTTACCTTCCTCTTTTATTGTCATGCTTGCAGATATGCTTCGCTCTGTTCAGCTCTGTACTTCGTCGGAGCGTTGTAATCCCTACCCTGCTATTGAATATACGTTATTCTGGTTTGTTTTCTCTACTACTTAAAAAAAGAATAGTGTTCCCTTTCCTGCCGGCAGAGTGCGTTTTGCCCACTCTTCATCCAACCTTCCTGTTTTGCAACCTTCCTGCCAATAAATACTTACCAAATATGTGTTTACCAAATAAAATCCTACTATTTTTACACAATCACATTAATATGGGCAGGTAAATCACGAGCTAATGTACTAGAATATTTATACCCCGTTGCAACGCACCGGCAATTATCTAGTAAAAAGAAAAGTTTCGATCATCTGACAGCCCAGCAATGCCCATGTTGTTTGGTCGTTTGGGCCCAAGCAAAAGAAAACGAGACACCCGGCCCTGTCCGGTCTCTCCTCCTCTGTTGGTGGGGATCGTTACCAACCACACCGTTCGTCTCGTCCTCACGAGCCACGACCTCCGCATCAAAAGAGTCAGCCAACCATGCTAATGCCGCGCCCCACTCCCGCCCCGCCGCTCCGCGCTTTCTCGCCCCACGCCCACCTCCACGTCCACCTCCGCCTCCGCCTCCCCTGCTCTCCGTCCCCTCCTCCGCCTCGCCTCTCGACATCTCCCGTACCCCGATGGCCTCCTCCGCTTCGCGCCCGCGCATCCGGTAACTCGCGCACCACTGGCACCAGCGACTCACACCGAGAGCCCCAGGCCCCCACCTCGATTTCGAGCTAAGCTTTTTCCGCGTTTTCTCGCAGGCGAACCCATCCGCGGAGGCGCAGGGGCGTCCGGCTCCGCCCTCCACGCGCTCCTCTCGGCCGCGGAGCTGCTCTGCCTCGCGCCGCCCGCCATCTGCTCGGCGGTTTGTGCCGTCCGCCTCGTCCTCCCGCCGGGCGCCGGGGCGACCGCCTGGCCTCTCGCCGCGCTGGCCAGCGGGAGGCTGTTCATCGTGCAGTGCGTTCTCTTGGTGGGCGCTGTGGCGATCGGGGCCCTGATCCGGCGGAGGCAGTGGGAGCAGCTTTGCCGGGTGGGCGCCGCCGGCGGCGCAGCGGCGGCGGGGGGTGTGGATTTGGTGGGGAGAATCGAGAAGGTGGAGGAGAGCGTGCGGGGTGTGGTGGCGGCCGTTAGGGTGCTGTCGAGAACCGTGGAGAAGCTCGGCGTCAGGTTTAGGGTGCTGCGTAGGACGCTAAGGGATCCTATCAGCGAGGTATTGCTTATCCGTCACCCTAGCCACTATGAAAATCTGTTTCGGTGTTAGTTTCAGCTTAAGTATAGTGCTGACAATGATGATGATTACAGATTAGCATATTATTACTAAGCGAACATTAACTAACTCGTTGATAACAGCATTTCTCTGTGAAGTGTTCAGTCTGTATGTGCAAATTGTGCGTGAAAGTCTTGGTATGACTATTTGCAGTTACTGAGTGATTATTTATATTTCCAAGATTGTCCTTCGTGCACTGCATCCTTGAAAGTTCATCAATGACACTAAGTAATCTGGACCGACTCTTTTCAATAGCTGCATCTAGCAAAAGTTGAGCATAGCATTGGCGACATTCTTCCTAGTTCAGCTTATTGATTGAAGAGGTGCTAAGAATTTTCTTAATTCCACAATACTTCTGATATTGCCATACTGCATACCATCGCATTCAGCAGACCTGGGTCTTACTCATGTGTTAAAGTAGTAGTCATGCTTATGTTTAGCTCCATTCTGAACAAGAAGATACATATATGCTGGTAGGAAAATAACCACATAAAGTAGTTTTTTTGGCAAATATAGTTGCCAAACTGCATGGAAGTTACAGTCTCCTGGGCTGCTTATCTTTCAAGTTTGCATTCTATGTTGTTTTGGAGAAGCTGCGCAATGAAAGGATTAACTCTTTTGGTCGTATCCATGTCGTTTTGGAGAAGCTGTGCAATCAAAGGATTAACTCTTTTGGTTGTATCCTGTATGTAATTTTGTCAGTGTACGTAAATAAATGGCATCTTCTGTTTGGTGGAGGCTGGAGTGTGTGTCCCATAAAACTATGTTTGCCTCATCAACATTATTAGCTGTATTAATTTGCAGATGTTGCTTTTGCCAGAGAAACAGCTAAGTCACATAGAGATAAACAGCTTTTTAGACCCTACTTTGTTAAATGCAAATCTTCACTGGATAGTTTTCAGTTGATCTTGAAATTTTTTGTGACATGCCAGTATGACGTTTGTTATCATTGCTTCCATTTAGCTTCGTGACTTAGAAGTTTTATTTTTTTTTGCAGACAGCAACATTAGCCCGAAAGAATTCGGAAGCCACTCGAATACTAGCTGCGCAAGAAATCCTTCTTGAGAAAGACATTGGTTCAATCCAAAAGGTTCTATACGCGATGCAGGTGACATTTCCTGCCAACTTTCTTGAGAATGTACACCTGCTTTTGTTTCACTCTGTACTCATTTCAGCATGTTGTACTATCACCATTTCTGCTGTTTATCAAAGCCCCAATGCTCAGTAATCTGTATGCCAAAAGTTCACCATGAGGCCATGATCCATAATTGCATATGCTGCTTTCACTAAGGGCCAGTTTGTTGTGTTGTGCTGTGCTGAGCTGCTCTATTGAGTTTAGTTAGTTAGGGGAATCTTTATTAATTCTAGTAAGATTTGGCTGTTACATCATATGCTTTGAAGTCTCAAATAACTGTTACACCAAAAAATATAGATAAACAAGTGTTTTCAAAAACCAATTGCAATGCTAATCAGAGCCTAAAATGATAGCTTAATTGATTATGAATGGATGGCTTCTCTTGCTGTTTGTTCAATGTTTGGTTGTTGCATACTTTCACACACTATATAGTTTCTCATGGTCCTTCACCCTTTATATGTTATTATTATTTTTACATATATTGGGCTATTGGTTAAACCTTTATCAATCATCATGAATACATCTGTTTCTTTAGAGTCTGTGTTTTAATGTTTGTAAGCTATTTTTCTATTTTGGGAGTTAAAATGTGTTCTTGCTGTGTGTTAGTTTAAGCAATTAGATCTTGAAATCAAGAATATTACAATCCTAGCATTTTAGTAGATTTGCCCTTTCCTCCTTGTAGTTAAAGATGTTTTCTTGACTGGCCCCCTTTTGGTTGAAGTTTACAGAGATTTTTAGTATCTATTATTGTTATCTATGCCCTTTTTTTGTTGACTTAGGAGCTTCCATGCTTACATTCATACAGTGTTATTTCCTTGATCATCTCTAAATTTTATGTTCACCATGAATGGAGTAATCATGTTGATCAATGTTCATCATCATTGTTGACTTTCTTTATTAGATCAGTGATTTTTGTGGTCTTTTGAACATAAGTCGCTTCTTTTTACTTGCTGATATGTTAAGGACTCCATAGGACTGTAATGATTGTTCAGTATTGTCTTCACTCTTCAGTGAATACTTCCTACTGTATAGAATTAGATGGTTTTTCACGTTTTCCTGTGGTCCCTCATTAATCTATCCTGCAGGAACAACAAGAAAAGCAACTTGAGCTAATCATTGCAATTGGAGAAGCAAGCAGGATACTAGATGATAAGCAGGACTTATTAGATGAAGAAATTGCTAAAACTTCCAACTCAACTTCAGAGAGAGAGAACAAACGAGCAAAACTAAAAGCTGAAACGGTTACACGAGGCAATAACAAACCCTGATTTCATTTACTGAAGCAGAAACTAGAGGCATCAAAATCTCGCTGCTTCAAATGGGAAGCAGCCGGCAAATATTTTGATGTTCTGTTCGTAAACACATGCTGCCCAGTATAACTACACCATAACAAGTGATTCGTGCAGGGAAAGCTGGTGTTTTTACGACATCCCATAACATGTGTCTGGCCAAGCATGAACGTCTCCTTGTCCTATGAGCTGCAAGTACGTTGATCATTTAGATGTGTTTGGCATGGAACCCGCAGGTGCGGGATTGGGTAAATATGTCAATTGAGCATTATCCATCTAGCTAGGACTAGAATTTTGTCCATTGTTCAAGCTGTCCTGTAAATGCTAATCGAGTGTTGTATGCTGTATGCTGTACCGAAGTCATGGAGAGGTTATCATGCTGGACTTTGTTGATATAATGATATCGCCGTACTGTTTCCATTTAGTTTGGTTGGTGAATACTTTGTCCTCGCCCTTCTACGCTAGAGCGTAGAGCTAAGTTTTGTCCATTGACCATGCGACAGTACCACATAGATCTAACCGGATTCTACTAAACCAAAACCATTAATTGGGTGATGACTAATCAGAAACACCAGCTACCAATGTCCATGGATGACAGACGATGTCAGTGTTATCGCCAAAATGCGTATGGGCCATCAACGTCACCGAGCTAAAAACGACGACTGGAACAGAATCCGCGAGCAGGAGAGCCGAGAAAGCGATCCACTCCCAGGCATGCCAACGCAATTGCCCCTAGTTTTTTTTAAAGAACTCATTGCCCGCAGTTCGTCACACGCTTTAAAGATGTTACAGGCTTTGGCCTCTTTCATCATGTGGTGTGGCCAAGCTTTTCAGGTCAATTTCTTCTTTCACATGTTGCTTCAGAAGCCATGCCCTTTTCTCGTCAGGTCTTCAAGTGTCACCATGCTCTTCTATTTAGATGAGCATGGAAATTACAGCTCCATCCAACCTGTAACAGCCCAGCATAAAAAAAATTAATAAAAAAAAACCTAACCCTAAAAGGGGGCCAGGGACACTCGGCCACCCCAACCCCCCTACCCGCTCCCGTGATGGGCCCCGGCCCATCACCGCCTCTCAGGCGCGCCGCCACCCCCTTCCCGCTGGGCTCCGCCGCCGCCCCGGCGATCGCCGCCGGCGGCCGGCCGTTGCCCTCTGCCCCGCGCCTCCCCCCTCTCCTCCTCCGCTCCCCTGCCCCTTCCTCTCCTCCACCCGCGCTCTGCCGCCCATCGCCGCCGCCGCCGCGCCATTGCCGCCGCCCGCCTTGGCCGCTGCTCGGGAGCGCCCGCTGCCGCGTCGACGCCGAGGCGGAGGCGAGCTGCGCGCCCCCGGCAGCCCTCCCTGACGCCGGCGCCTCCTCCCGAGCCCCCGACGCCGCTCGGCCGCCTCCGCCCTCGGCTCCACCGCCTCGCGCCAGTCGCCGCCGCCGGAGAGCTCGCCCCGGCCGCTCTTGGCCTCCCTCAGCTCCCGACGCCGCGTCGCCCGGGCTCCACCTCCCCTCTCCTCCAGTAGCCCCCTCTGCGCCCTCCCCTCAGAGAGGCCGCCGCCGCCTCCCAGGGTGCGCCGTCGCCCTCGCCTCCGGCCGCCGCCTTCCCAGACCCGCTCCCATGAGCCGTCGGTCCAACGGGCCACACGCCCCGGTGCTCCACCCCGCCTCCACCGCCGGCCGGCGCCGCCGGTGTGCCGCCTCCGCCCGGCCTCCCCTCGTCGCCGCTACCGCGGTGCCCTTGCCGCCGCGCCGCCCTCTGCCTCCCTTTGTGCCGCCTTCCCTACTGCTGGCATTGCTCCTCCCCTGCCGCCGCTTTGCCGCTTGTTGCTGCTGCCATGTGCCTCTGCCGCTTGCATGTCACCGTCGCCTGCAGGTTTGGCTGCCATGGAGAGGAGATGGAGGAAGGCAGCGGGAAGAGGAGAAGGTGCTATTGCGGTCCCGAGTCGAAGAAGGATGCGGATACGAGATGAGGAGCAGAAAAGTTGTGAAGATGGTGCCATACACGAAGCCCGATCCGCAAGCTCAGCCCATCGTCATCGATTTTCGTCGAGCTCGCGCGACAAGGGTAAACCCTGGAGCTCATGCAGGTGACGTATCTCATTAGAACATGGCATATGCCACGACTAGTGTGATTGCGAAGTCACCGGGCGTAGGTTTGGTTTAGGGCTGTTCTGTCGGGGCTCGCCTCCGTGACCTCCCGCTGTCTTTCATGCATAGGTCCCTAAAGAAGAATCGTAGACATCGTCCATACCTCCGGTTAGAATACTTATGTGTTCTTTTCCGATAAACCATTTAGGAGTTAATGCCAAAATACCTTGCTGTCCAGATTCCACTTTAATTAGAAGATGCAACCTTAATTAATTAACATTACCATGCTAACGATGAAATTGAAATATGAAATTGTTATGAACCTTGTAGAATATATGTTAAATGAGTTCGCGAAATCAATCCTTGTTATTACTCCTGTTATTTTAAAAGATTAACTCAGACATGCCATTGGTATGGAAAGTATTAAATCATAAATTCCCTTTCTAATCCATAACACCTTGCCTTAATCCACACGATCGTAGCTGGCATGTTTACAACATCATATGCACCTCATGCATGTCTTTTTCCGAAGCCTAGTATTGAATCATACATTTCAATCCGATACGTGACAATTCACTTGTCCGTAAGAACCTATCTGCTTCCTTAAAAGTGTCATGTAAATCGTGCATATATCTCTTTTAAGCTTACTCATCCATGTTAACAATATAACTCAACTAAAGCTAAAACTGAAATAAGGAGATAGTCGTAGTCTGCTTAGGTTAATTCTGCACTTCACCGTAATTCATTGCTGTGCATATCCTGCTTTATTCCACACTCTAGTCCAATTCATGTTTTAAAGGTTAAACATCAACTAAAACCAAAACCGAAATGTGAATGAATAGCAAACATGCCATGTTTAGGTTAATCCCATCAACTTAAACCCATCGTAGTCGTAAATCATGCTTCTTTACTATATTTAGAATGATATACTCATGCTAGTTTCGGATCTCCTTTAACTTGCCGTAGTTGCACTTCATGCATCCTGCCATGTTAAGCATAGCATCATAGTCACTTTTCTTCTGCTAGATATGATTCGTATCTTCATGGCGTTTTGGCTCTTTTGCGTATCTTCGCCAAGCTCCCAGGCAAGCTCTGCTGCTTGTTGAAAATTCCAATTATCTATCTACCTGATTGGGTGTTGAATGCCTGTTTATTATTGTCTGCTAATTGATTATGGATGTTTGAATCATAATTCGATGCCTTAATTAACTGGAGCTCTTAAGTGAGATGAGAGATGAGGGAGCATGGTTGGAGGGCATCTATACAATGTCGGGGTCGCTCGACCCCTACGTCGAGTTTACTGGAGGTACAGCCGTGAACCCTCACTTGATGCTCCCTGAAAAGCCGCGAGGCAGTTGGTTGTGCCGAGGACCATAGTTGATGTCTGGTTGGTGCTCGCCCATGGTGGACTAGCTATCCTCATAAGCCGGACCAAGAGAATCTTTATAGGGTCATCGACCAACCAAGGCCTCTTGTTTGAAATTGAACTGGTTGATGATGATTTGTTGGGTCATATCAAGAGTTCCTGTGGTCTTATTATGGCTGATCGGTTGGATCTGATGTTGGGTTGGCTGATGTTAATTTTGTTATGTTATGAGCCATATTACTTGATGTTAATCCTATCTATTAGCATAACTAGGGTAATTTACCGCATTCCTGCTGTTGCCATGATCTTTATTTCTCGTCAATGCCATGTCATGTTCAATTGGAAATGTATGGTGTGAGGTTGTCCAACATTCCATGCCGGGTGTAAGTGATTGGAATAAGTAGCAACTTGCGAGTACGAAAATACTCACAGGAAATTCCGTTTTCGCAGGTGAGCTTGGTGGTGATGAGCATGGCGTTTTTCCTGCTAGATTTGTTTACCTCTCCAGCTAAAAAGATCTTGCGGGTATCTGTTGGGTTAATGATGGTCTTCCGGACCATCGGGTTAGCTTTTAATCTTGCTTACGCTGTTTATCTTCTGATTCTTGCGACCTATATGTCCTTTGATTGTAATGTAAGTAATTGCCCATGTGTAAGGGATGTGTTCATTTATCTGCTAAATCCTTCTGTAGAGCTTGTGTTATGATTATCAAGTTGTTCACCACGTCGCTTCATACACAGTGCATGTATGGATGAAGTGTATGAATCGGCGGTAGAGAGTTATTATCCGTTTTCTGTGTGAGCCTGGTGACCGTGAAGTCGAGTGACCTGCCAGCTGAGATGCGAATGCCGGCTGGGCAGGGTGTGGGTGTCGTGTCGGGCCTTCGGGTGACCCACCAGTCATGCTTCGGCTGATTGGGTTAGGGTGTGGACACAAGCGTCGGGCTCCTCTTCGGGATTGCAAGTCTCATCGCAGTTGAATGGTGTTACCTCCCTACAGGGTGTTCGGAATGGTATTTGGCTTATCGAATGATATTCTTTTCTGGCCGGCTGGACCAGCAGTGAGACATACGACATAGGTGGTCAGGTGGAGTTCGTACGCGGCGCTGGTTCGGTGTCAGACCCTTAACAGCGGATACTCGCGAGGTAACGTGTATCCACGTTATGTGGTTTCTCGGTCTTTGACGGAATTTCGTTTCCTAAGTCAGGTGCGATTCCAGGCCCCGACAAAACCCAGCGGCGGGAATACTACTCGCTCCATTCAGAAATATAAAATACACGTGTTCTTGAAGATTTATTTTTGATCAAGAATTTAATTAACAATATATGGATTACATGATACAAAATTGATATCGTTGAATTCATATTAAAAACACTTTCTAATAGTATCTATTTTATATTAGATAATTCATATATAGTTAAACTAATCGTTAGTCCAAACACGCTTGTCTTATATTTCCGGACTAATCCACTTAATGCTGCTACTTCGACGAAGGCGAGCTTAGGATGCTCTACGTACGCACGGACTCGTGCAGTCTGTATTTATAAGCAATTGAATTCTAAGAGTATTGAAGTGCCTATGCTGCTCTCCTGCCTTTACAGGGGTCTTCCTCTATTAAAGGGAAATTCATGGCCGGATGGTTCGTATTCGTACGCGCTGCTCAGCGTCTCAGCAAATCTTGCAATGATGCGTGCGTGTGTTTCTCTGGACAGTTCATTACTACTGCTGCTCTTACTGTTGCATTAACTGGCATTTAACACATGCTGAGATCTGTCTGCATGAGTTAAGATTAGTATTCCATCACCTGCGAGGATTCCATCACCTTTTTTAACTGCTGCGAAAGAATCCTACGCCCATGCTTTTATTGCACCTAACTAGGACCAGTTTATTTATTCGTACATCTCTCGTATAAGAGTCCAGCAAAAGGAGGAAGGCATATCTTAAGTATAGGATCTAGAACAGATGCATTGCCTATAATCTGGCTCCTCAACTTTCGCATGCACTGCACAAGTATTAGATACCATTTGGAACATAGGATTCGGGGAATGTTTCCTTCCAACATTGTTCCTATCCTCGCAAAACCTCAATGTTGGCTAGCCATTCCTCGAAGCGCTTAATCGAAAAGCTCCAAAGATGACAATGGTCTATCCACTACAGTGAAGATGCTAACCAGGAGTTCGTCCATTTCTACCCCTAGCTCATGAGCTCATCTACAATGCAAAGTTACCATATGGGCACATCGATCAGGCAAGGCAAGGAAAGGATGGGGCGGGGCGGGGCGGGGCGACAAGAAGGCCCTTGAGAAAGAACGCCACGACACTCATCTGCGCTGCACCCATCCATCCATCGAAGCCACACAAAGGAGCACGCAACGCATTGGTCCATTGCAGCTGCTGACCCGCCAAGCAGGGTCCTCACGAAAAGCAGAGGCAGGCCATTGTGGAAGTCTGGAAGACAACTGGCTCGTTGGCCTATGCCTAGTGACTAGTAGAGTAGTAGTGAGTGTGGCACAGCAATGTCAGCGAGCGAGCCGTGGTTCACATGCGCGTATGCTCTCCCACCCGTGCGCGCCTATATCCACTTGATCGTCGCTGTGGGAGCCGTGTGATGGTGGCGATTTTTCCGTGGTACGACGCCACCCCCGAGCGGCGAATGATGCCAACGGAACACGCCGCGCGGCACGGTGACCCGGGCCGGGTGGCAGTACTGCTCGTACCCGTCCGTCCACCACGAATACTTCCATCTCAAAGTGGAGGACGTGCATCCGCATCGTTTGTTTTACTAGCTCCCGGCTACAAATACTGATGCTGACCGGGACGATGGACCAAGGAAAAATTGGCTCCACGTCGGTGCATGATGATTACATGTATACACGGCCATGGAGCTGCTTGAAAACCATCTCAACGGAAATGTTTGGATGGAATAATTTCCCTCAGAGTTCGTATGAATATAATGTATGAAATAATTCAGCTTTCTATAGAAACCAGTAGAAGAAATCTCGTTCCAAACGGCAGCCATCAAGCAAGCGACAGTGCTTGATGTTGACGGTGAATTTTTTTGTGGGAAATAGTGCTAGGTGGTGAACGGCGAGCCAGTGTCTCCTCTTCTGATTTATCCCAAGACTCAACCTTGAAGCTCTCTTTCAGAAAGAAAAAAGAAACTTTTAAACGCGATGGGTGCAACGACGATGCTCAGAGAAGAGCACGGTTGTAAGTTCCATTACAAAAAGCAGACCATGGTCCATCCGTCGATGGAACATTTTCCCCCTACGCCGCACCCAAAGTGGCAGCGCCACAGAGCGTGGCACGGCAGGTTCGCGAGGCAAGGAGAGAGATCTCGCGCGTAGCGCCGCAGAAGCCCAATCAGGTGCTCACTACCGTGCCAGAGCGCGCGCTCCCACGCGACGAGACATCGATCATACGAGCAGGTACGCTACCGCGGAGTCGACGACGAGCACGGCAGGCCCCCCACGCGCGCGCGCTCAGAACGGGTCACGTCTGCCCGAGCCCCGACGGGCAAAGTCCGTGCAGCGACGGGGGACGCCTCTCCGTAACCGTGCGCCTCATGTTTTTCTTCGGGGGGCATCTGCGTTGCACTGCACGCCGCAGCGTCAGAGCTAGCTCTCGGCCAAAACCCCTCCGCTCCCTCCTCCCCTGCCCGGCGCAGTCACGGCACCGGCGGGGCCATGCTGTGTAGCCGCGACCTTATCGCTTGCGCCATACGCCTAGCTAAACTAGGCTGGGAGTAATGCATCGTGTCCGTTGTGTGTCTGTTTCGCGCACGGGCTCGCTCCTCCTTCGCAGGCAAGCCATGCACCAATAAAAAACCGGGATTTGTTATATAGATGCCACGTCGATTCTTGATCGCTAGTACTCCACTCTATTTTTGTGCAAGTTTTTATTATAAAAGCACATGTTAAAAAATATCTACAAATTACTCAAGGAAAAAAAAGAAAATTTCACATATTTTTAAATACGGAAAGTGCATTATTCGGAGTTTCCCTGTCGTGCTTCGGTTTACCAGGACGTTTCCTTCTCAGAAGCGACATTTGGCTCGCTCGATCTTAGATAAGTTTGTCCAAAGAGACCAATCATGCCACGAGCAAACGGAGATGGTGAGGAACAATGCCATATACAGACCACGATTAATTAAAGACTAATTTTATTACAGACCACCACTACATTATGCTGCTCTCTTTCCTCATAATTTCTTCCTTTTTTGTTCTGACCACGAAATATTCACAAGAACAAGAACAAGGGCAGCACGACAAGAACAGAACAGAGAGACACTCCTAGTCCCAGCTCCCAACCTTCCTTACACTAAGCCCAGCCATTTTGTCCATGATGCCGGTGATCTACACGAGAGCGGAGCACTGGGAGGTCTTGGGGTCCCACATGGCCGGTAGCAGGAACCGCCGCCCGGCGACCCCGACGGCGTTGTAGCTGGCACCCGTGGCGGCGTCCACCCGCAGCTGCCCGGGGTACCCCGGGTAGGCCCCGGTGCCGAACACGCCCGTGCACGCCGTCACGGCCTCCAGCGGCGCCTCGGCGGGGCCCTGGAAGTACCCGCCGCCGTACGGGTTCGTCACCGCGCCGGCGAGCAGCGTCGCGAGGTTGATCACCACCCCGTCCATCCCCACGTCCGCGTTCGGCGCCACCAGCGGCGGCGCCTGCGGGCCGTACGTCGGCTGGTGGAACGGCCACGCGCACTCCCCCGCGCACTGCGAAGCCGCGTCCCCCACCCACACGTACGCGAACCGGCCGCGCCCGCGGGGAGCCGCGGCGGCATCCCGGTCCCCGCGCGCGGGCGCGGCGGCGGCCGAGGCGTGGAGGCCGCAGCGCGAGAGGCAGAAGCCGTCGACGAGGACGTCGGGCGCCGTGATCACGACGGCCACCGAGCCTCGGTGCGGGGAGAGGCGCGCGGCGAGGGTGGCGAGGTGCGTCTCCGACAGCCGCCTGCCGAGGGAGAGCGACGTGTCGAGCACCTGGCGTCCGAGCGCCAGCCGCGCCACGCCCGGGTGGTACCGCGCGGTGATGGCCCACCACGTCGCGACGGA
This sequence comes from Stipa capillata, assembly GCA_019208055.1. Taxonomy (NCBI): domain Eukaryota; kingdom Viridiplantae; phylum Streptophyta; class Magnoliopsida; order Poales; family Poaceae; genus Stipa; species Stipa capillata. The sequence goes on along the minus strand of JAGXJF010003204.1, from coordinate 11,449 downwards.
CGGCGCCGGCGCAGGGGAGGAGAGGGAAGTCACGAAGTCGGCCACGGTGGCGCGCTGCGCCGGGGTGAAGCGGCCGTACCAGAGCAGATTCACGGAGTAATTGCCGGTGAGGAGCTGCCCGTGGTGGTTGGTGAGCGTCACGGGCGCCTGTGTCACTAGGAACAGCTGCCGCGGCGTGGCCGCGACCGCGCCGGCGGTGGCCACGGCGAGGATGATGTACACGGCGAGGAGGCGGTGGTACTGGTGGGCCATGGCTGTCAGTGAGATACTAGTGGTGGTAAGGGGCGGAGTGGTGCAGAGCAGTGAGGGGGTTTATATAGGGGTTAGGGAGGAGTGGGCCACGTGGTGGGCCCACATGCGGAAAGGAGATGGGAGTGGGCCGTGGGCGTGGTTTACTGGGCCATGCGCGACTTTTGAGGAGGTGTTGTGTGGAGACGTAGCAATTTATTTTGGGGAAAAGGTCAGTGGACTGCGAAGTCTAGGTAGGTGGGCCTAGGTGCGGGGGGTTGTGGTGGGGCCTTTGTCAGAGGAAGGGTTCCCTGCACCCTGCTTCCTTCCCTGGGAAGGGATGGGGATTTTTGAATGTCATGATGCGAGCATGGCGTGAAATTTATCGGTCTCCGTGCAACGAAAACAGTAAAGCACGAGTGGAGGAGTAGGGGTATTTCGTATGACTCCGACAGAAACCATATAATTTTGTGCGTATTCTTTTGCAGTATTCCTGTGATCTTTTGGGTTCTAAACAAGTCCTTATGTTGTGATGATGTTTATCATTGCCCGTCCCATGTTTCTGGCCAAATTCGGCTAAGTTTTTCTTTTTTGAGAAAAGAAGGGTGAACCCCTTCAGATTTTCATTATCAGATACCTAAAAATTCGGCCAAGTTTGGATTAATAAAATGACTTAAAAGTCTATGACACGTGGGACTTAACTGTTCAGAATTTACATGTATATTCCGATACCAATTATTAAGCGTGCCAGCTCTCGAATTGAATCTGATATTTGTTATGTATGACACTGTATGCACAGTACAAAGAAAAAGTAATCACGGATAGGGAGTATGTTTTACTGCCGTAGCACATTTTGTTTCTTATGACACATTTTGCTTATGAAGTTAAGGGGTGTATAGAACAAAGTAGTATTTTGGTAGAAATTCCGCAGGACTAATCATACATGAAATTAGCTTATGAATCCCTCCGCTTCTCGCTGACCACGAATACTTTCCTTAAGTAATTATTAGGAGCACTTAAACAATATTTTTGTGCAATTCATGAGTTCTCATTTACTTATTTTTTGGTAACTCCCGTGTTTTCTCTGTTCTAGCTATTTCGATTCCCTGAATTCCAATGGCACCTAAAATGTTTAAAGGATTCGATATCACTTCATAGGTCACGTCGTCAATTATTTTGATTTAACTGTATTCATCTATTGCCCCAAACTGATCTTTCTTAAGACCCAAACTGATTTTGTGTTACCCTGCTTAAAAAGGTTAATGGCTCGCTTGGGAGACCAGTACTGGGCCTAATACAGATGTAAAATACATGTATGTAAACTCCCGGGCTAGATTGAGTCACTTGGATTATCGTTTTCGTTTCTTATTTCACCCGTTTTGGGTCGATATTGGGTCAATTACACCCAAAAAATAAAACGCAGCTCGGTAGGTCCGAAAACAAAAAAGATGCTCATGCCACGGCCCTCCACGCCCAAATCCGTCGCTAAGAAAATCTGCTCCAGAAGCACGGCAAGCTCCTTAGGGTAAGGTTCACCCAACGCAAGGACTGCGCTCATGGCCGTGTACTCCCTGCGAGTCGGCCGATGCATGCCAGTGAGTGTCGATAGGTTCTGCGCGAGGCTGGTGCCTTGGCGAACACCTCCAAGGCGAGCAGTGCGTAGGCGCCACGATGGGCGATGACGTGGCAGGTGGCGAAGACGTAGAGCGTGGCGAGGTGGCGCGCGACGAAGAGCGTGGCGAGGTGGCGCGCGACGAAGAGCAACTCGTGCGACAGGAAGACGAGGTCGAGGACAAGGACGCGGGCTTTCGGGTTGGACAGCACGACGCGGAGGGTGAGCAGCATCACCGACGTGCATCTCGGTGAGGAGCCCCATCAAAGATGACGATAGCTCGGACGATGACCTCTTCTTGTCCAGTAGCTCGGAACGATGACCTCTTCTTGTCCCTTCGCCTTGACTCCTCCACTATCCACTCCAGGAGAGCCGACATCAGCGTCGCCCACTGCGCCTACTTCGGCAGCGTGAAGAGGGTGCTGGTGGTAGATGCGAAAGAGATCCCTGAGTTGCACGCAGTAGAACGGACGCCAAGGACAAAGGTGAGCTATGCGCGGCGGAACAGATGCCAAGGACGAAGGTGAATGAAATCTATTGAATAGGGAAATAAAATTACACTTGTATTTTATAATTTTTATGATAACAAATAAGTTATAAGTGTAAAAATTCATAAGTGAAAAACAATATATCTTTTCCAAGCTGGCCTAAAGGGACGTTGAAGCTCGTGGATAAACGGGGATGGACCGAACTCCCCTTACACTGTATATGCAGTGTAAAGTTCCTGCTCAACACTGGTTAACAGTGACGCCTCAGACAAGATTCTGTCTCCTTTGCAGTCACTTGTAAATTGTTATTTGTTATCCAGACAAGATTCTGTCTCCTTTGCAGACTAGGCACGTGTAAATTGTTAGGATTACTAATTGCAATTCCTCTTTTGGTGACAAAGCATGGATTAATTGACCTACTTTTGCAAACAAGTCATCCCTGCCAATCCGTGTGCCCCAGTAGGAATTGGACTATTCTCTATATATATTTCAAACATTTTATGAAGTTCTGTGTCTCAAACAAAGCCTAATCATAGAATAGGAGTATACAAACAAGAATAGTTTACCGGGATAGAGTACACTACGGTTGCATAAGCAAATATCAATTTCAGTTATTTCGGAAGCATTGAATAGAATCAGGTTCACCCCTCCTTTAAATATAAACTCTCTCGCCTCTCCTCCCTGTTTCAAACCTTAACAAGCCTGTGCTGCCGTTGATCTCTGCTCACCATCATCATCTTTTTTAGCACTGGCGAGCTGTAACCACGCTCGTCTCCGCCTGCTGCTACCACGCGAACCACTTGCATCACCACTCTCTCTATCACTGTCGCCGCTACACGCTGCTCTACTCCTCAATCTCTAACATCGTTGCCACCGTCTCCAACACCAGCCCACCGGTTGTCTCCTCTGTCTCGCTACTCCGCCCTAGTACGTCGCTGCTACCGCGGTCTACCACTCCCCTCCCTACCGGCCTTTCCTCTAAACCTGGGAGCACGAGTGCATCTTCGATGCTGGTGACCCTCATTCCGAACTCCCAACCCCCTAACGTCTCTGGTGAAGTTTTGACGAAGCTCCATTGAGGTCCTGTGTCACCAAAGTTGAGAGAGAAGATAGATATCGAGTAGAGAAATAAAAAACAGTGGTGAAATAAGTGTTAAAATATGCTTGTCTTGCAAAACATAGATACGTGCGACCCTAGAATTTATGACCGACGTCACAGGTCCTCAACCCTCTTAAATCGGTATGGTTCAGAGAGGTGATAGATAGAGTTTGCCTCGCAACCCCTGCGTGTTTCATGGCAACTTCCATGTGTTTGTACCTGAAAATTGCCGTAAGGAAATGGAAGATATGAGAGCCTCCTCAATCATTGCACTGTACCTGGCTGTTGAAGTGTGATGTGGCGCTAGTGTATCCCCGCGCGAACCATATAGCTAATCATTCTTACGGGTGGTTCTCCAAATGAAGAACTGAAAAGAACAATGTCTTGCAAATGATGAAAGACGAATGAAGTTGTGGAGGAGCACGTATCCATCCGAAGAATATATAGTCCGTGGAGAAACTAATAGTAAATAATGCTACCTTTTTGACAAAATACTCTGCTTATGCAAGCTCTCAGCAAATGTTAAACCCAATATATATGCTCTTGTACATTCATGCTTCTATGCTAATTTGTATTTTTCTTAAAGCATGGAGATTGATTCTTTAAGTAGGCAGCAAGAGGATTCACAAAATGAATTTCTTTTTCTATCAAGTATCATTACAGTGTTGCTCCATATATGAAAATTTCAGTCTCCTAATTCCCAAGTCTTTGATGCATCAGGTCAAAAATAAAAATTAGAGCTCTCTATTCGGAGCAAGAAGCTTGTGCTTCCTTCATGGCATCTAACTGGATGCCATGAATGGTCCCTAGAAAGTCGCCATCGGTGGAGAAGACGCAGCACACATATAGAGTAGGGTGGACAAGGAGACGCATGACGGGATGGAGTCAAATAGGAACATGAGAGCACTCCAACCGGTGCCCTAAATCTCATCCCCTATATCTTCATATAGGGGACCTCCCTCAAAAGATTCGTAATACTAAGGCGAGGCGCTTAATGCATCGCCATCCAACGCTGGAGGCAATTGGAGTCACAACGGATATTCATCATATTTCGAGTAGGTGCACACATAATGGTGGAGCGACACGAAGTGGAACAAGGTGATGTCGTAGTGAAGCGATGGCAGAGCCAAAGGCAGAGCTTAGGAGCGAACGAAGAGAGAAAAATAGAGAGTAAAGACAACACCTTGTTTTGTTGCAAAGCGTGGGTGAAGATAGAGATATGTAGCAGGAAGGAAGAGATACAGACTAGTACATGATGGTCGCCGGAATGGGAGGAATCGAGAGAAAGACGACGACATTTATCGTGACATGGTCAGAAACTGCATGCGCTTCACGCTCAACACAGGTGTTTGTGATAGAACCATCTGTTAATCAATAATTATATACAGTATAGTAGCAGCGCACGGGTACCCCACTAGTATATATATGCAACAGTGACTTATAAGGCAAGGAAAAGCAACTATCTAATCTCGTCGGATTGCACCGGATTACAACAGAACACAAATATGTAAACCTCCTAATTAACAATATATGTGAACCTCCTAACAATATACTTGAACCTCCTAACAATATACGTGATATGTACACGTTTACATTCCTTCTCGATTGGCACAAGGTTGAGATTGCGTCATAATGGATCAAGCATTGATCGTGTGGACGGCTCAGTGAAAGCATCTACTACTTTTTTTTCTTTTTGCGAGAGAAAGCATCTACTACTTGATCATCTAAAAATACAAAATGGAGCTCGAGTGCTTCAAGTGTAGCCTTCTCTCAAATGAAGTGAAATAAACCTTAATATACTTGATCCGTGTGTGAAAGACTGGATTGGCTGTTAGATAAGTTGCACCAAGATTGTCACACCATAACACCGTTGATCACGACTGTGGTATTTGTAATCCTCTAAGATGAGACTGGACCCATGTAACTTCGTCTATCCCATTTGTATGGGATTTATACTCCGCTTCTTTACTTGAACAAGGGACAGTGGGTTATTTACAAACACCCCATGATATCAAGTTTGGTCCAAAGAAAATCGCAAAGCCCCTAATTGAGCATCAATCATCAGAATAGTTGGCCCGGTCAGCATCTATAAACTGAAAGGATCGAGGCTATCGACTAGAGAGGGCGTATAGGAGATAATTAAATTTTGTAACCAAATCAAATTCTACGCAACCTAGTAAACAAGATATGTAGAAAAAACAAGTGTGAATGAATGAGAGCAATCATAATCACAAGGAAGATAAGGATTTGTTGTCGAAGTTTGAGCCTTTGGCGAGGCTGTACGTCTCTATTAAGGAATCTTGATCCAACGATCGTAGCCGGCACCTAAACATGCTCTTCCCTCAAGAGGCTTGACGATGCGAAAGTCTCCCTTCACTTGTGGTGGCTCTTCACCTTGCAGTAGGCAAGCTCCAAACCCTCATAAACTTGATGAGACGCTTCACATTTCTTCTTGAAGTCTCCCAACGACTCCTAGCTGTTTAAACACCAATCTCCAAGAGTAATAGACTTCAATCAAATTGGCTTGAAGATGAACTCTTACTTGATGCTCAACTAAGGCTCAATCTTTTCCTCTCTAAGATTTCCTCACAGAGGATGGAGCTTTGGCTTGAAGAAATATGGTTTGAGGCTTAAGAGAGCAAGAAATGGATGTTTCAAAGAATTATTCGTGCAAAGAGACTTGGGGGTATATATAGACAACCCCTCAAATACTAGCCGTTATGCAAAAAGTGGAAGAACTCAAAAATTCTGACTTTAAACTCGGTGGTTCTGATAGTTGGCTAGCAATAGATCTCGAAACATTTGACATGAATTCGGAGGTTCTGACTTTCAGCACACAGCGGACAAGTGCCAATTTCGGAGGTTCTGACATGGAATTCGGACCTTTCAGGATATTGAATAGTCTTAACAAGACATATCTAGAACAGATATCCGGAGGCTCCGACATTTCACTTGGAACTTTTGAGATTTCAAAATACATTGAATGAGATGTTTCAAAACAAGAAATCAGAGGTTCCATAAATGATCTCGGACAATCTGAGATTTCAAAGAGAAGTCCTCAGAGACTCAGAGCATCAGGCAAACTTCCAGTTGCTCCAACTTCAGATCACTTAGGAGTTTGGTAGTTCCAGAACCGAAACTCGGAGGGTCTGGAACAAAACTTGGATATTCCAAGATTTCAAAGAAAATCCAGAATAGAGACTCAGAGCATCTAGAAGACTTCTAGTTGCTCTGACATTAGAGCACTCAGGACTTAGATATTTCCATAACCTAAACTCAAAGGTTTCGAGAAGAGCTTGGATGTTCCAAGATCCAGAAATCCGGACAGGAGGCTCTGAGTTCCCTAACTCCACACACTGAACTAGATCTCGGGTACTTTGGGATAGATCTCGGAGGTTCCAACTTTTGTTGAAAAAGTGTGTAGAAAGATTTTAAAGAACACTTTGAATTTTGAAATTGATTCATAATTGAGCATTAGCAAGGTACTCTCACCAATTACTTGATTTCAGCCTCCCTTAATAGTATTGCTTATTCTTAACTCAATGTGTTGGCGTTACGGGGCCCAGGGTCCCCTAAACCGCTGGCAAAGGCCCAACTTGACACCACGTCGCTAAGGACGTGGGAGTTAAACAAGAGGTGCCTGGGGGCTCGCCCCGAGCACTGTTCCACTCGGCTAAATCAAGGGGTGCCCCGAGTCATCCCTTAATGGCGTTTCTCGAAGGGCCCAAGGCGACTTGGTCCCCGTCCAGGACAAAGCAAGCAGAAGTGCTCGGGGGCTCACCCCGAGCACCCGAGATGAAGTGCTCGGGGGCTCACCCCGAGCGCCAAGGGCGACCCGGCCCCCGTCCGGGTCGCCGAGTGCCTCGCCCAGATGATGGAGCGGCCTAGGAGGTGTGCTCGGGGGCACCCGATCCCGGGAGCCCCGAGCACCCCTTGAGGGCCCCTCCTCTATCCGCGTGGCCCAACAGGCGCATTTAATGCCTGTGTCGGGTGCATTTAATGCATGTGTCAGGTGCATTAAATGCCCGTCTACTCCAAGTCCTTACAGACCAGAGACGGTGTCCTGACCGGTTCCCATCCCCCCAAGTGATAAGCCCTGTCAGCTATCAGTCTTGGAGGGAATGGAGAGGTCTGACACCCCTTTTTGACTTTAAGGGCGCGCCTCCGCACGCCCATACGCATGCCCTCTGCACCTGGTCCGTGGGGCCCGGGTAGTTGCAGCATAGCCCGTGTCAGGAGACGTCAAGTCTTCACCTCCTGACACGCCCTCATCATGATGATCCGGTTTCCAACTAAGGCGTGACCGGCACTGTTTCGCTACAGCAAATCTCAACCACCGACGTGGCTTGCCCATGCTGGGTTTCTTCCACGACAAGCTTCATGGCAAGATATTTACCTTTCAGCCACTGTGGTGACCCCCGGATATATAAGGGGAGAGCCGTGGCCATGCAAGGAGAGGCTCCCTGGAACGAATCGGACCCTGAGATCTTTTCTTAGGCAAACACAACCTTAGGCATACAAAACCCTAGAGGAAGAAGAACTGGAGGATCTGTGCTGCTAGTTCACTGTAATCTCTCCACATATTCTCAAATACACTCAAAGCAGGACGTAGGGTTTTACACCTACAAGGTGGCCTGAACCTGGGTAAATCACCGTGTCTTTCCTATTCTCATACCCTGCCAAGCTCTAGTTCTGGCGTAGCTCCGTAGATCTGCTCCTCCCCGGCCGAATCCCAAAGGGGGTCCTTCCAGACCACCGATACCGGCGTTTGTGCGTCGATATCTGGCGCGCTAGGTAGGGGAGGTCAAGTTCTCGAAACTACGCCGCCCATGGTACGCCAGCAGTCATCTTCCCAGCGTGGGGGACGACAGCAGTCATCCGCTTTCGACACGTTCGGCGTCCTCTCGAGAAGAGGGGCGTTGTGCCATGTCCAGCGGCACCGCAGCGGCAGCCACTGCGTTGTCAATGTTGCGGCACCCTGCAGGTGAAGGCGGATCGCATGCCGATCCAGCCTTCGTCGAGCTCCCCCAGCCGGTTCGGTGCCGGCTGGACTTCGACGAGCCGGGCGAAGCAGGTGCGCTGCATGCCGCGCAGCTTCTCCTCCGGCACCCTCCGGTCCAGGTGGAAGGCATATCTCCTGTGGGCCCTTGGCTCCAGGAGGTAGCCAACTTGGTCGACACCGCTCGCCGTCAGGCAGCGGCTAGGAGTTCCCATACCTCTTCGAGGCATGGCGACCCCCAAGATGGCCCCTCAGCGGTGCCTCCGTCATTATTGCCACGTCCCCGACGTGGTGAAGCGACGGAGCCCCATGGCCTAGACCTTCGCCACCGCATCGACCAGCGACAAGAGGGTCAAGATGCACGCGTCACCATCACGCGCCAACGGGAGAGGCGACGTGAGGCAAGGGCTGTCGGGGGCCAGTCATCCTCCGGCCCCGCTGCCAGTCGTGCGTGCTCTCCGGTGCGTGTCCGCGCGCCACCGGTCGGGAGGGTCGGCACCCCGCTTTACGGAGCGGGTTGTCAGGCTTTTACTCCTGACCTTCGCCACGTCAGCTGGCCAGAGAAATTCTGGCCTGACCTGCCGCAAAAGTACGATGGCTCTTTCCACCCGGAAGAGTTCTTCCAGATCTACACCACCGCTGTGCAAACGGCTGAAGGGGCTGAAAAGGTGATAGCCAATTGGTTCCTGTCACGCCCTGATTTTCTAAACCCGCATTAAATCATGACATCTTGCATGTTAGGGATATTCTGCATCTCATGCATTCATTATCCCTAAGTCTCCCCCTCTCGTAACCTTCCGAGCAAAACCCTAATCCGGGAATCCACCCCGTCTCCCTGCTCGATCGATATCCGGTGATGCCCTCGCGGCACCTCCCCACCATCTGTCCCCAAGCACCGTCCCGAAACTCCGGAGACCCTCCAGTCCACTCCCCTCCTTGCCGCACTCCGAAACCCTGGTTTCGACCCCGATTTCCCTTTCCCCGTATTTAATTCTTTCGTTCCTAAAAACCCTAATCACAAAATCTATCTCTCCCCGGTCTGCCCAAAAATCCCAAATAAATTTCCAAAGAACCCTAACATGATCCTTGACCTAAATATAACATAAAATATAAAGGGCCAGTGTAAAATTCTTGAATAACAAAAATATTAAATCTTCGGTCAACTTCGGGCATTGCACTGCAACCCCTATATTTAATTCTGAGAAAATTTTGATAAAATCCCACAACACTCCCCATGTTTCCAGGAGTCTGAATATCTAAAAATATGGGCAGGTTCTATGTAAAAATCTAGTAAGGCAGGTACCGAACAACCTAGCCCGAATAACCTAGCTCATGAAATCACAGTCTTTGCTTGGCCAGGTCTGCTCAAAACTCATCGAGCAGTCACTTCCCTCTGCCCTCACTCTTCCAATCAACATTTAAACCTCCTGGCAGCTCACGTCCCACCACATGCAGGTGAAAGCTAAGTCCCATCTTGCTTTAGCATTCAAGGCACTCCCTGCTTAGACCACCTGTAGTGCCCAGCTTTGACCCAGGTGTAGAACATGTGTGCCCGAGCGTCGCTGACATAATTTGACACTTCGAAAAGGCCCCAAAGCAGCCATGACACGTCCATGCCGCACTGGATGCGCTCTGGACGCGTCCAGACATGTCACAGCACGCTCCCCCTTTCTTCTTTGCTGAGCTAGCTGCTGTCCAGGCTTGTCCGAGCAACAGTGGCGCCCCCTGAGCCGTCTCTCCACCCTCCTGTAGCTCGTCCTCGTCCCTGCCCTAGCTCAGCCCGCCATTAACACCTCTGAGCCGTCCCATCCCAAACTGAGGCGAGCACCGGTGGCAGCTTCAACCTGAGCTCCGGCGCCGGCTATAAAATGCGCATCCGAGCACCCCTTCCTCACCAGCCAAGCAACCGCCACCTTCTTCCCCAGCTCAAACCGCCCAAGCTTTTCCTCTCTGCCATCCTGAGCTCCACCTGAGCTCACACCTCGCCTGGTCCATCCCGAGCGCCCTTCCTCCCCAAATCAACTCCCCTTCTCCGCCCTCCTCCTGGCTCACCGAGTCGAGCTCAAGCCACCGAGCCCCCTCTGCGTCTCCTTCCCGCTCGGACTGAACCCGTGAGCCGCCGCCCTGTTCCGACCAACTCCCGCCCCTGCCACGCCTTGGTCCGAGTGACGCCGCAAAGCAGAGCAAGCCGAAGCCTCAGCTCACTTCCCTCTCCTCCACCTCCAGAGCCTCCGGCCAACCTCCGCCCCTGCCGCGCCCTGGTCCAAGCGGCGCCGCCGCAGAGTAAGCCCGGGGCCAGTGCGCCGCCGGCCCCTTTTCTTTTCCTTTTTTTCTTTCTCTTCAGCTCATTAGCTCAGCTTCAGCTCCTTTCAACTTTCAGTCCACTCGCCGAGCAGCCCATTTAGCCGGGTTAGCTAATGTCCAATGCGCCGCCGTTTTTTTAGCACAATAAATTCACTGTTTAGTTCCTTTTTAGCATTAGCCTCTAATCCAGCAAATCAAAGCCCTAATGGCCCGACTACCCTCACTCCAGTGTTAGTTCTGGAAACCTAGAGTTATTTCCTCTAGTTGATTCAAACAAAATTTTTTCAAATATTTAAACCTTTTTGAATAGGAGCGGTAGGGTTTAAACCTGGGGTTATTTCCTTCAATTCTAAACCACACATGCAATTTACATATACGCATCCATGAGCAGCCAAAAATAAATCCCCTACCGTCCAATAGCTTTAGGGTACCTGTGACCTTCCACGATTCGTTTAGAAGAAGGTTTTTAAATTTAAAAGTTTTGCATGTGGTTAGTAGAGATTAAAACTAGGGTAGCTCTTTAAGCAGTTAATTTCACGTATGTAATTTATACGCATGCATAAACCTTGGAACAGCTTTAGGTTAAACATCTTCATCCCTAACTTGTAGAACTAAAAACATCAGTGATCCCTAAGCTCGTTTGAACCAATTTTATTAGTTCAAAACTTAACGAGAACAACTTCCTCATTTAAAGGCATCGTCATTTTATGTGAAAGCCT